>OX578150.1:64973205-65388205 GCA_951213105.1 Amaurobius ferox | reverse complement strand
ATACATTTTGACTATTTTTAGAGTGATTGTGTCTAACATGCGAAATTTTAATGTTGCGTTTAAGAACCTACTGAATACGTTTCGACTGTTTTGAGAGTGATGTTAGTTGTGTGTACCATACGAGATTTTAACACAATGTTTTAGTAGCTAACAAAAATGTTGGTAGTAATTTCCACAAGCATCTAGCCGGTAAAGGGCAAATTTTTTACATCGCCCAACGCGCATACTCTTATACGCATACGTCAACATCACGCTCTGCTCTGACCAATCGCACAGAAGCACAGATTTTGACGGAGAACTGCATAATCATTGTCAGTCACATTGTTTTTGCTTGCTTTGCTTATATTAGGTGCTTGATCTAGTTTATACCAACTTGAATATGTCTGATGAAATACAGAAAAATGGCCCTTTTCAGGACCAAATTTATTTTAATAGTGTTTTTCAGCAATATGTTGCATCTAGTTCTGCTATTACTTCAGAGACTTGTATGAAATTCAAAAAACTGGTATTGATTGCCAGCTAGTGTGTTTAAATTGTAAAGTATGTATATATAAATACACATGTACATTTATAGATTCTTTTATTAAATGGAACAAGGGTGCAGGCAGAGGGGGGAATCTTAGGGACCGTCCCCTCCGAAATCAATCCTAATCAATTTTACCCAATTAAACTATAACAAGTAATAATTATCTATATATTTTTTTTTCAGCTACTGGGCAGCAAAAATGCATATAATTAATTTTCACTGCTGAAAATTTTAATTTTCAGACAACCAAAAAAAATCCCCCCCCCCCCCCCGAAATTAAATCCTGGCTACGCCCGTGAGTGTAAACATATTCTCTATGTTTACCAAACATTAAAATCATCAAATGTTCATAAAAATTAACACATGAACCAGATGATTATCCTTTATGTATTGACACAATAAATGAGTCTGAAATTATAATTAAAGAACTTTCAAAAAGCCACAAGTCACAATCTGTAACACTTGAAGACAGAAAGAATGCCCAAAAATAAAATATTCAAATTTAATCATGTCATTCACTAATCCTGGACGTGTTGACTTTATGAAAAAAGGATATAAATCTTTTGTACCCTCCATCACTACAGTTAGCAAAACCTGCATTCCCCCCACAACTAAATAACTCTCCAGCAAATAAAAACACAATTCCACAACAAACATTTCATGCAAAAAAATAAGAAAAAAAAAAGAAAGCTTTAAGAAATTCAAAATCTGAAATATCTCCAACAAACCCCAATACAGCATTATCACTTGTATTACACCACAAATCCAAATCGACCAGCAATTCAACAGGAAACACAGAATAAATTTGAAATAATGCAATACAACAGTATACAAATTCTGTAAGTACTGACAAAGTAAGTCATACTACACAGCTAACTTCACTCTCACAGAAATTACTGGAAAGGGCGAGTTTCCAAAAGATAGGAATCCCTCATTAGTGCAGTTACCAGCATCTGTAAACTTATTTTGAGTTTCTCAGCACTCTTCAGTACGGAATAGCTGATGTCTGGACTATTAACATGCATACTAGTTATGAACAGTAGCGGCTCGTGAGTTGGGGTTGTGGTAGGGCTGCAAATAAATTGTATCTTAAACTAAACTAGATTTTTAACACAGCAATATAAAAAAAAAAATCTGATGTGGGCAGCACATGACTTTCCTTATATAATGCAATAAATTTACTACTTTTACAGTAAAAAAAGATATATTATTTTTATAGTAGATATTTATATTCTTTCCAAGATATTGAATTTTCGTCAATGAATCGTCATTTTCATTGATTCATTCATTTTTATCCATTTGGCGAGTTTTTCATTAATGTAGCAACATTTTAGAAAGTCGCCAAGTTGGCGCATTCCGCCAAAATTTCGCCAAGCGTTATGGACGGAGAAATAAGTTATTCTTACAGCAGATAAATGACTATTGGCATTCAAATACAAAAGTATTACTCAAAGTATCTTTTTTCATGAATGGAACGAGCTAGATCCATAAGAATGATGTCATCCAATTTATCGCATGGTATTACATATGAAAAGTGAACATGTTTCTTAATAGGAAATATTTTTTTTTATTTTATATGACTTTTTGAAATTTTTTTTGAAAAATGTGCAATATCTCGAGAACGGTTTATGTTAGCGTTCTAAAATTTATGTCAATCGTTTTCTAATGAAAAATTACATAAGAAATTTCTATTTGCGTAATTTTATTAGCGGTTTTGATTTCTTGACAATTTTTTCAAAATTTCATTCGATTCGTGATCAGGGATGCTTGAAACGTGCTCTCCCGTCGAAAACTCGAATTCGAATTTTCGTCCCCGTCACAATACTTTCTTTATACATAATTGTATATAAGGAAAGTAATAATTTACGTAACAGCATACAGATAAATATTTTATTTATTTATATATAAGTGACATTTCGACGAACGAACTAATCAATAACTTTTTCATTGAAATTTTTAATTTTGTCCATTAAGCTCTTCCCTGCACTGAGCATAGACGATCTTCAGACATGGTGTTTCTTAAAATGGTCTCTATTCTCTTCAGCGTAGAGAAACATCATTCTGGTTCCGATGATGTCATTAGTGTTGTCAGGACAATTTTCAGCAAACGGCTCACTTCACCAAGTAAATTCTGAAGTTCGCTGCTTACAATCAATTTGTGAAGATTTAAATTTGCAGAACTTAAAAATTATTTTCGCTCATAAAGAGCAGAATCTCTGTTCTCAGTTTCTCTTCTTTCAGCATAGGATATGGTAATACTCTTTCATCTAATTCCTTTGAAGGAAATTCTTTGCAAAAATGAGAAAATTAGCCGGACGCCAACAATTTTGCTAACAAAAACTGTATTTCTCTTTTCACAACCACATAATTTCACAACCATATTTAGCGGGCGCGGTAGCCCATTGGTTAGCGCGCTGGAGTTGCACTCGGTAGGCCCGGGTTCGATTCCAGCCACTGCCAAAACTGCCGCCGTGTTCATGCGGAGTACGATCACGTTAAACATGTGGGTCCGAAAGTCCTTCCGAGAGGTTGGTGGTAGGGGAAGGAGGGTACGGTCCCTGTGGATGCCTCCCCTACTGGGTTCCGGTCTTAATTGGGTGGCACTTCCCGACCGTCCAAACAGTTACCTTACACCTTTCTGGTAGGTCGGACGGTCTGGGTTTCAACAACAACAACCATATTTAGCATGAATTTCCCGTTTAAATTTTTTCTTGGTATGAACTCTTACTGCTTAATGATGTCTGAATGACTTGAAATTCAGCAGAGAGCGACCATTACTTTTAAAGCAATTTTTTTCGGTCAAAGATAATCCTGAAAATGACCTTTCTGCAAAGACCACACACTCATCGTTTAATTATCTTCCAAACACACAGACATTAATTAAACAGTCATTTATTCCAAAAGAAACAAATACGCGATATAAACGAACAGTTTCTGACTCAAAAATAAGAACTCGAACACTTTCCATTCAAGTAAGGCTCTACTAGATGGATCTGCATCGTCTGCAGCACGCTGCGATGATTACGAAAGGCAACCTCTTCTCCCTACGTATCACTCTGAGCATGCGCACTAAACATTTTAGAGGAGAAATTGAGCTGCGAGATTTGCAGCTCCAAAGATACTTTTCCCACACGCTTTGAGAACATTCATACGAAAATTAATCTTCCCACTTACTTTGCCGCCGCAAAAATTTGTTTAAAACTTTGATCTGCATTCATTCAGTGCCAAGTGTAAACTCTATACTGTAAAATTATACAAATGCGATGAATAAATAAAGAAATATATTTTTTGAAATAAATTACAGGGAGTGCTGCAGCTCTGCAGCACTTATTGACGAGCCGCTACTGGTTATGAACCACTATATTTTCATTCTGTGGTCATAATCGGTCTCACCATGCAGCAAACTATATTTTGATATATTGTAGTATCCAATACTTGTTAAAATTACGACACAAGTTTAGATGCTATAAAATATTAGCTAAATGCCCAAACCTATTCAAATGCAGTTTAAAAAATTTTGTAGATTTCTATTGTTTGTTAAAATATAACAGAAAAAATATATCTATATAAATAAAAGTGAAAATCTGACTGTTTAATTGTTTCACCATAACAAGAGAGCAAATGGCTGCACCGAATTTGATAAAACTTTTGGGGCAGACTTGGAATAGCACTTAAAATTTAGTTCATGTTCCGAGTTTATAGGACAGGGGGAGAAATAAATAATAAATACATTATTAAAACTCCCATTGAGTTAGCAAGTTGCTAAACAACAGAATTAAACCATATAAGTTTATATTTGGAAAAAAAATTATGTGTATATACGAGGCATGTTTTTTATGTAAGTACCGTTTTGCGATTCCGCCGCCGCAGCGCTACGGTCGGCGTTCCGCGCATGCGCGCTGGTTACCTACATCTCTTGTCTACGCACTGATGCCATTACAGTCTGATTCTTCATTGTATACGTTGTTTACTGAGTGTTTAAGATGCCTCCGACAATCGTGAGTCCCGCCGATTGTGAAGTACGGGCTGTTATACGATTTCTTAGTGCTAAAGGCGTAAAACCGATCGATATTCATCGTGAGATCTGTGAAGTTTACGGACAAAACATTATGAGTGATGGAATGGTAAGGAAATGGGTGAGAGCATTTAAAGATGGCCGCACAAATGTGCATGATGAAGAACGGAGTGGGCGTCCTTCGGTCTTTAATGAAGATTTGGTGCAGAAAGTGGAAGAAAAGGTGAGAGAAAACAGACGCTTTACAATTTCATCAATGTGCGACTGGTTTCCTCAATATTCTCGTAGTGTTTTGTATCGCATTGTGACCGAGAACTTGAATTACCGGAAATTGTGTTCACGTTGGGTTCCAAAAATGTTGACGGATTTGCACAAAACCCAACGTTTAGGCAGTGCATTGACTTTCCTTGAGCGGTACCACAATGAAGGTGAAGATTTTTTAGACCAAAATGTTACTGGTGACGAAACATGGGTGGCCTACGTCACACCAGAATCAAAACAACAATCCATGGAATGGCGACATTCATCATCACCCAAAAGAGTGAAGTTTAAGCAAACAATTTCTGCCCGGAAAATCATGTGCACAGTTTTTTGGGACAAAAAAGGAGTATTGCTAGTGGAGTTTCTGCCTCGTAATGAGACAATCAATGCAGCGTCTTATTGTGAGACATTGAACAATCTGCGTCGTGCAATCCAGAACAAAAGACGTGGCAAGTTGAGTAAGGGTATCGTTTTGCTGCATGACAATGCCCGTCCACATGTGGCTAATCGGACCAAAGATCTCATCAAATCTTTTAAATGGGAAACTCTAGATCATCCTCCATACAGCCCTGATCTGGCGCCCAGCGACTACCATTTGTTCCTGCACTTGAAGAAACACCTGGGTGGTCAGCGTCTTCAAGACGATAACGAAGTCAAAACAGTTGTGATACAGTGGTTAACAAGTCAGGCGGCAGAATTTTATGAGGAGGGTATTCAAAAACTGGTGCCACGTTATGACAAGTGCCTCAATATTCACGGAAATTATGTAGAAAAGTAGATTAAGGTACAGGCTTTCATGTAGAAATAAAATTATTGCGATATCTTTGCACGTCTTTTTTTAATTCCAAAACGGTACTTACTTAAAAAACATGCCTCGTATATATATATATATATATATACCAGAAAAGTAGACAAGTAAATGGAAGCAATATACCAAAGTATGGCCAGGGTGGTGGTGGTGGTGGGGGGGGTGCCACTCCCCAGTTAAACCGCCACTCCCCAGTTAAACAAGCTTTTCATCTAGACAACACACCCGGTAGCCAATATATTGCACAAGAAATGAATACCGAAGTATCAAAATTTCAAAGATGTAAAAGGAGGTGTCGTGATAAATCCTTATCAGACATGAATTGTGAGTAAGGTACTGCATAAGCAAGAGCCGATAAGCAAGAGAGCACGATTCAATTTGTGAGACTATTCAACGAGAAGTCTAGAACATTCGAGGAGCTTCCTCGGATGGTAACAGAACTCAGGGAAGGAGCTAGGCAATCAAAGGCAACCTCTGACCTCACCACCGGAGAGCTCTCCAGCGATTTCGTCTCTTCGAACTTTGGATGACGGATAGTTAAGACGTACATCTGGAGCGGCCCGAAAGGGGGGTGGCCGGTGCGCCACCGTCCCGAATCGGAATGATATTTTAATTAATTTTCTCAACACACAATCATAATTAGTATGTATTAGTTGCTAATTGGAGATGTGGAATTGTCGGACTAAGAACAGATCTCGTTTACTAGAGTGGCAGAGTTGATGCACGCAGATGCAACCATACACAAAGTGAAAGGCATCAGACTGAGCGCCATCTTGAAAAGGAATGGATCCAGTAAGACCAAATTTGCAAGTTCGCCGACCCCATATAAAGATTGAAACATGGAATGAATTCTTGATGAGGAACATCTTATAAATGCCTTGTGACAATTTAGTGTTCAAGAACAAGTGTGTCTCCAATCTAGTGCAAAAAAAAACTGAGTGAGAGCAGTGCGGTGTGACATCATACATTTACGAGTGATTCGCTCACTAGGGCTAAGAATTACCCTAAGCGAAGTTCGGTAAAAACATACATGAAATTATGCGACTCACAAAAGAGTGAGGCAATCCATCGATGATAAAAAAAAATCCCCCACAGCAGAGAATTAGTCGTAGCAAAGTGATAAGGAATGATCACATTGAAATCTGTAGACACATGAAATAATTAACCTGGAAAGTAATAAGTGATATCATGAACAAAATTGTGATATATGTGTTTCTTTGCGTATATATATATGTGTTCATAGCAATTAAGATCGATAACTATAAATTAACCTTTTGCTTCAATTAAGACAAGAGTTTTAAAATTAAGAATAATCAATAAATTAAGAATAAGTATCACACCTATGATAAATCAAAGAGTTAACTAGTGCGATTGAATTTATAATTTAAGATTGGAATATTTTTACATAACATAGAGAAGACGAATTAAATGTTGATATAGTGCGACTCCAACGAGAAGGCATTTGAGTCACGTGACTTTGGACGAATCCATTAGTTAAATTCAATGACAGGTAGAAACGTACTAGGAAGAACGGGTTTCCAGAATTGGAGCCTTTAGTGCGAATTAATAATGCACAATTTGTGCAGTACGAAAATGATTTATGCAGAACGATAAAGAGCTTTATATGTATAAGTACATTCAGTGTTACTGTTGGGATGTGGTGGAAATGTTTTCATCATAATAATTAAAATTATATTATAATAAAACAATAATGGTCGTAAATATTTTGTTAAAATTGAAGAGTTCAGTTGTAATACTTTTCTTGTAACTTAAACTATTTTATTTAGGAGAAATGCACAATGCGTTTCGTGCGTATGAATGAATGATTCATCTCTTAAGAGGAAAAATCTGATGTGAACAGCACATGCCTTCCCTACAGATTCATATTTATTTTCTTTATTTCTTTTATAATTCATTAATTTGAGTTATATGCACAAACTAGCACGAATAATTATTTGAAATTACACTGAAATTGCAGTTTTAATTCAATTTTTTTCCTGGAAACTTTGTAAAATTACTGAAAAGCTGTGTTTAAAAGTTCCAAAAATTTGCTGGCTGAGATTACTCCCCCCCCCCCCCCCACCCCGTAATTTATGCGTTGCTCGCTTGTGTAATAAGACATTTTCTTTAGGAATGACCCTCAATCCATCTATAAAAGGGGAAAAAATACCTTGACATACACGCATCTTTATATTTTTATCATTGTGTATTTTACTTTTTATATAACGTTGTTTAATTTCTATAAAATACAAAGAAAACGCTTCAATCTAAATACTTTTGCTGCCATTGAAAATCATTTCAGTAAGTTCTATGAATCACATTTTATACAGTTACATATTTCATAAAGTATTAATATTTGTTAATTCTAAAATAAATTTCAGTAATTTAATTAATTTTAAATATGTTATCTAACCATTTTCCTTGCTTGTGGGCCACTATTCGGACAGTCAGTTCATCATTAGAGATTACATTGCATGGCCATGTCATCTAAGGAATCTATCACCCCCCCACCCCGAGTTACAAAATTTGGAAAATTTAAAAATATATAAAAAATATCTGTTTTATATTTTTATATATATATTTGTTATTATTTTATAATATTTTATATATAAAATATTTAAAAAATTGTACCGCTGTCGCCCTTCTCGAAATCTGATTCTATACTTTCAGTTGACTCTTGAGTCATGTTTAGAAGAGGAGTCGGCACCTACCACAAAACTGATTTCTTCTATGGTTTCTTCCACTAAATTGTCAATTTCCCAATATTTATTTTCAACTTTTACTGCGTGCTCACAATATTTAATCCACTGCTCCTTTGTAATGCTGGCAAGGGCTGTCGGATGGGGGTGCATAACTTTTCTGAATTTGCTTCAGCCTAAAAAAAAAATCGAGGACTTTGTGGACCACATTTCGTTCCCTGGAACGAATTACTTTTACTTCTACAGACATTTTGTCGATAAAAGCACGGTTCACAAATATCAGATTCTAATTAATTAAATAAACAGACGTTAGAAGTTGGAACAGATGTTAGACATTTTCTTAGTCGCAAGCGCAATGCTAGTAAAGCATTCCAACTATTCTAAATTTCAAACAATTGGCGAAATACGCGCAGCAAATGCGATCGCCAAACAGGTTTCTGCGTTTGGCAACCCTTTCACTGTAGTGCACAGATCGTCTGTTTTGCCAGCTTTCTTCCCTATAACGAAATGGACTCATCCAAGGTCATCTGCCAACTCATGGGAGCCGGACTATATTAATCCACACACTGAGATTTATAGTTTTGAAAATATGAAAGTAATGAGAGGTTAAGATAAAATGAATGTTGAAGATTTTGAAATTTTGATTACGAGATAAAATGAAGTGATATGTTTTTTTTTTTAAGGGAAATTCATGTTTCATAAGTTGGTAGGTGCGAATGAAGCCAATTTGTTCCACGATTTGCCATTGCAAATTTTTCATACAGGGGAAGGCCTGACAGAATTTTAATAATTATAGCATAAACTATAATTAGGAATACTAGGCAACACACACTTACTTCAATCTTGTGGGAATAAGAATAAATGAGGTATTTATCGAAAATGTTTCTAAGTCAATACACTCAATGGTATTTAATTGATCAGTTTCTTACATAACATTTTATTTATCGTGCAGGTAAAACAGGAGCACGTCTTGAATTAGGCCATTCTAAAGTAACCCGCAAGTGGGAATAAATTTAATTACCTTGTAGAGATTGGGATATTAATTACACATGAGATAAAAGCTACGGGAAGCATTAAATAATATGAGATTATGAAAACGATGCGATACAATGAGTTAATATGAAATGGAAATACAAATTGAGTATTTTTAATTATGTTAAAGATTTTGGTAATTCAGGTGTGTGTGTATTAATAACTGCAAAGATGCCATTTGATAAATATATGAAGTTATTTTTGACAAGATACAACATAGTTGAGATTATTAATAGTTATGCAACATAATTGATGATGACAAAAGTAAGGTGATTAATTTTATAAATGATAATTAAATGATTTTTTTTTAAAATAAATAAATTATTGGTATCCGCACTGATGAGTGTATTTATTGTGGTAGTAAAAATAATATTAAAGTTTATATCAGGTAAGAATTATAGATGCGTGGTGCAAAGACGACCCAGACGGCTTTTTCGGGCTGATTAGAGCTTTTTATTTTTGTATTTATTTTAGGCGACTTTGACTAGGGTTTTTGATATGCCACATTTCTCGCCAGGAGTAACCAGGTAAGTGGTTACTCCCATTGTCGAATGATATTAGGGTATGGAGAAACAGGAGATTTTTCTCTTGGCAGGCTCTTTAGCAGCTGAGGCTATTCTAGGTTAGACCTATAGTAAAATGTCACAGAATTTAAATACATTACAATAAATTTAAGAGATATCATGGAAAAATAGTTTCTTTTCCTGATAGGAGGTACCAGAACATGAAAGCGTGGAATAACCCACATGACATGTAATCCAAAATCTGCATTAAAGTGTCTTAATACCACAATTTAAAAGGCAATAAGAATTAAAAATCATAGCCTATAAACACATTATCAGATACTGTACCATGACCTCAATACTTCATACAGCAAGGCGAATACGTACCAATCTATCCACACGTCTATATACAGGGTGTCTATAAAAGAACTCCGGGGTTTTAAAAATTCATATCTCACTAACTATAAAAGATAGCAAAATTTAGTCGATTTCTCTCTGAAAAGAGTAGCTCAAAAAGTTTTACTCATACCAATTGGGAATGTTTGTATCAACTGTTGGCAGCGCTGCAAGGCGTTGACCTTGAAATGACGTCGCGAAATTTGAAATGATGGCGACTCCGCAACAAAAGGCTCAATGTGTTATTTAGCTCATAGAAACTAAGTCTGTAGTTACCGTACAAAGAAACTTTCGACGTAACTATGGTGGTAACCCGCCTTCTGACAAAACCATTCGTCAATGGTTCAGTGCATTTAAGGAAACAGGAAGTGTTTTGAAGCAAAAGTCGCCGGGTAGGCCGAGTGTGTCTCAAGAGAAAGTGGACAGAATCCGAGCTTCATGCCTTCGAAGCCCTAAGAAATCGTTGACAAGACGCAGCCTGGAGTTGGGGTTACCAAGATCAACTGTCGGTAAGGTACTTCATAAAAGACTACGTTTAACTGCTTACAAGATTCAACTTGTACACCACATCAAACCAGCAGACAAGGTTAAGAGATACGACTTTGCTGTTTCAATGCTAGATAAAATTGATGACAATAATGGTTTTTTAAAAAGTGTAATTTTTAGTGACGAAGCTTCTTTTCATGTGAATGGTCACGTAAACCGGCATAATTGCAGAATTTGGGGTTCTGAGCCGCCCCATGAGTTCGTCGAGTACGAACGCGACACGCCCAAAGTAAATGTTTGGTGTGCGCTTATGCATGACAGAATCATAGGTCCGTTTATTTTTATTGAAAGAAATATCAATGGTGATGTCTACTGTGATATGTTGGAGGAGTATCTTTTTCCTCAGTTAGATGACATTGAGGCGGAGAAGGGTTTAGTTTACTTTCAACAAGATGGGGCCCCGCCACACTTCAGTTTACGTGTGCGTGAGGCATTGGACGCTCGGCTCGGCAACAGGTGGATCGGAAGGGAGGGACCTTTTCCATGGCCTCCAAGGAGCCCTGATCTGACTCCGTTGGATTTTTTCTTCTGGGGTCATATCAAGAATCTTGTGAATGCAGAGAAAATTCGTGATGTTCAACATCTCAGGGAACAAATAGTCAATTGTGTGGCAACCGTCCCCCCAGACATGCTCGCCAGGACATGGGAAGAGGTAGAATACAGTTTAGACGTCTGCCGTGCCACCAACGGGGCTCATATAGAACTTTACTAAGTGTTAAAAAAAACTTGAAAATGTAAGCTTTTCAGTCATGTATAAAACATGTATGTATGTTTTTTATTTCATTAAAATATTTTGCCTCAAAACCCCGGAGTTCTTTTATAGACACCCTGTATATCATATAGGAAAGTATACACGGAATTAACCTGTGTAAGGATGGCACGGACACCCAGGCGTGATCAACTAGTTATATATATATATATTATATATATATATATATTGCTAAGCAATGGGATTAAACCCGATGAGTTAAAACAGAGGTAAATCTGTTTTGTTTTAAATTATATAGAAATGTATATAAATAAATTTTATCAGAATTACATTTTTGATTGGATTATATCCATCATGTCCGTTGGGTTTAAAGATCACAGGGATTAACGATATTTATCAAACTCTCATATCATCTGTTTTATTTTGGTGAAACATTTTTCAAAAGCTATATATTGTATGGATATGTTTTCTAATACACAGGTGGGAATAAATAAAGGGTATGGGTATGTCTTCTAATACACTGAAAATATAAATATAACAGGTAAATCTTCTAATCCACGAGAACATAACATAGTACAGGTAAATCTTAATAAAATTTTAATACGCTTTTATTTTGGCATATATATTGATTCAATTTAATATTTTTTGTAAATTTGTTTAGAAAAGGGATCACAATGTTTTACATATCAGATCTACCTCT
Source organism: Amaurobius ferox (assembly GCA_951213105.1). Lineage (NCBI taxonomy): Eukaryota > Metazoa > Arthropoda > Arachnida > Araneae > Amaurobiidae > Amaurobius > Amaurobius ferox. Next base: position 65,376,010 of record OX578150.1, on the reverse strand, counting down.
GAAGAGAATTTTATATAGCGAGAACAGATTCTTATTCTTAAACCTCAAATGGTATGACATCAAACGTGACGTATTGCATACAAATGTCGGTTTTGAAACTAGTCAAATTTCATTCATGTCAAAGAAAAATACTTATAAAAATGCATCTTCAATAAATGTGCTGCATACTAAGTAAATGTATTCAGCTATTGAAATAAACCAATTGAGCTAGGACTGCTAATTAATATCTTTTAAATTTATGGAAAGTAGATTCACCATAATACATAATATGTGGAGAAACTCATGGAAATGGAGTCTGCATTGGAAAAAAAATTTTAATTCATAATTGGATAATATTAGTAAAGCAGTGTTTGATCAGTAAGTAAACTGGTTCATAACATAAATATTCAATATAATGCATATTTCTTTTCTGTAATGAATATTTTTTAATAAATAAAATGCTATAACTTGCAGGCAATATCAGATGAGAAATAGAACTAATTCAAACAACATTAAAAACCTTTAAAGGTTATGAACTGAGTAATGAGAAATGTTTTGAAACAGAAAAAATTAAAAATAATTCATATGTCATAAATTTATTAACACACAAAGAAGAAACATACTTATACTGTTTAATACTTATACATGTGCTGCATGCTTACTTAGTAGTATTTTCCACACTGTGAAACAATTTTATATAATATATTAAAAAAATATCTGGACTCATGTTAAGTATAGAATATATAAACATTTAAAATGTGGAATATGTAAAAATAAATGCTCTGCTGATTACAAAATATAAAGAAAGAAAAATTTCACAAGCAAGTGAACTCAAAAGATTGAAAAATTAAATATTATTTCAGGCCATGAAAGTACACTAGTTTGTTAATAACTGTAATACACTGAAAATGAGCAGATTCTAAATTATGTTTACGTAACTTTTAATTAAAGAATCACAATGAAAATAAGCACCTAAATAATCAGCTTTTTGTTAAAGAAAACGAAATATATTGAAAAATACATATTTACAAAATGCAAAATGTGTTGTCAAAAGGACCATAATTATACCATATTTACTTGTTGAAACGCCTGTAGTAACACAACGCGATTGATTTATTCCATAAAAATGCCACACCCATGCATCTTGTTCAGCCGCCATATTTTAAACAGGCTCTTGGTCGAAGGAGTGACGTTGAAGTATTCGCACAAGAATGCACTTTGGGTGGGTTAAAAATTTGCCTTATCGGCTAGACGCTTGTATAATTTCCATGCTACTTTGCAAATATATGGGAAATGGAGAATACAAGACTTTGTTGTATTCATGGTTTAACATTGTAGTTAAAATTAATAGGTGTACTCAATCTGTTCTTACCAGTAATCGCAATACTTAGTGGATTTTTTAAATAAAATGTTTACATTAGAAAATAGCGAGTGGTATATATTTAGAATTGTACATATCGAGGCTCCTTGTACACACATACACTATATACGAAATATAATTAAAATAATATAATGAATTAAAGCCAATTTGTTTAATCCAAGACATCAGATGGACATTTGCAGTGAAAACAAGACCTGGTTGTATTCATGCTTTAACGATGAAGTTAAAGTACATATTTTTTAACTTGCAAGAACATTAAATAAACAAGAACGTGTGTTTTTAAACCTAGCTTTCCAAGGGATTTCTAAAATTTTATTATTTTATTGAAATGCATGATATTGTTTTTTAGTGATCGGGGATGGCCTATCGGAATCTCCATTAGAAAAACTGATCAATTTTTCAAATGCCATCTCGAATAATCCACAATCTGCTATAATGTGCATGATAAAGTAAAAGTAACTCTTTTACTGAGCAACTATGCATGAATTCAAATACTAAAATTAGAGCATATTGTTTTGTATATTAATCTGCACATGCTGTTTCACTGTTTGTCTGAATCATGTTTTTGGCCTGGCTGTCTAGTTCATACTTCCTGATTGTAATATAATTTAAAATATTATTGTTCATGTTTCAATTATAAAAAAAACTTTTTCATTTTATAAAGTTATTTTTCTATGCGGTTGTCAATTATCTAATTTGTAATATTTATATTTATTATTTTTAGATATAATTCCTAGGTATTGTTGTGTACCAAAATGTACTTCTAACAGGCCTGGTAAAGAGTATGTTACCTGCTTTCAATTTCCTAAGGATGAAAGAATGAGAGACTTGTGGATAAGAAAAATTCCACGAAAATTTGATATAAAAAATTATTCAGTTGTGTGTGCAAAACACTTTATGGAAAATGACATTATTCAATCAGATACACAGACATTAAAAGAGGGAAGTACTATAAGCATTTCAAGAAAAATACCCAAATTTACAAACTCTGCTTATTCCTGTTTGTTTCAAGGATACCCGGAGTATTGAAATAAACCTCCTCAATAGCGGACAGCCACATTAGAGCGGTTGAAAAAATGCAAAAGTTAGATGACGCATATATAAATGATTGGCTTAATAAAGACAAAATAGATTCGCTTCATACATTATAGAATGAACTATTTATTAAACCCACCACGTCTTATAAGTGGATTTATTACTGAACAAGCAATAACTCTTCATCGGTGTGATAATTGTGTAGCTTTTTTATTTATTTCCTGTCATTCTGATTTAAAGTTAGATAAGAGTCTAAGAGTTAATGAAAATCTTTTAATGACCTTCTCTGTTGGAGATAAAGTGCTTTCAGATGAGGCTTTCTGCAAGGTTCTGAACATTTCAAACTGCTTGACATCATGCAGTCAGTTGGAAAACAAGCTAAATCTTATAAAGTGTTATAATGATGATAAGAATAGAAATCTTTTGAAATCAAATATTGAAAATTCTTTGGATTACTTCCGTGCATATTTACAAAATGATCTGACACAGGATCTATTAGTACACCCCACCAATGTGAATGGAGATTTTATTTCGCTAGCATTCTTCAATCTGTGTAAACATTTATTAAACTTTATTCTCAGTTTATGAATTATAATATTCATTGAAGATTAACTATATCAACTGTCTGCACTCTGTTTTTTCCCTCCACAGTTTGTACATGGGAAATACCTTAACAGTAATTCTTGCTGACTACGAAGCAGTGAAAGATGGCTTTAGCAAATCCTCCACAACAGACAGACCAATCAGACTATTTGATTTGCTTCCAGATGGTGTTGGTAAGTTAATGTTAATGTATTGTTCTATAAATATATCAGCAAATTTGCCCAACATGTTTAATTAAAATTTAAATTTCTTTAGAAAAAATTAATTTTTTAAATTTTAACATTTTCACTTTAAATTTTTGTTTTATATTTCTTGGAATAGTATATACTACATAAAATTGTGCATGGATTTTAGATGCCTCTGATATTAAATTTAATATACATTTTTTGCTGTCATGTATAGTGAAGAAACAAGAAAATTTAAACAATTTAATTTGACATTTTTTTTAAAGTTAACTACAAATCTCAATCTCCATGCACAATTCTATCAAATACACAATAAAAAACATGTATGAAAAATTTAAAACCTTGTATCTTAATTATTAAAAAAAGCCTTAGCATTTTAAAAATATGAATGTTGATCAAAAATGAACACTGAGAAAAAATAATTTAAAGTTTTCATTTGTGAGTTATACAAAAATGCATTCTTGTAGCGTCAGACGAAGCTTTAACATATTTAAGGCAATGGAGTGGTTCACAGCTCTCATCAGATTTCACTGGACATATTTCTCTTTTTGTGTATTTTGCTGATGGTGCACAATGTAAATCATGTGTGAAGTGTAATCTTATTTTGTGGACGCCTTTAAAAATGAAAGAGCTAAGAATTGTGCTCATAGCAACAACGATCACTGGAATGAAGAAATATTTTCCCACGAGAATCTGAGTCCATGCCAGAAATTCTCTTCCAGCTGCACTGTAGTAAAAAAGATGCTGAGAAAAAGATACCAGATGTTTGTACACTGCCATAACACCATACAAAAGCGACACAAAGAGGTCGAATTTACTGGTATGAGAATATAATGGAAGAGATTAGAGTAGCAGTGAAGGTGTCAATTAAAGGCAATTTCAGATATCATTCTGAAATATTTATGGATGCTATGAACGCCCGCTCACTGGAATTCTGCATAGCCAGAGTGAGGCAGCTTAGAAGCAGTACTGTACAAGCTTTCTTTTTCTTTTCTTCTCTTCGATTCCCAGGACCACACAAGGCTCTCGGATGGACATGTGACCTTGCAGGTGCAGTGCACAAGGTTACCACGAACAAGATGGAAACTTGTCATGCCTATATCCTTGTACGAATAGATACATGGTAAAGGGCAAGTATTATGGTCAAAGAATGGGATGACCACGATTCTTTAAGTGGTGAGGACGTGCGTTCTCGTGCATTCTCCCCATCTCGATTTCTTAATCTTGACCTTTTAGTTATTCAATCATTGGCTTCGGAGTATGGTGGTCGTGCTAAACATGAGCTCCGCTCGCAAATTGTAACAAAGCTACTGAGATGCAGATTAGCGACTGAGTGATCGGAACTAATCAAGAGTATGGGCAAGACGAACTGCCCCTTATTCAGAGTATGATTTGATGAAATAGATGATATTTGACTAACTGTACAGAAAAGTTTTAGAATGCAATAACGATCAATAACGATCTGAATCAATTCATTTATCGTTTAGCTGTGAAATACAGTGTTCCTGTTCAGGCATTTGATGAATTGAGATATCATTTAACTAATGGTTTCAAATTGTACCATCAAAAGAGATGCCAAAATACCAAAGCATCCTCCATACCTAGATCAATCAAAAACATCAGAGATGGCTTTGTAATCACTTATACAGATAAAATCGTGTCGAATTACGCATTTATCTGTAAAAAATATTATATGGAAAATTTACAGTAATGTTACCTTGATCAAGATATGTATACATCGGTATCACATAATAGTAAAATATTGACCAACAGGATCAAAGCCTTATACAAAAGAATTGGTATAAATCTTAAAACTTTTAACTTCCCTTATTTGGTGCTTATACCAAAGATGCATAAGGAAACCGTTAAATCCTGAAGCACGTTATGATTCACCTTCAAAAGCAGGGAACAATTATTATCAAGAACAGCCATGATGTCATTAAAAGACTTAAATTCTGTGACAAGGAATTGCGATTCAGAAGTTATGATTTTCACGATCTTTTCAATAACATTTATATTGCACAACTTTACCTTATATTGAACGAATTACATGAGGTACATGATTTAAAGAGTACATTACATATCGCAAATATATGGACCTTATCAATCTGGTTTTGAGGGAAAATATACTATTTGACGGAAAATGCTATTATAAACAGATTAAAGGAATTCCAATGGGAGGAGGTTGCTCATCATTATTGCCTGACATATATCTCACTAAATATGAGCATGATCCACCTATTGCATGAGATACCATATTTCCGTTATGTTGATGATGTGCTTTATGGATATTATGAAAATGCACCTGTATTGGAATTCGATTTTTACCCCAATAGCTTGGAATTGGTTGAAAATAAATGTGCAGAGGATGGATCGGTGAATTTCTTAGATATCACCATTAAGTACAATACAAGGAATGGAATTTATATGTGTCTACACGACAAAAGAACAAGTTATGGAATAAAAATTAACCATATCAATTGGAAAACGAACCTTTCAAATTTATTTTTAGAAATATACTTTTGGGACATTTTAAAAGAAACCAAATTTGCAACACTTTAGCAAAGGATTGCATATCCAGTAACAAGGGATAATATTAAAAGCTTTAAGAAAGAATTACCCAGTTAATTTCCTGAAGAAATATTATAATTCATTTTTCAACGATAAAAATGAAGCAAATACATTCAAAAGTTATTTTACTGAATTGGGATAGTTTCTGCATATCACTTGAAGACTTGCACATGCGCATCGTTAATTATATAATAGGAGATTAAGTGTTTCTTCATTTGTACGTTTCTTGACTGCCATTCTCGGTGGTCTGTTTCTCTATGTTGGGGTGCTTCTGACTAGGCATGTATGGAGGATCAACCTTTGCAATGCATTGGTTCTGTGAGCGTTTGCCCGGGCTGGAAAAGCAGCTTTAACGGGATTGAGGAGTCGCAATCCTCCTCTGCCATTGTATGCATTGTATTTGGTTTCCCCTCCCTTGAACTTGATCCTCTTTTTTGATTTCAATTGTATATTTACTTCGGATTAAAAAGCAGCATTTGCGCCTGTTCCTTGGTAATATTAATTTACATCTTTGTGATTGCGTCACTTGTTGTTATTGTGTGTATATATATATATATATATATATATATATATATAATATTGAATTTGAGTTTTGTTTAATTGATAAAAGAATGATGAATTTTTCTGAGTACAAGATGTATATAGAATTGAATCAAAAGCTTATTTTAGCAAAATGCTAATGATGAGAGTGTATTTTAAAATGATACTGTTACCAATATTGGAATATTAATGATTAAGAAGTTGATTTGTTTCAACAATTTATGATATTACCTATTTAATCAAGATAATAATAATAATAATAACAAGTTTTTGTTGTTTTGAATTTAAATTGGAATTTATTTAGAACAGCCTAATTTAATTACTTTGAATCTTCTCACGATAAAACCAGTTTTTTGGTTATGCACACTATGTGTGATTGATATTATATGGTAGGTTAAGTGGGATGTCTTAATTGATAACTTATCAAATGTCGAGGCTAATTTTTGAGTTAGTCTCAGTCCATATTTGGAATTATTTTGTAAGCTTTAAAATTAAGATCTCCGCATCCCGATTAACTTGCTAAGATATGGGGAATTTATTTACTTTACAAATTCCTCCCCCCCCATAATAGCCATCTTAGATGATAAGAACTGTTAAATTCGCAATGAGTCAGTGTATATATTGTGCTTTTTGGAATTTTGATGAGAGAATATTACTATGATCTCAGCAGTAAATATAGAGAAAGATGCATGCAGTTTTATCGACTTAACAGTACTGTTATAAAACATAAGCAAACTCACATAATTGCCTGTGTTACAGCCATCTGTGAAAACAGAATTAAATTCGTTACATGACTGTGTTCTGCGAATAGTTGTATATAAATATACTGAGTTGTGTTACTTTAATTAAATTTAGAAAAAGGGGTTTAAAACAGTGAAATTTGAAACATGGCATTGAAGTGTGTTGAAAACCCAGACCGCCCGACTCACCAGAGGGTTTAGAGTTGTTAGATGAGCGGCCAGGATATGGAGGTCTGTAAAAACATTTTCCTGACAGCAATATCTACTAGTGGGGTTATTGCTCGTTACTGCTACAATATTATGAATTTGCTAATCAAAAAAAGGAATGCACAAGAGTCTGTGGTCATACAGTCAATCATATTGCTCATCAAGGAATGTTCATTGCACACGATAGTTCAGTAAAGACATGACCCAGAAATAATAATTCAGTGCTAGCTACTCATGTCTTAATTCTAGAGATGGTTCATTACAGACAGCATATAAGTTTTGAACAGAAAATGTTATAAAGAAACCTGAACATATACATAAAAATTTATTATGAATTGGGTCAAGTGTCCTAGAATACATGTTCATGCATCCCCATAACCAACATATCTATAATTAAACTTGGCACAAAAAATTTCCCTATAGCATTATACTATGTGGTCAGAACTCTATTTAGTATTACAGACTCTTAGAATGGTAATGGCCCTCTTACATTTCTTTCTCAGTTTCTACACATGAGGTAGGTTGGTTGATTGGGTTTTGTGGCACAAAATCCAAAAAGGATATGCTGCGCCAAACACATGGTAAAAGACAAGGTTCAAGAGTAAAAGACAATAACAACTGTATAATATAAAATATTCTATTGGGTTGGAGGGAAAGTTATGTCGCATTTTAAATAGGCAGGTGATTTTTCTTGTAAATAAAAAGAACATCTGTAACAAGTCGAGAAATTGCAGAAGAGTTTGGCATTCCTCATACAACTGTTGGAGATCACATTAAATCTCTTGGGTTTGTGTTAAAGCAAAGTTTTTGGGTTCCACATGAATTAACGGAAAAGAATTTGTCTGATCGTGTAAGAATGTGTTCATCAGATCTGATTAGACACAATGTGGAGCCGTTTTTGGACAGGCTGGTTACTGGAGATGAAAAATGGATTCTTTACGAGAATATTAAGAGAAAAAAATCTTACTGCAAACCAGGAACATCATCAGCAACAGTTCCAAAACCAAGTATCCATCAACAAAAAGTACTGCTTTGTTTGTGGTGGGACAGGAAAGGTCCAGTGTACTACGAGTTGCTGAAACAGGGGAAAACCATCAACGCGGATCTGTACTGCAATCAGCTGGATAAATTAAATGCAGCTATCAATGAAAAAAAGGCCAGCATTAGCGTCCAGAAAAGCGTCCAGAAAAGCGTCCAGATAATGCTCGCCCGCATACTAATGGTGACACAACAAAAACTGAATGTGTTAGGATGGGAAGTCCTTAGTCACCCACCGTATTCACCTGACATTGCACCATCTGATTATTACCTGTTCAGATCTCTGCAAAATTATCTAACGGGAAAAAATTCACGTCTTTTGAAAGTGTTTCTAAGGCAGTTGCTGACTATTTTAACTCCAAGGATGAGAACTTCTACATAACAGGAATTCACAGGTTACCTGAAAGATGGCAACAGGTTGTAACAAATAACAGAGCATATATAATTGATTAATATTAAACACATATTTTTATAAATGAATTCAAATATTTTCTTTAAAATACGACAGAACTTTCCCTCCAACCCAATAAAATGTACACAAAATAACATGACATTGTAAAATATAAAACAAAGTTGATAGATGGCACAAGGATGATACAAAGTGAGGTAAAAAGTTATATATGATAAAAAAAATCCTATATCCAACAAAAATGAAAACAGGTTAGGATGAGGAGTTTCTCCTATCAAGTGCATTAATGTAATGTCAGAAGTCCTGAAGTGTTTAAGACAATGATGTCTGAAATTAGTGCACTCGGGTACATGGGGTAGGAAAGTGAGTTTTTGTCAAATCAGACTCCAAGAAATTCTACTTTATCCATTACAGCAAATTTTACATTCTCTTTAATATCTCTGGCCCCAAGTAAGGACCTCATTTACAAGTGAAGTAAATACAAATCTTTTGGATTGAAAAACTAAATCCAGCATACATATTTTTATAAACTGATGATGGTAAATTCTATAAAATACTTGAATTTAATGGAGATCAGTGTCACTCAAAACTTGTGACACTCTTGCTCATCAGGATTTGAGAGAAATGTACAAATATAAACTTGGTTGGTTGGTTGGAGTTTAATGGCAAAAAATCCAAGTTGAGCACATGCTGCATCAAACACATGTTGGTTGTTGGTTGGTTCATTAGTGTTTATTTGCATAAGATCCAATGAGGATATGCTGTGCTTAAGGTAACTATCGGATCAATATTAACAGGTAAAAAGCAATAACACATGTATAATCTAAATGGATAATGGTGTAAACAAAACATGACAATAGAAAATATAGACTATTAAATCAAGATGGCTTCATGGCTTAAAGTTTATAAAAAGGGAAGTTATATTTGATGGATAAAACTAATATCCAACAAAGAGAAAAGACCCAGGTGAGGATTTTCTCCAAATCTGCCAAAGTGATAAAGTCTTGAAATGTTTAAAAGAAAGTGTTTATATTAGTATGATTAAAATATGTTTTAGGCTAATCCAAAGACCAGCTCACTGCACTTTCAGCATACTTGCCAAGTCACCGCCACACGTTCTGATTGCGAGTGCTTTATGTTGTCATCTGGTAACCTCTTGTATAGGAGTTTTTCGGTGGTAATTGTGTAAGATCCAATAAGAACATGGTTTTTGTCGTTGCTACAGTTTTGTGATGTAAATGCAGAGTTCTTTCAATATTTTTGGCCGCTGTTGCACGTGCTGTAATAATATTTTTTAATTTGAGTTTTATTTTTGCGGATTTGTCTTTGTTGTCTATCAAATTTTCCTCATATCTTCAGGTAAGCATGAGCAAATGGATGGTGAATGTAGTGTTGTAAAACGAAGTAGAATGAATGTTGGTTTGAAAGAATTTTGTATAAAATTTTGCTATAATTTGGAAAGTAAAGGTTTGAAAGAAGTGATTAATTGGTGTGGTATGAAAGGGATTATGGGTGATAAGTATGTCTGTCCAAAGTGTGGAGATGAAATGAAGTTGTGTGAGAGAGACCGAGTGATTGATGGGTTTGAATGGCAGTGTTGAGAGAGGTCTGGAGTGAATCAGCATCATGTCTGTTGGAACGTCAGGAGGGGTACATGGTTTGAGAATAGTAGGTTGAGTGTGATTGAAATTTTATTTATAACGTTATTTTGGTTTAATGGTTAAAGTTTATAATGAATCAGTTAAATGTTTTCGACAAAACTGTAACTGATTCGAAACAGTTTTGCCGGCACATTTGTGTGAGTGTTTTTTTTAATGAAAGGATTACGATTGGTGGTAATGGTGTAATTGTTGAAATAGATGAAAGTAAGTTTGGTAAGAATAAGTATGGAAGAGGAAAGCCTGTGGTAGGACAGTGGGTGTTTGGAGGAATTGAAAGAGGGATGAATAAATGTTTCTTTGCTAAGGTGCCTAATAGATCGAGTGAATGTTTGTTGAAAGTAATTAAAAAGCATATTGAGAAGGGAACTTTAATCCTTTCGGACTGGTGGAAGGCATATGATTTTCTTAAACATAACGGCTTCATGCACCTTCAAGTGAATCACAGTTACGAATTTAAGGATCCCGAGATAGCCGCGCATACCAATTCAAATGAGGGAAAGTGGTCGGCGATTAAAATAAAGCAAATCCCGCAAAGTTAAAGATCAGTTTGACTCTAATTTATATGAATACATGTTTAAAAGATGCCTGGGTCATTTAGTTAGGGGGGAAGCATAGAATGAATTTATTAAAGCTATTATTACCATCTTCCCTCCTCATAAAAATGATGAAGATCTGTAGAAGCAGACGACACAGGAAAAGTTTCAGCACTGTTCTGACTCTGAATCAGAAGATGAGTCCTGAAGGTTTGTTTGTTTAGTTTATTTTATCCTGTGTTTTGAAACTTATTTATATTTTTCTGTGTTTAGAAAATTGCTTCCTCTTTTAAAAGTTCTTAATCTTTTCAATCAGAGTACAAACTTTTTTCTAACACAAACCACTGGTACATTCATTTTACAGATTTCGACCTTAAGGTCGAATCCCTGATCCTGTACGGATCTTTGGTTGCATGGAGAAGTGATCTTGCTACGTGTGATATGCACAGATAAAATTGTAGCATATTCTGTGTCTGGGAGCTGCATGCGACCTTTCCCAATAAACCGGAGGTCACTGGGGGCCCTGTCCCAGTGTAGAATGACCTTTAGGTCAAACCCCTGCCCCTACATGGACCACTGGTACATTCCATTCATTCCACAGATTTCAACCTTTAGGTTGAACCCCTACCCCTGCATGGATCACTGGTACATACAGACCACTGGAACATTCGTTCCACTGATTTCAACCTTTAGGTTGAACTCCTGTCCCTACACGGACCATGGGTACATTCCATTCATTCCAGATTTCGACCTTTAGGTTGAACCCCTGCCCCTGCATGGATCACTGGAACATTCGTTCCACTGATTTCAACCTTTAGGTTGAAACCCTGCCCCTACACGGATTACTGGTACATATGGACCACTGGTACATTCGTGCTACTGATTTCGACCTTTAGGTCGAACCCCTGCCCCTACATGGATCACTGGTACATTTGTTTCACTGATTTCGACCTTTAGGTTGAACCCCTGCCCCTACCCCTACATGAATCACTAGTACATGCAATCCACTGGTACATTCGGTCCACAGATTTCGACCTTTAGGTCGAACTCCTGCCCCTACACGAACCACTGGTACATACAGACCACTGGTATATTCATTCCACTGATTTCGACCTTTAGGTCGAACTCCTGCCCCTGTACGGATCCTTGGTTGCATGGAGAAAGTGATCTTGCTATGTGTGCGACATGTACAGATAAAATTGTAGCATATTCTATGTCTGGGTGATGCAGGCGACCGTTCCTAATAAACCAGATATCACTGGGAGCCCCATCTCAGTGTAGAACGACCTTTAAGTCAAACCCTTGCCCCTACATGGATCACTGATATATACGGACCACTCGTACATTCGTTCCACTAATTTCAACTCTAGGGCAAACCTCTGCACCTACATAGACCATTGGTACATACGAACCACTAGTACATTCGTTCCACATATTTCAACCTTTAGGTCGAACCCCTGACCCTGTATGGACCATTGGTAAATTCGTTCCACTGATTTCGACCTTTAGGTCAAACCCCTGCCCCTACACAAATCACTGGTGCATACAGATCACTGGTATATTTGTTCCACTGATTTCAACCTTTAGGTCGAACCTCTGCCCATGTACGGATTCTTGGTCGCATGGAGAAAGCTATTTTGCTACGTGCGACATGCACAAATAAAATTGTAGTATAAAAATTTTAATATTCACAAAAATCTTATTTTATAACTTTTTTATGAGTACTGTTTGTTCACTGTTGTTCAAATTAAATGACACTATCATTTACATTAAAAGACACTATCATTTGCATTCGTTTACATTTGCTACTTGTTTAGACCACAGTAGGAAGTGTCATTTTGGTGGGAGGAGCCTATTTCTAAACACGGAAGAATACTTCACTTAGGATGGGTGGGGTCAATTTCAAAACACGGAAGAATGTGCCAACTTGGCACGATTTGTGCTTAGAAAAAATAGTGGGGTGGGCTGGTCTCCGGATTTACCATGTTTTATATTCATTGAAGTTTGATAAAAAGGTTACATTTCACCTAAAAGCAAGTGCCTATGAGTAAAACGACTGTGTCCCAATACACAAACAAGTAAACATTACATTGCTTCTACACTGGAAGCTAGACTATTTCTTAAGTAAGGGCTTTATCTTGTGCAATTTATATTTTGAGACTGCTGGTTCCAGGAATGTTGCCATTTGTCAGAGATAATTTTTATAAAGAATTACTTTGTCTGTTAAAAGGAATGATCAAATTCAAAGTTTGAATAAATATGCATAAAACTGTGCATTATGAGTTTTGCACTAAATTATGAGTTTTCTCTTATGTTTTAATTTCTGTATATATATATATGTAATATTTTTCTTTTTCCTTGGCCAGTAACCGGTCTTTAATATTTGTTTACATAGCTATAAGTATTAGCTCTTGCGGTTTAGGCTTAGTGTGTAGCCATCAACAAAGAATGCCATTATGTCGATTGTAACATCATCACATCCATCGATTGGATCTTGAACATGGTTGGATGCTTCTGCAGGAGATATATATGACGTGAGCAGTCTTTTCTGGCTTAACTACATAATGCGATTGCTCAGCAAGGTTTGCACATCTGGCAATGATTCGTATGTTTTGGATGATTTTTAAAATACGCTTACATACAGATTACCTATATTGGTGAAAGATTTTGCAGTAATTCCCATTCTTGGTTTATATTTATAAATATATAGTAAGTTTATGTTTGTGAAATGTGCTACGAGTACTTCTTTTTATGATTTTATGTTTTGGATATATCATTTAAATTAAGTCTCAATATTATTCCTTGTGATTTTATAATAAAGTTCTTACATATATCTTCTACTCAAGTATATACTGCCAAAGTTTTGTGTATTTTAATACAATATTAACAAAATACAAATGAGAAGCTACCACAATATAATATATTGTATAAAATGAAATTAGAGTGTATAATCTAGGAATTGAATGAAAAAATAAGAAATCCTGGGATTGAAAAAAAAGTCAAGAATAGCAATCCCTAATATATACCTTATTAGAAAATAATTCTGTAAAGTATCAATGCTAATCTGCAAACGTGTTTTCTGTTTTACATAGTATAAATAGAAGTGTTTATAGCAATAAATTTTAATTAATGTAATTGGTATTTCATAAAACTTTTAAATATTTCTGTGAGACCAGAAATAGATCTCACATTTGATGAGACACTTATATGTAGAAATTTATGGTGGCCAAAACGGCAGACAAAGCTTGTAGTCTGGCTGGCCACGTAGTTTATCACTCCGTGAACCTAAAGGTCAGACGACCATAAATTTAGGGGTGCCATACCAGAGGGGCTGAGTTGGGCCTTACGAAATGTGGAATGGTGCCATTGGGTAAAGGAGTAACCAATAAGCACCAAATGGAAGAAAAGGAGGAGTTACCTCCCACTGAGGGAACCACACAGCCTGTGACCCGAGAACCAGAGCGGAAACGATGGAGATTTTGACTTAAGAGCATACCAGTAAACAATTATTGAATTTTGACTTAGGAGCATACCAGCAGACAATTATGGAATTTTGACTTAAGAGAGACCAGAAAAGAAACGATGAAGACTTGGAACAGATAACTTCGACATTATGACTTGTGCAGATACTACAGTGATGAATTGATATACTAAGAGAATAAGTGCGAGTGCAGAGTTACAGCAGACAATATGTTCGACGAATTTACGTGTGGGAGCATTACACCAAGAGTTAATGCAGTAAATGAACGCCATTAAATACAGATGTTGACAAAGTCCAAGACAGACTTGAAGGTATGTGCCCATTGAAATGATATTTGGTCATAACCAATATTTGGATTTTCCGTTTTGGTCACACACATGTCCCTTCCGCTGAAATAATATAATTAAATAGTGTAATTGAATTTAATTAAGATTTATGTTGTTAATAATGTTTTATTGTTTAAGTTTAAATGCTGTGATCAATTTAGCACTTTATTAATTAATTATTCCTTTACAGGACTCACACGAAAGATAAAATAATTGGAGGGTTTATAGCGGCACAACTAGCAATGTACGAGTAAACAATAAAACCACTATATGAGAAATAACGGCCATGTCATCATCTAAATGAATGTAATATTTAAAAGTATAACTTTAGATTTCTTTCCCACATTTGGTTTCCGTGACACTTTTGTGCGAGTCAAAATTTAAATGAAAATTTTAATAAATAATACTGTGATAGATAAAAATAATTTAAATAAGTAGATGAGTAAATTTTATGGAGGAGTGTGTGTTGACCAGATTTTTGCATTGTTAAAATTAAATATGCACAATCACATTGGAAGTGAAAAGAATTTGAATATATTTGAAATAATGAAAATAATGTTGGAAAAATTTATTATTATTAAGAATATTTAGTTTGCATGTTGAAGTGTTTTATGTGCAGTATTTTTGAAGTGTATTTCATGCTGTTAATTTTAAGTAGGATTTTGGAAGGGATAATTTTTGTTTTAAATGCCTCAAAGAACCAATACAAATTCTAGACATCAAAAGTCTCCGGATAGGTCACAGAGAGAAATTATTGAAAATCAGAGAGTGAAAATGGAGAAGTTTGAATTAATTAATTTATTGCCAGTTTTTAATGGGAAGAAAGACGAGGATATTGATTTTTTTTTTGCGCAATTCGAAAATATTGCAGGAATGGCCGAATGGTCAGAAGAAAATAAAGCTGTAATTTTAAAAACTAGGTTAAAGGAGAAAGCTTTGGACATTTTGTCAAAAAAAAAAAAGTGCAGATTGCAAATAATATGGGAGAGATTAAACAAATATTGATGAAACAATTTAAAACATCTCTTACAATGCTTCAAAAGCAAACAAATTTAAATAAAATTAAAATGATGCCAGGTATGAAGGGAACTGAGCTGGCATTAAATATTTCAAATTCGACAAATGAATTTTTAGGAAATTACGCAAATAATGAGATGGGCAAAATTAGGAACAATTTAATGCTGTCTAAATTTTTAGAGTCTGTTAGACAAGATCTTGCTTTTGAAATTAAAAAACTAAATATTCAAAATTTTGACAAAGCGGTAGAATACGCAGAGCACTTAGAGAAAATTTTGGAGGAGGATTGCAACCATACAGAAATTAATGCAAATTATTGCAAGGAAAATAATGGCAGAAAATTTAATGATAATCAAATGGAAAGGCATTTACAAAATTCAAAATTTGAACCTCAGCAAGTAAAATATGAAAAGGCATGAAAAATCAAAAAATGAAGTTATATATTGTATAGGATTCGGAAAAAGAGGGCACTACTTTTCTACCTGTTGGCACAACCGAAATGCACAAAATAATTATGAAGTAAATAAGTATGGGAATAAAAGAAGTGAATTTAGAAATGATCAAAATAACGGATTTAGAAATGAAAACAGTAACGGATTTAGAAATGGGCAAAGTAATGTGGATTTCGTAATACGCAAAATAGCGGATTCAGAGAAAGAAATACGTGAAAAAATGATAGTCGGTCAAATACCCAAACTTTTGCGAAACAGGGATTTCAGGGACAAGAAAGAAACCGTGGCGGGTCTTCAAACTGATGGAGGAGCTTTGGCCAAGTCAAAATTTAAAAAATAGAGCAAAGTCCCAATCGAAAAGAGAAAAATCGCAAACACGAATTAAGATATCGAGTTACAAAAATTATGAAGACGCAAATAAAATGCAAGATGATAAAAGGGAGGTTCGCACGTGAAACCCAGGTCCCAAGGTTAAAGCAAAGCAACATAATGAATATGAAAATAAAAATGACAATCAAGAAATAAATAGTGTAGAAAGCATGCAACAATATACCCATGTTCCCTGCCCGAAGGATGATCTCCTTACCACTATTCCGACTTTACTTGCTCAGCCTGGATGGGATTCGATGTGAAGTTTGTCCAAAAACTGAAATGTGAGGCAAATATTAATAAAAAGAAAATTGTGGAAAATACATGTGTAGAAAATAATATATGTAAAAACATTACTAATAATGAAAATACAGGAGTTAAAGAAGTTATTAAAAATAAAAATGATGCGTGCAATGCAAAAATAAATTTAAATGATGAGCACAAAAAGGAAATTTACTCAAAATCGACTCAGATCGATAATAAAAAGTATGATGAAATTAAGGAAACTAGTTGTAAAGTTTCGCAAATTGATACACAAATTATTGAAGGTAGCCATGTTAATGACTATAATTTTTCAAATGATGAAAATAATAAAAATGCTGATACAGAGAATGATTTTAAATTGTGACTAGTGCGAAAAAGCCAATTGTCACACAAGAGAAGTAAAAGGCATATTTGAATTTAATGAAAATATTAAAAATGGTTATTATGACAGTCAAAAAATTGCACAGGTCGATGAGGCCAATTTTCTTAAAAATGAAAAGGTTAATGATTTTGCTGAAAAAGAATGTGTTAATGATGAGTCAAATCTTGACGTCCAGGTCTATGTCACGCTCACACGCAGGATATCTTTGCAGCCAAATCAGTTGATAGGTTTAACTGTAGAGTGGTAATCTAAATAAAATTTGCTCTCTGACATTGGGTTCTAATGGAATGGAAAAGTATAACTATTCTTACGTTAAGAAAATTAAACTCATCTGAATAACTAATCCAGAAATTCTTACAAGGTTTATCCAGCGTTAATGGTCCTGAATGGCTGGAACAGAGAAAGTTTTGTGTGAAGACCATGAGGGAGCTTGGACTTGGCAAAGATAAATGGGAGTCAATGATAAAGGTATTTATGAAATTTTCATAATCAATTCAGATTACAAAGGTTCTAGTCAAATGAAATTTATAAACACAGGGCTTCCCAGTAGTTCATTATAAGACCCACTTGAATAGATACGTACAAAATGACTAAAAAGTTTCTAAGTCAAGAATGCACAACTGGTGAACCATGGATCAAATCTGGTTTGCAACTCTCATCATATTAGTCCACCATCGCGACACTAGTCTTATTATTTTTTCATATTGAACACAGGTTTAAATATGTGCATTAAGATGTATATTACCATCAGACCAGCACCAACATTTCTTTTGTTTACTTACTCTCTTCCCATTAGCTGTTGATAGCCAACTGTCGGTGCTTTTTTCTTCTCAATCTCATTTTTTCCATTCAGTATTATTGTTGTAGCATTTATCACAACTAACAAAGCATGAAGGAAATCTTAGAGAGACAGTGTCTACCAAAACAACCTGCTACCATTCTTAAAAAGTGAATGAAATATTCTGAACAATGTTTAATTAAAGTGACAGTTGCTTAATAGCAGGTGGGTTAAGTAGTACAGAGTGAAATATTCTTTTAGCTTTTTAAAAGCATGTCGTACTATGCAATATAGCAGAATAATGTGTAGTGGGAAAAGGACAGGTGATTTCCAAAATCAAAAGTTTCTTGGTTTTTAGACAGACAAATACTACTTTGTTAATAATAATGATGCAATAATGCATCTTTTGTATAATGCTACAGTTGTGATAGCAAACATGAAACAGCATTATGAAACACAGAACATCACATTCTTGAAATCCCCAGAATGCACGCTTTTGGTGATTGAGATAAAATGAATATGCAGTTTGATGGGAAACATGTTTCTATTAGCAGCAAAATTGTTCATAGGATGGTTGGGAGAAATATGCATTAGTTGCTGGCAATTCAGTTATGAACAAAACATATAGTCAAGTGGCAAACCCTTTTTTTGTTGACCCACACTTTGTATAGACATGGAGGTAGTTTATGAAGGAGTTGAGTATTGAACTCAGGTCTATTGTACGAGATCCTCACACTCTCACCTTAATGGCTGGACTTTCTCACTTTCTTTACTATTCCATGACTCAAACTGGGGTTGATCCAGACCATCAGACCTACATGAAGGTTAAGGTATCTGTTTGGATGGCCGGGATAGTGCCACCAAATTTAGACCAGAACCCAATGGGGGTAACATTCACAGGAACCGTACCCTCATTCTCCTACCACCAACCTCTCAGAAGGACTTTTAGACCCACAAATTTAACGTGCCCGAACTCCATATAAATGCAGAGATAGTTTAGAGTGAGAAATCAAACTCGGGTGAATCCGAGAACCCAAATGCAATTCCTGCTCCTTAACCACCCAGCTATCCCGCCCTGTTTCGATTACTATTCTTCTTCAACCTAGATTGTCGGACCTACCTAAGTTGTAGGGTATCTGTTTGGACAGGCCCGGATGTGCCACCCAATTTAGAACGAAACCCAGTGGGAAGTGCCATCCTCAGGGACTCTATCCTCCTTCCCCTACCACCAACTTCTTGGAAGGACTTAGAGACTCACATACTTAACTGCCCCATACTTGTGTGAACACGGACAATTTGGGCAGAGCTGGGAATTAAACTCTGTTAGTCTGGATGTAATCCCTGCGCACTAACCACTGGGTTGTCTCACGTAAGAGGCATATAGCTCTCAGACTGATTTTTATTACTATTGCATTTATCTACTTATAACATATTGTATCATTACAGGTTGAAGTGGAAGACTTCGTTTCATTGGTATCTTCAGTGGGATTCAACAGCCAACCCATAGAAATCTGTGAAATATTGAGTTCTAGCGTATCTAACAATATATCTTCCTTTGTCTTCGGTAAACGCCTTCCTCTCAATGATCCAAACAGAAAATTTCTAGATAATATCATAGATGAAATTATGAAGTTTTTCAGCCAAGCATCAATAACTAATTTCTACCCAATCATACGTGATATTTCCATAGCTTTCGGAATAGGTCCCTTTGCATACATGAATTCTAAAGTGCAGAAATTCAACCAATTTGTGAAGTAAGTGCCAATATATATCTTTTTTTTTTTTCCTAAATAAATTGTGGCACACTACTCTATTAAAATCAATTTGAAATTATTTTAGAAACTTTATACTACAAAATGTGTATTAACGTTACATCAAAAGTAATGTTCTAGGAAGGGAAAAGAGTTTTGAAATAGAAACATTAACCATTCTATTTGTTGATTTAGGTTTTTTATCATGTAAAATCCAAACTACAAAAACTGTCAAAAATAGAAAGAATTAATAACTCAGAGGCTTTACATGATAAAAAAAAATTTGTCCATTAAGTTACAGAAATGGAGGATGCAGTACAGGAGGACCTATGCAGGATGCAGTACAGGAGGACCTATGCAGGATGCAGTACAGTTCATTCATTGCAATAAGTTGGTTGGTTGAGTAAATAGGATTTTTTGATACAAGATCCAAAGAGGATATGCTGTGCCAAACATATGGTACCAAGCAATCAAAATAAATAAGTTTATAACAACGACAAGGGTATAATCTAAAAGGGTAATAAAGTTTTAATAAAACATGGATAACATGTAAACAAGATGATCTATGGCTCAAAGTTTATAAAGGGTGAAGTTAGATGGTGATAGGAAAAGCTGATATAAAGGATAGGAAAGGAAAAAGCTCCAAATGAGGATTTTCTAAAATCAAGTCAACCAGAGTAGTAATGCAAGTCATCTTGAAATGTTTAAAATAAAGTGTTATTATTTAGTACAATTAATTAAAATATGTTTTAAATTCACTGATGTTTGATAACCATTTCAAAAAGACTAATTTCTCCTAAAAGTAAGTGCCTATAGGTAAAACGAGTGTGATCAATGCACAAAAGAATTAAAATTAATATGCCATGATAGGCAGGGAGGGTGGATTACAAAATTTGCTGGCCCTTTGAATTAATGTCCGAAGAATATCATGTTGCTGGGGCTTCCAGAAAAGTGAAATTTGCCTGAAGTGGCTTAAAGACCAATGAAGGGCTCTATGGACCATGGGGGTTGCCTCTGTAACATCCATTTTAATAATTTTAGAGGCAGATTTTAAAACTTGGAAGAGATTGAGATTTTAAGAGTTTAAAGGAATGGAGCTAGAGTCTGAGTTGTGAAGACTTCCCACGGACCTCGGTCTAGATGCTAGACGTATTTACTTTTGTCCCAAGGTACCTACTTCATTTAGGGCACTCCCAGTAAAAGTGCAAGAAGAAAAGGCCATAAATACATTGATCATATTCACTTAAAAAAAAAAAAAAAAAAAAAATTTTTTACAAATAATATCAAATTGACAATCTTTATGTTCTTTATTGGTTGTAAATTACACTATGTGACAGTGAAAATGGAACACCTAGGAGTGGGCAGAAAAATATGCAAATTGCAAGGTAGACCCAGCTCACAGAGTTATGTAAATGATCCAAAATGTGCAGTTGTCCCGTGCACATTGAGTGAGGTATAAGGGAAAGAACCTGCAGAATCGGCAATAGTCACACTGCTCTGTCTGCCAGGGAAATCATTTTGCAATTTTTTTTTGTCTCAGAGGAAGTGTACAGTAGCAGAGAATGCCAGGCTGCAGCCAACCGAGGCAGTTCCAGCAGACAGACGATTTCATGAGAGGTATGGTGATCAGACTCAGAAGTGCAGGTTGGTCCACACATCAAATCTCAGTGGACAGCCACCTACACTCGTCCATGGTGCACTGGTTGAGGCGAAGATAGTTGGAACAAGGGAATGTGGCATGTTTGAGGAGTACCAATACAGCCAGAGTGACGTCAGCATGCATGGACTGACACATCCGCCAGCAAACGTTGGCAGCCCTGCAGGTCACTTCCATCACCCATTTGTAGCATGTGCAGAACACCCTTGATGTTCCTATATCGACCAGGACCATTATCTGCCAATTCGTCGCCGACTACCTGCACTCATGGCGCATGTTAAGAAGACTTCCATTGACCCAACAGCACAGACACCTCCGTTTGAAATGGTGTAGGGATAGAGCCACGTGGATGGTGGAATGGCACAGAGTCGAGTTCGCAGACGAGTCACGTTTCTGTTTTAGCAATGACAGTCGTTGTGTAACAAGTCTGGCACCAAAGTGGTGACAGGTCCGATCCGGTCGCATCTTTGGAGGGCCATACTACTCGACAATGCGGCATCATGGTTTGAGGTGCCATCGCCTATAACAGCAAGTCACCTTTGGTCCGTATTGAGGGCACTATGACAGCCCAACGATATGTGGATGACGTGCTGCGGCGGTGACGCTACCCTTCCTTCAAGGTGCCCAATGCTATTTACCAGCAGGATAATGCCTGACCACACATGGTACGCAGCAGCCAATATGTCCTGCAAGGTTCCTAGGTGCTTCCCTGACCACCAGTCTCCCCTGATTTTTCACCAATTGAATATGTCTGGGATGTGATTGGACATCACTTGTGTGTGCTGCCACCGCCATGTTTAGAAGACTAACTATGGCAAATGGGTAGTCATCCCTCAGGACACCATCTGCACACTCATTGACTCTGTGATCAGACGGTATTATTGTTCAGTGTATAGGTGTATCATGTTGCAATAAACATCACTTATTGTTTGTTGCTGTCTCTCTCTGTTTGTCGATTTCCACCACTTTCTTTTGTATAGTATCTTACCAAATTATTCAGTGAATAAGTTTTAATATTATTGTTGTAAAAATAACTAACACATATGTTCAATATTTTCAGATCAGAAGCAGCAAAATTGAAAGCATCTTATAAAAATGAGGGAGATGAAAATTTCATTGTGAACTATTTAAAAGAAATGGACAGATGTAAGAACAAACCAGGACATTATTTTAATGGTAAAGAGAACCAAATACGGATTTCTTATCAATTTATTGAAATTGTTGAATTTTATGTTAATGACTTTCAGATAACAAAATTCCAAAAACTACAATATCTCGACAAAGGTTTATCCTACAGTCATAGGGTCAGATTTATTAACTTAGTTATCAAATTTTACATGTAGAACAAGTACTTAATTAATATATTTCATCAATTTTAGTCATTTACTGCAGAGTTTTACTATCTTGCACATGTATTATTTTATTTTAGATTAAATATACAGTACAACCTTGAAAATCCAGGCATCCAAAATCTGGTAACCTCCAAAATCCAGACGTTTTCCAAATTTTCCTATTTTTTAGATTAAATAATATGTTTTAATCGATTAACTTAACTTTTGCCATTATTTTTACTAAAAATAGTGCTTTATAGTGTATTTAGTTAATATTAAATCTGAATTTTATTCAAATTCTATTATCCGGAAAAATCAAAAATCGGGAATCACCAAAGTCCGGATTTTTGAAGTTGTACTGTATTAGATTAGCAGGTCATTTTGCAAAGAAAGGCAGATTCTTTTTTTCGAATCATATCAAAATCTAATCAGCATTACAGTATCCTATGAGTGACTTATCTACTAAATTTTGTGTAATTTGATCAATTAGTTTATCAGTTAGAGTGGAAACATATAATTTTTGTGGGCCATTTTGCAAATATTGGTAGGTTCCTTTTTCTGAATTGTACCAAAATCTAATCAGCACCAGGGACACACTCAAGTGACTTACTCACCAAATTTTATGAAATTTAATTGATTAGTTGAGTTAAGAGTGGATATATACAATTTTTGCAGGCCATTTCATAGAAAAATGTGGGTTCTTTTTCAAATCGTATCGAAATCTAAGGCACCAGGATGATCCACAAATGACTCATCTACTAAAGTCTGTGAAATTTGGTCAATTGATATGAAGGTGGGTGGCTCCAGAAAAGCCCAGCACATCGACCAGAGGTCTATTGTACTAATTTGTTCATTTAGTCTTTCAATTAGAGTGGATACAGGCAATTTTTGTGGGGCATTTCGAAAAAAAAAAAGGCGGGTTGTTTTATCCGGAATCATACCAAATACTAATCAACACCAGGGTATACTCAAGTGACTTACCCACCAAATTTTATGATTTTATGAAATTCATTTGATTAGTTTTTGAGTTAGAGTGGATACATACATTGCACAGGCGTAACGCGTAGTTTTCTCGTTTTCTAGAGGTCCTGAAACGTGTAGATCCATAGAAAATTCGAGTTGCAATTTTCGGCAGGATTCCAATACTTTCACTATACATTACCATGTATTACAGGGAAAGTAAAAATAACAAATTTATTATTCAGAAAAATAACGAATTTATTACTTGCTAACAGAAAAAAGTTGTGTATGTAGACTTAATAATAAAATTCGTATCAATATTATTTTATAAGTAACATGGAAACCTATCCTCTCTCTTGGTAGCAAAATCTTTAAACATCAGTGTAACCTAATGGATGACAGTTCATGAGAAAAGTCCTCATTTACATTGCTTCATTTTCATCTAACTTTTTTCAGCACCTTTCTGTTTCATACATTTCAGGTTTCTCAGTGCTTTGAATGGATTTCAATTATAGATGCATAGACAACTCTATAGATCAATAAATGTTGATAGCACACGTACCCCAGAAGAAATATCATTATGTGAATCCTGGAATAATCTATACATGAGCAAGTTCTAAATTAAAACACAATTTCCTTCGAAGTGCACAAAAATTTTGGGTAGTAGGTTAATTAAGGGTTTTCGACTCAAGATCCAAAGAGAATATGCTACAC
This sequence comes from Amaurobius ferox, assembly GCA_951213105.1. NCBI lineage: Eukaryota > Metazoa > Arthropoda > Arachnida > Araneae > Amaurobiidae > Amaurobius > Amaurobius ferox. Next base: position 65,351,646 of record OX578150.1, on the reverse strand, counting down.
CAGACATATGGTATCAAACTATCAAAATGAACAAGTTAATAAGAATAACAAGTATATAACCTAAAAGTGAAAATGTGCATATAAAACATGACAATGGAAACAAGATGAGCTATGACTCAGTTTCAATATGGATAAAGCTCAAAAAAGGTGAAGCTAGGTATAATGAGAAATATTCAGCTGATATTTAATAAGAAAAGTCTTGTATAATGATTTTCTCCAACCAAGTCTACAAAGGTGATAATGTAGGTCTTGAAATGTTTAACAAAAGTATTTATATTTAGAACAAAATAGGTTTTAATCAAAATAGGTTTTACACTCACCGTAGCTTCCCGACCACACAATTTGCTACCTTAAACCCTTGGGTTGGTCGTGTGGTCTGGGCCTTTAACTCACCGTAGCTTATATGTCTTTGGATGAGTCAGATGGTCTGGGCTTTCGACTCACCGTAGCTTCCGGCCACACATATTGCTACCGTAAACCCTAGGGTTGGTCGTGTGGTCTGGGTCTTCAACTCACCGTAGCTTCTCCGGCCACACATATTGCTACCGTAAACCCTAGGGTTGGTCGTGTGGTCTGGGTCTTTAACTCACTGTAGCTTCTGGGCGCGGTAACCCGGTGGTTTGCGCACTGGATTTGGACGTTGCCACAACTACCGCCGTGTTCATGTGGAGTACGATCACGTTAAACATGTGGGTCCGTAAGTCCTTCCGAGAGGTTGGTGGTAAGGGAAGGAGGGTACGGTCCCTGAGGATGCGTCCCCTACTGGGTTACGGTCTAAATTGGGTGGCACTTCCTGACCGTCCAAACAGTTACCTTACACCTTTTTGGTAAGTCGGACGGTCTGGGTCTCAACAACAACAACAACTCACCGTAGCTTCCGGCCACACACAAAGCTGCAATAAGCCCTTGGGTCTGCCGTGTGGTCTGGGTTCACCGTAGCTTGACAGCCATTACAAAATGGTTCAATTTCTCTTAAAAGCAAGTGCCTATGGATAAAACGAGTGTGACCTTTCACGCAATCAAGTAAAATTACATCAAGTTTCCGACATGGGAAATTAGTCCATTTTTGTGCTAAGGACTTTATCTGATACAATTTCTTTTGAGATTGCTAGTTCCAAGAATGCTGTCATTTGTGATTGATGTTTATTAAAGGCATAGTCAGATTTAAGATACGAGTAGCTGACTTAGCAGAAATATCCATCAACTCATTTCCTCTGATACAGACAACTCCCAGGACCTAATAAAATTTAGCATGGTATCTTTGTACCTTCAAACAATGCTCACACTTAAGGGTATCAGGGGCAATGGAGGCAAATATTTGCTTTTTGAAATATTGATGGGACATGATCATTAGAGACTTGTATATTGCCATAATCTCGGCAACAAATATAGAGTAAGACCCATGCAGTTTTAAAATCTTGCAAGCGTTGTTTGAAACAAAAGCTAAATTCACTTAATTGCTTGCTTTGAAACCATCTGTAAACATGGGAGAGTTGTGTTATGTTTACTAAAATTACAAAAAGGGTTAATTGAAGAAGTGAAATCTGGGCCATACCATGAGGATATTACAAAAAACTTCCATTTCTCAACATCAAAATATACTAGTCGTATTATTACTACAATATTGCATATTTACTTGCCAAAGAAAGACATGCATGAAGGTATGTGGTCATACAGTTGATTATAATGCTCATCAAGGAATGGTCATTGTGTTGGGTTATACCTTTAGATATTTAATAATTTTAGGAGTTTTGTTTTTAATCTAAGTGTGTTCAGGGGTCTTATTTACATAGTCATTCTCTTTTAGCTATCCATTTTCCAATTGTTTAGGTTTTGATATTCTTCTGTTCCAAATAGGTTCTTTTCTATAGGTTTTGTGTTAAAAACGGCGAAAGTTCGTTCTTTTTAGGTTTTAGCAATTTAAATTTATTGCTCTCGATTAAAAGTTAGTTAACTCATTGCAATTTTTCAGTTTTATTCTATTTTCAGCTTTTTAAATATTTCAGAATCGTCCATATTTAAATTATTGCCGAATTCGTATATTTCCAAATCGTTTCATTTCATTTCTTTTTAATTTTTGTCTGCTTTGAAATTCCATTTCTCTTCTTTAAAATTTCGAGTTCTTAATTGGTTGACCGTAAAATTAAAATCGTCTGTCATTAATTATTTTATCGTTCATCGATAATTTTGTTTATAATCTGTGGCAGCGATGTTTTGCAGTATATAAGCAAAATCGCGCACCTTTTCGATCTCTTTCTCTCTTCTCTTCCTTCTGAATTAGAACTGAAAATGTAATCCTGTTAAGTTGTTAATTCTAGCGCTTTGGCGCGCGCACGTTCCATAGGAACGAAATATTCTTTTATACCTGGCTAAGTCTGTGATGTGTTTTTCCAATGATGTAAACTGATGTGTTTGTTATATTGTAATTTGCAATCCCAATATAACATTGCTCTTTTGAAAGAGGAAGTAGACCTAAGAAGACGGTCCCTCATGCAGTGAGGCAATAAGTACAACGTTCCCTCTAACGCAGCTGCACCGGACATGGTTTCGAAAAAGAGAGGGGGCTTCTCAAGTTCATGTTAGCATTAGGTGCTATGACAAACGGAAGGGGTTGAACTTCCTGACCCGAGAGGTCAATTCATATCACTTGGATCATGGGAAAATTCTCGTGAGAACTTTCAACGCCTTAAAACAGGAGACTTCATATCTTATATTTCAGGGAGGGGCCTTGACCAATAATATAGCTGAAGGGCGTAGCTGTTAACTTACTTGGCCAATTATGGACAGGGGCGCCTTGTAAAGGGGGAAGAGACAGAGAGCAACTTTGCTCTTTAAAATTTTGAAATCGAGGACTTGAATTTTGGCGGTGTAAACGAACGGTCGCAAAAGCGACGGGAGAAGAGCGAACTCCGTAGAGATTTTATATAGGGTCACAGGAACTAAGAAGAGAAACATCTTTTGAAAAATTTAAGGATAGATTATTAGAGTTTTTTTACAGAGAAACCTAACATAACTACTAACCAAATCCTATTCACTACCGCAAAACAAATACAAGGCGAGACGATTAAGCAACTTGCACACAGGATCACAACACTAACTTTAAATTACATTGGTAACACAGAACACAATGAATCTACACAGCAGATTATTGATAAATTACGGTTAAGCAAATTTTTAGAGGCAGTAACACCAGAATTCCAAAAAGAGATAATTAAAACAAATGCGCAAAATTTTGATAAGGCCGTCAAAATCGCCACAAACTTGGAGCAGTCAAATTTAGCAGCAATGACTGCAAATGTAAATAGTGCCACATACAGACAGGAAATCGAGACACTCCGCAAAGAACAACAGGAATTTAACACACACATTTTAAATTCTATAACCCAAGAGATGAACGCATTAAAGATTCAAGAAAAGGTACAAATTCCCACGACACAATCAAAGAAAATTTTAACATGCCATTACTGTAATAAACAGGGACATTTTATGAGAGAGTGCAGAATATATTCAGCGGATAAATTTAAGCAAAACCAAAACATAAACAACTCAAGAACATATTGGAATAATCAAATACAGACTCCTCCCCACTCATTTCCAACCCATCCTTATGTTGACCAGCGAACTTACCCCTCCTATCCGGACACACATGATTACAAGCGAAATCACGCCCCTCCTACGGAATTTCACGAAAACAGAAATGACTATGCACCACCCCCTACACAAAACAGATTTTCAAGGGAACGATATAATACGGAGGATTTAAATCAAAACAGAAACAGAGAAATGGGTGCGCAAAGGAATTATGGAAGAGAAGTAAATACTGTTGGAAAATTTAAAATTTGCAGATAGCAAAGCACGCACTGTCAGAGTCAATAAGTGTTGGCTGGGTCATGAAAGTACACAAGTCCAGTTTTAAAGGAAAACTTCGTTCACTTTATTTGGTGAAAAACACAACTCAGCATATTACACATACCTGGTAATTCTCCATGCCGTAAAACATCAAAATAAACTATGTACAAAAGATTTTTAGTTGTAAATGACTAGACAGAGATTCCTTGAAGCATTTGGTAGTAAATTACTATACTACCTCTATCAGTTGCGTATATTTCAGCCACCATCACTTGGTAAAGGGAAACCAAAGGATATAACATCAGGAAAATATTTAAAGTGGCTTCCGAACGTTTGTAAGTAAATTTAACGTTCAATACATCTGCATCCGTTTCGACTATTAACCGTCGTCAAAAAGATATTCCGCAGTGCTTCTGTCAAAAACATTTCTGTCTGATCTCGATCGACCTTTCAACTGTCGACCTATCTCCAATGTCTCCTGCAGACGTCTCCTTAATGTCTGATTGCTTCAAGAAACCTCTGCCCTATATATCCGAGAATGGACAGTTCCGGAAACGCCCCCGGATATGCAAATCAGATGCGTACGCATTGAGAACTGATTTGCATGAAACTTCATGTTGAAAAACGTCACGGTTCACGCCGGTGAATGGGAAGAGTCGTTCATATTAAATTTGCATAAACGCCCGCTCACGGGAACGTGAATCGCGATGTATCGATTATTTCCAACATCATGGATTTGGATATAGAAATTTCCCTAGTAGAAGAGAGAATTTAAACTAATTGCGGGGCCTTATATAATAACGAGATGAGAGAGAAGAGTTACAGGGCTGGGTCCTCGAAAAAAATTGAAATTCCTGTACAGAAAGAAAATAAAGAATTGGAGATACAAAAAGATATAATTAATGAAAAACAGGAGGAAACGATTGCATCTGTAGGAGAGCAAAATGAAAAGACTGAATTGCCGACAATAATAGCCCAATTTAAAGAGATACAAAGTGAATTTATGATAGACTCTGGAGCGAGTGTTAGTGTAATATCCTTAGAATTATTCAATATAATTAAAGATAACGTGAAAATTAAATATGTGTCACGACGTGTGACAATTTCAACTTTGACAGGACACAATATTGACTATATAAAAACTGTGGAGATTCCATTCAAAATACAGGGAAAGCAATTCAGACACATTTTTTGTCACGACAGCAAAATTTACAAAAAAATATAATAGGCTGCTGGGTTTTGACTTTTTGCAGAAAAAACAGGCAATTTTAGATACACAGAAAAACATTCTGAAGATAGGCGACATGGAAATAGTTTTGAATTCTGATAGGCAAATAGACAGACAGATAAATAATATAGCACAAGAAAAACCGAACCTAGTTAAAATTGTAAGAAAGGTACAAATTAAACCTAATTCGAGGGAGAATATTTTAGTATATAGCGAGGAAAATTTGGAAGATGGAACAGAGGTTTTGTTCGAACCTAAAGAAAAATTGTACATTGTAATGAACTATGGAATATACCACATGAATGATAACAAAATTAAAATTGAAGTTAAGAACGACACGTATGCGACAATTACATTGAATAAAAATATGGCGCTAGGGAATATTACAACAGACTTTATAATACAACAACAGGACAGTAAAGAACCAAAAATGAGTGAACGGACACCGAAATACGAAGAAATGATAAATTTAATAGAGGCTAAACCTGAGATAATTGCAGAAAGAAAAAAAGATTTGAAAGCAGAGGATTTTAATATTGACCACATGGACTCAAACACTAAACAGAATTTTCTTAAATTTGTAATGCAGTATTCAGACGTTTTTTCAAAATCGTTAAAAACATTAGGAGCCACTGACATCATAAAACCGGTAATAAAGCTAGCACACGATCACGCAATACGTTCTAGGCCATACGACGTTCCGTACGCACTTCAAGACACTGCGAAAAGCCAACTAAAAGAATTAGAAGAAGCAGGGATAATTGCCAGAACTAAATCTAATTTTGCATCGCCGATGATTTTAGTACGTAAAACGAATGGATATTACCGCTTATGTTTAGATTTGAGGTTAATTAACAATATCTCTACAGTATTCCCTTACCAAATTCCTCGTGGTAATGAAATTATATCTAAGTTAGCGGGATATAAATATTTTGCAAAACTTGATTTTCATGCCGCTTTCAATCAAGTAGTTTTATCTGAAGAGACAAAAAAATTATTTGCATTTACAACTCCCTATGGCAATTACCAATTTGAAAGACTTGTTTTTGGGCATGTGTGTAAGCTCTGCTCCAATTTTTCAACAAATTATGGACATCATTTTAGCGGACTTACGAGAGGAAAACATACAAGCTTACATCGACGACATAATAATCCCGGCTAACTCTTATTCAGAATTAAGGCGGAAATAAATCGATCCGAAAAGTTACCTTTTTCCGATAGATGGCTCTGAATATCGCAGGTTTGGCGAGATCCGACCTTGCGCCAAACAGCAATTATGTTCAATGTGTGGTAGCCACAGTCTCACTTCCGGATTAATCCTGAAACCGGATGTTATGAAATGCATTCAATTAGAATTTGGTTTTATCGGCTGTTAAATTCGAAATGTGGACTATCATAAAGGTATGTAGAAACTTTTTCAAATTGATAATAAAATTCATGATTTTATTGCGTGCTCATGCTGATAAGCATAAAATTTAAATCATATATTATACGTATTCAAAATGTTAATAAAATTCGTAGAATGCGTGTTCGTAATGTAATGAAAGTCTTATGTTATATAACTGTTGATGGGAAATTGACATGCTGACTTATTGACTGCTGTTAAAGTGTATTTGAAATTTTAACACTTTAAATAAGTTTGCTTGTTGTGCCCATCACTCACTATATTTTAAACTCTTTCTATTGCTCATGGGTTGGTAAATTCCAGTACCTGAATTGTTAATATTTTGTATGTATTCATAATATATATTTATTCTTTTATGTTTAATTCTTAACTATTAAAGAAAACGAGCAAATAAATTCATGTAAAACGCATTTATTGTTGTTGGAGTATATTTGAAATTTTAACACTTTAAATATGGATGCTTGTATCTAACTTATATGTTCTTGCACATTTGTCGAGCTACTTTATATACTATATGTCTTTTATTCCTTTGATAATATAGTGTACAACAAACAAAATTCTAAAAACTGAATACTTAAACATAATTTTATGAAAAAAATCACTTCTACTTATTTTGACTCAAAAGAGTATTGACCACTTCCTTCCAGTATCTCTGTGTCAATGCTAATGGAACATACAGGACAAGATGAAAGCTTGGCAGGACATGATCTTTACAATTTCACTTCTTTTTTTATTGACCCTAAATCCACTTAATGAGCATTGAAAATGTTTGCTATTTGATTGAAAATTCAAATGCACATATTTTTAATTCATTAAAGTAGCTGAGTCATAACAGTAAATGTAATTATCAATGGCATGTATGTTCATTATATGTATTCCTCCCTTTTTATGTGTGCATTCAAATTAAAAGATTAAGTCCTGTATCCTTTAATTTCAGGGTTGGATTTTGGACGTAACATTGGTTTAATCCGTGTTTAAACCGGATAAAATCGTCAAAAGCTGTAAACAAAAGGGAAATTTGATTTAAAAACAATAAAACCACCATGTCAATCATTATAATTTCGATCACCCATATAAATTTGAACATTATAAAAAAAAGGAATTTTAAAACATTATCCTTACAACAATACAAGTACATAAATACCTTTAAAATATTGAAATACTAGCAACAATTAAAAATAATTTTTCATTTATTTGAATTTAAATATCAAGGTATTCTGATTTTGTTTTAAATTAAAAGCAATGGTACTTTTCCATTTCGTCGGCGCAGGCGATAAAGTCACCAAAAATACTACAACCAATGCCAAACGGAATATCCCCGCTGGTAACCTTTTACCGCCACATTTTCAAAACAAGTCGCGGCCATTTCTTATAAGTCGCATCTTTTTCCTAATATGTCAAAAATGGATGAAAAACCAATGAAAATTTGGAATTTGCCCAGAAAAGAGGAAGAATCTGTCAGATTCTTTCAAGCGAAAGGCATTTTGTCTAAAATTGGTACTTGTGATAATAATCATGAAATAAAATTGTATTTCGGAAACGAAATTCAATGGCGCTGCAACCTTTCAACTTGTCGCAGTAAAAGAAGTATCTGGAAAGGCACATAGTTTGAGTCATCGAAATTGAGTTTCTTCAAGTGTGTTAGGTTTATATATAGTTGGAGCGAAGAATTAACTTTAGTTAAATGGCGTGAAAAGCAGTTGGAAATCAGTCACTGAACAGTTGTGGAATGGAATGACTACATGCGCGAGGTTTGTGTGGATTCTTTGCTTAAACATCAACAATGGAAAATAGGAGGACCTGATATGATCGTCGAAGTGGATGAAAGTATGTTCACAAAGCACAAAAACAATGCAGGACGGATTCTATCACAACAGTGGATCTTTGGTGGAGTTTGCCGTGAAACAAACGAATGTTTCCTTGTGAAGGTGCCAAACCGATCCATGAGCATTATATTGGAAGCAATTAAGAAAAATATCGAAAAAGGAACTATAATATATTCTGATTCGTGGAAATCATATTGCATTGAAAAACTGGAAGAGGAACGTTTCCAACATTTCAAAGTGAACCATAAATACAATTTTGTCGATCCAAACACTGGAACGCACACACAAAAAATAGAAAGACTATGGGGTAGCGCCAAATGGCGAAATAAGAAACACAGAGGAACGGCACATCATCATCTAGAAAATTATCTTGCGGAATTTATGTGGAGAAAAGAAACGAAAGACCCATTTGAAAAAATTTCAAAGGATATTAAAATGTTTATGCCTCCAAAGTAAAAAATTCTTAGAACTAACATTTATTAACATTTTCTTATGTGTATACTGTGTGTTGTCACCAATAAAGTCTGCTTGGCGAAATGGAAAAGTACCAAAACAATATTTATAACTTTTATTATTTTAACATTTTAGAGATAGCACAATTTGTTTTTAATATTCGGGTTCATTACACCCACTTAGCTTTCGATAACACATAACGAGTTTAGAACTTTTCTCTAGTCCTAAATGATTTCACAGTTTAGAATGGATGATTTCAAAATTTGAAAATATTCTTTCTATAGAAGCCAAACTAGCAAATTGGGATATCAGCATTATTGCTAGTTCAGCTAATTTAAAAGCTGCACTGTTTTCAACCTGAAAACTTTTATACTTCGAAATACATTTCCACCACATTATTGGATTGGTGAGTTTCGCACTTGTACTGAAGTAAAATGTTGGGAATAGGCTTTCTTGGACTTCACGTACAATCAGAAGTGGTAAACAGCCTTCAATTTTTTTCTGTAGCATAAAAATGAGCAGTTTCCATTTAGCTATCTGTTAAGACGGAGATAAACCGATCCAAAAAGTTACCTTTTTTCGACAGATGGCTCTGAATATTGCAGGTTTGACGAGATCTGACTTTGTGCCAAGAAGCGAATGTATTCAATTTGCAGCAATGCTTTTTTACTTCCGGAATCTTTTCAGCAGCATAAACAGTGTATATGCGCGTTTTATGAGATTTAATGGCCAGCAAAACTTTAAACATTTGTATATTTAAAAAGTTTTAAATATATTTGTATATTTAAAAGTTTGTGCCAAGAAGCGAATATATTCAATTTGCAAGTTTTATTTTTATATTCAATTTAAAAGTTTTATTTTTATATTTCTCTTGGGTAAGTAAATTTCAGTACCTGCTCGTTAATATTTTGTATGCTTTAATAATATGTGTTTATTGTTTCTAAACCATTTGAGAAATCAGGTTCAGGTAAAACTGACAAAATTTAGTTTTAGTTGTTTGAGTATATTTGAAATTTCCACATGTTAAACTAGCAAATTAAAATCTTTAATATTTTAGTTAAAATCTTTTGAATTAATTTAGCATTTTCAGATTTTCTCTAGCCTTAGTGCCAGTTTTAATTTTTTTAATAGTAGATATAAGATATACATCTGTAAAATTTATTACAATTACTATAATTTGCAAATTTTCTATTCTATTTAAAATGCAAATCGTACTAAAATCTCAAATGTAAAGTCATACTATAATGTGGGAATATCTTTTCAGTCATGAATAATAGGTGTTCGTTATAAAAGCATAGACTAATTTAATGTCCCAGTAAGCCAAAAGCTTTATAAAAATGTACAGATTCCCTTCAGAAATTACCCGATGCATGTTATCCTTAACATTAATGATTAATCATAATTTGCAGTCTTCTAAGTTCGAAGTACATACATATCCTCTCTTTTTCCATCAACCAATCTTAACTAATTATAAAATATGCAATTTTGACTTTTATGCACTATTTTAATTCTTTTATCTCAAAATATTCATGCTACCCAGGATCCCAGGACTTAAGTTGGATTCATGTCATTCATGAGCTTTAGCATTTTACCTACAATAGCATGTTTAGCAAAATAAATAAGATTTCTTTTAGAAAATGTTAAAAAAGAACATTGTTTAAACTCTGCTTACATCTCAAAGTTAAAACAAAGCCCTGTAATTTTTTATTTTTAACAAATATGTCTAAAGGAGTTTTGCATGAATATATTAAACATTTTTTATTTCTTCATTTGTTATTTACTTGTGTTTTGTTGTTATTTACATAGATCATGTAAATAAATATGAATAATAAACATAATTAGCTACTTGTTATTTGTTTTTTTTTCTATTGTTTGATATAGTTTGTCTGAATGGACCATGTGCATTATACCATTGTACTGTAATCTATGTAATGATTGTTTCAAAATTTAAATATTATTTTACAATTCATTGTCCAAAAGGAGCCAATACAACCATTGACATGAAATATATAAATTCTCATGAAATGTTCTATATCATCAATATAAAAATTAATGAAATCTGCGAATTTTTTGTGGTTGCGACAAAATTTTGCATTTTTGTGTTGACTTACAAAAATTTGACACAACTGCAGAATGTTTGTTATAGTGATTATATGATCAAAGCTCCATACAGTAATTTAATTATGAATTCAGAAGTATTTATTTCTATCCTAATTTCAGACAAGCATAACTTTTATATCATTAAAATATGTTTATGTTAATCTATATTTTATTAAAATGGCTTTTTCACATCAATAGATTTTAATTGCTAAGCATTTGATATTTTTTAATTTATAACTTAAAATCTATTTAGAAATATTGAAAAATTATTTTGAAATAATTTTATTTTGGAGAGTCATATATGGTATATTTTTTCTGACTCTAACCCCAGAGCCCTAATTATAATCATTGGTGCAAAGTGTGAGATCAATTCTTTGGATATAAGAATTTTTAATAAAGGGAATAGTATTTAACTTTGTCTCAAAATGTAGTCTGTTCAAATATTTTTCTGTCAGCTATTTTACCATCATAAGCTAGCAAATTTTTTAACATATGAAACTGAGATGATTGTAGCTGACATTGAGGTAGCATCTACAAATTATACTTTACAGATTATCTTCCTCTCTTATAATATGAGCAAGGATGGAAGTGTGCATTTTTTAAAACTAAATTCATTGTTAGAGGTTATAATTAAATTGACTATATTTTGTACACACTGGTTGATTATTGTATGCTCGCTGATTGGTTATTGTATAAAAACAGTAAAGATATATAATGGAGACGAGGCAACAAGAGATAAAGATAAGAAAAGGAATAAACAATGATAGTACTTTATCCTTTGAAAACTAATTTAAGAAAATGTCATTTTACTTTAATTTTTTCTGTGTAAGAAACTCATTTCAGTGAGGAAAATAAACTGCCAATTTTTAGCTGCTCTATGCCATTGTGTGGCTGAAATGCTATATATTGATTTTTTCATCAATATAATATGACATAGTCTCTAGATTCTATTCTTATGTTTTTATAAAAAGGTAGGATAGCATCCTGTTCAACAAAACTCTCTAAAAATTGAACTGTTTTCAGTTATCATATTTTAAAGTGGTATTTATATATATATTTTTCAAATTTCAGATCAAAAAACAATATCTGATCTGTGCATCCTTCTCTGCTGTTTTACATACAGGAGAGCATTTTGTTTGATGCAATTGTCTATGAATTGAAATGTTACCATAAATTCTAGGGTGTTTGAGAAAATTCAAATTTTCGTAAAGACCCAGTGTTGATCTAGAATTATAAATTGTGGCAATCACAGGGAACTTGAACTTCAAGCAACACTTCATAATACTGATCAATTGCAGTATAAACAGTTTCAATTTGTTGACAAACATAATATGCATTTCTCCTTTTTTTTTATAGTTATCAGTAGAAGGTATTAAAGTGAGTCTAAAGTTTTTACTCATTATCTGAATAAAATAATCCTAAAAAGCAATTTTGACAGATGGTCAGAAGAAGAGGGTTGGAAGATGGAGAGCACATCAGATTCAGCAATGTACTACAAAATTGGCACCTAAAATGATCTTTAACTGAGGAAGATTTATATAATTATTATTTTATGATCTGTATACAAGAAGTAGAAAATATTATGTATTTAAAAAAAAAAGAAAAGTTTTTGTGAATTTAATGGATATTTTTTTATAGTCATAAAGCCAACTAAATAGAAGGTGAGACAGTCTAAAGTTGTGTTTTAATCATATTCCCAGTGCAATAACTAGCAACTGTGGATCATCTTTTTCTTTAATTTACCCAGATCGTCAGACTTACTTGAAGGGGTAACTGTTTGAACTGCTGGGACAATGCTAACTAATTTAGACCAGCCGTCAATGGAGGTGGCAACCACAAGGACCATACCATCCTTTCCCTAACCCATCACCTTCAAGGTGGACTTTTGGACCTACAAACTACTTTGTTGAAACTTGTTAAGACCAAATAAAGTACGACACAGAAAATAATAAAACTTATTATATACTGAAATTTTACACTGCCAAGGACAGATAAAGGAAGAAATAACAGGGGAGGGGGGATTTACTTTGATAATGTTTGTATTCATCATTTACCTAGTATACATATTAATCAATTATTGAAACTAATCAGAAATTCGGGATTAATCATAAAATATAGCAAACTAACCATATATAAAATGCAGTTCATTTCATTCTAGATATTTTTCTTGGTGTTGCATTAAGGCAATTAAGTGATGCAATCTCCCTAATCATCCTTAACTTCTATGGTGACCTACGAAGTGAGTTTTACCACACATCTAACATGACTTTCATAGAACATTGAGCTTGAACTGCATAATCTAGCAATTGAGGGTTGCAGTGATTTAAATCACACAGATTTAAGAAAAAAATAACTGATTTAAATCAATTAGATATAAAAATTTGAAATTTAATAGAAATAAAATCATTTCTTAAACTTAAACAGTATTATAAAAATATTAAAAAAAATTCTGTAACTGCTATCAAAAAGAATTTAAAAACGAAATATTAATTCGAACACAGTCATCTTTTGATATTGGTGCTCTGTATTATTTATTTTGATAAAGAAGGATCTTTATTGCCTTTGATTTGAAAGAGAAAGATACTTCTTATCAATCTTTATTCTTTAGTTTGTATTCTTATAAACATTATTCCTTAAAAGTTTCTCAAATAAATGAAAAATGGCTAATGTTTTTAAGGACATTTATAGAAAATAAAATGTATTTAAATCAATTGATATAACTAAATATATTTTTACTTTTCTTTAATTTTTAATTCGTATGATAAGGATAAGCAAATTGGGCATTTCTGACTTCAAGTCTTTATAAACAAGATAGAAAAACGCAGATTTAGTTTTAACTTTTTTTTTTATTAAAAGAATAATTAAAAAAATATAGTTAAATATTTATTTTCAGAAAGAATTAACAACCATGACATTTAAATATTTTAATTTAAAGAAAACGTTTTGTGAATATATATTTTTATTAATGTCAAATTTCAAAAATACAAACATACATTCAATGCAAATAAAATGTCACTGCCTATTCAATTTATGAATACTTTAGAGATCTGTCTGCATTAAGAGCATTTTTTCTCTCTCTCTCAACATTTGGTGTAATTAACAGGACATTATGAAATAGATTAGGTTTGTATGGTTTATTTATATATATCTTTCCAAAAATATTGAAAATGTGTTCACGGGATCTTAAAACATTAGTATATTTGCCAAAATTTCGAATTTTAAAAATTTTGAGAAAACAATGCTGGTATATTATATTATATATAGTTTTCCTGAAAATTTTCAGAATTCGAAATTTTGACGGATAAGCACATTTTAAGACCTCTTGAACATATTTTAAATACTTTTTGAAAATATGTTATGGCCCTCTGTATGTGTATGTATGTATGTGAGGTGTGGATATAAATCAAGAATGAATGTTCGTATCCCTGTTAAAATTTAAGCACTGATACATTATGTGAAAAATATGATGTGGGCAGCACATGATTTTAACTTACCCTACCTGATGTAATGATTTTATTTCTATTACAGCGAACTCATGGTGTACAAGATCCACAAAGATTTCAGCATTAAATTATTTTATCACCACGGCAATTTAAATTGGGAGCTTTTGGCAACTTACTAGTCCAAACGAATGATTTATGTATTCATACTTGTGCAAAATCCTCATCAAAATGAAATTGATATTTAATTAATATCAATTGAAATAACTGACTATTGGCAAATTTTTAAGCTTCTAAATACAAAACTATAACAAAAATATATATATATATCTTCTCTCGTAAATGAAATGATCTGACTAATGTTGCCTAATACTGCATATGGAAATTTAACTTATATAACAATATGCACTATTTTTTTAATTTTATATAATTTATTTGAAAAATGTGCAATATCTCAAGAATAGTTCATGGTAGCACTAAAGTTTGAAATAATTTTTCAAAAATAAATTCGAAAATCATGCAATATCTCAAGAACAGTTATGTTAGCGTTCTAAAATTTGAGATAATTTTTTAGTTAACAGTATTTAAAAGTCTAATATGTTAATCAATTTTTCAAAAATTTATGTGAAAATCATACAGAAAATGGTTCATTCTAAAGTTTGAAATTATTTTATTTTAATTAACTGTATACAAAGGTCTGATTTTTTTAATGATTTTTTCAAAAATTCATTCGAAAATCGTGCAATGTCTCGAGAACGGTTCATGCTAGCATTTTGTAGGTTGAAATTATTTTTCATTAAACAATATTCATAGGTCTAATTTTTTAATGATTTTTTGATAAATCTATTCGAAAATCTTGCAATATCTCGAGAATGGTTCATACTAGCGTTTTAATGTTTGAAATGATATTTTAATGATATTTTCAAAATTTATTCGAAAATCATACAATATCTAGTGAACGGTTCAAATGGCATTTTATTTAACACTATTCAAGCATTCTAATGATATTTTATTTAACAGTACTAAAAGTTCTGATTTTTTAATGATTTTTTCAAAAAATGATTTTATCGACATAATATTGACATATAAAACATGCAAATTATAATTACTTTTTTTATATAATATTTCTAAATTTTCAATTTTTTATTTTTAATTTAAAGAAGAATATTATTTTTTCTCTACCCTAAAAATTTTATTCCAATAAATTCAATTGATTTTACTTTTAAAAAGTTGAAACATTATTTAACAAACATTATTAAAGCAATATTTTATTTAACAAAACATTCAATATTGTTAAATAAATTATTATTTTATACGCAATTTTTATTATAAAACAAATGATTCAAGCTTTAGAAAGCTAGCTTGAACCGTTCCCGAGATATTGCATGTTTTTCAAATAAATTTATTTGAAAAATTGCATAAAATTGAAAAGTAGTACGTCAAATATAGTACTAAGTATTCTAAAAAAAAAAAGAAAGAAAGCACGGGGGGTAAACAAATGTACGCCTGGCTGTAGAAAAACTCTCCTGGCAGACCCAAAGTTAGACCCTATTACCACCTCAACTCATACTGAAGATGGTAATGGACCGACCCGTGTCCTTGAATAAGGAAATAAGGCGGTTATCTTTTTGTTTTCTTGTGTGTGGGGGGAGTTCTTTCACATCCTCACGGTATTCTTTGGTCACATGTACTGTATTGCCTAGAAGTCAAAACTGACCTCTCGCTTATCTGAAGCAGGATAGAGAAATTTGGAAGTAATATGAATGGATTCACAGTTGTACATGAACATGAGTATAAGCACAGAACGCTATATATTAGTCTGTGATTATAAGCTAGTTCGTGGAAAGCGATCACAGGTCCTGTTCTGACTAGTGTGTCTCTGAGTTCGTTTCTCACTGTTTACTATTAATTAATAATTATTTATTAATGATTCTTTCTACCAAATATATTTGTTAGTTTCCGTATTTGATTCTAAATTGTAATAATTCTAATTAATTGATACAAAATGTAGGCCCTAGTATGGTTTTTCTAAGCGAAATTTTGTACTGCACAAGCGGGCATTATTAGCAACAAAAGAAGTGTTACTTTTAAAAATGAATATTAAAATAACTAATAAATTTAACTATAAAAACTAACTATTAGAGAAATGTTTTTATTTTACACTAGGACTTGCCGTTCTCGAGATATTTTAGTTCTTTGCTCCGTAACTGTTGAAAAGAAGTCCAGTACCAAATGTGAATGAAAATTGAATTAATTTCAAAGGAGTGGTTGTCTGCTCCTGTTGGTTTGGTTATCCGTTTGTTTCAACTTCTTTGATGGTATTTTACTTTCCCTGCAATACATGGTAATGTTTAGAGAAAGTATTGAAATCATGTCGAAAATCGCAACTCGAGTTTTCGACGGATATGCACGTTTTGGGACCTCTAGAACACGAAAAAACCATTTTTATCGTGACGTCTGTGTGTGTGTGTGTGTGTGCAATATATGTATCCACTCTCAACTAAAAAACAATTAATGGACCAAATTTCATAAAAATTTGGTAGGTAAATCTCTTGGGGACAGCAGTGCGGACCTGGCCTACCTCTCGGTCTACAGGTTTAGTTCCGCACCCCTGAGGACTTACGGACCCACATGTTTAACGTGATCGTACTCCGCGTGAACACGGCGGCAGTTTTTTCTTTTTCCAGCGGAGGGAATCGAACCCGGATCTATCGAATGCAATTCCCGCGCGCTAAACAATGAGCTACCGCGTAATGGTACACTTGGTAGGTAAATCTCTTGTGGGTGACCATGGTGCTGATTAGATTTTGGTACGGTTCGGTATGAAAGAACCTGCCTTTTTTTTTTTTTTTTGCGAAATGGCCTGCAAAAATCGATGTATCCACTCTAGCTAAAAAATTAATTGGTTAAATTTAATAAAATTTGGTAGATAAGTCACTTGTAAGTTATTATGGTGCTGATTAGATTTTGGTACGACTCGGAGGAGTAAAACCTGTATTTTTTTACAAAATGCCTCACAAAAAACGCTAAAATCTGAAATAAAAGACTAGGATCAAATGTATCAATAAAATGCGAGTTCTATGCGTAATTTTTGACGAGGAAAGAATAAGACCAACTCCATTAATCAAGGACTAACCGTTCTTGAGATATTTGAGGTTTTTTTTTACATTTCTGTTACGCCGTTTTTGAAAAAAATTAAATTTCCAGTTACTAAATAAAAACAAAAATTGAATTCAGTGTTATTTTGTGCAATTAAACTCAATTTAAAGAATTATTAAAGAAATAAAGAGAAAATGAATTTGAGTCTGCAGGGAAAGTCATGTGGTGCTCACATTAGATTTTATTTCAATGCTGTCTGTCTATGTGCATTCGTGAGCACGATATCTCTCGAACAAATGTATAAAATGGAAGGGAATTTTGTATGATTATTTTAGCGACGAAACGCTAAGCAAATTGATAGAACGCTCTGGAACAAATTGATAGAATAAAACAAGACAATTTACGAATTTTACAAACAATATATATTGAAGGTCTGATGATTGTTTCAGTAGAAAACAAACTTTTCCAGAAAAATTCTGTTTTGTTAGACCATATTATTAGAAGGTTACGTATAGGTAATCGACTCCTTTTCAAAATCATTTTCAACGTTTGCTATTGTCCTACTGTGTCATCTGTATAAAAGAACTTCAGTATCTCCTCTTTCTCATTCAAGGAAAAGTCTTCTTGACCCTTAAAATATGGGGGCCCAGGACCGCAGCCTCGGAGGCCCATGCGTTAACTAGGCACTACCCATACCTACTCTTTCCTCAATGAAAATTAATTAATCGCACCTGAATATTTTTACTTTCCTTTCAGCACATAGTATATGACAATATATAAAAACATTTGGGATGAGTTAAAAAAATCAAACACTTGTATTTTGATGGATATACACGTTTTGAGAATCCCTGAATACGGACCAGCCATTTTTATCTGTGTGTCTATGTCTCTGTAGATAACAATATCTTTACAACAAGTTGATAATATCGAATAAAATGTAGTCATTATTATTTCAATTGGTAAACGCTAGAGGCATATTGCCTGTTGGGGTGAACGAGACAAAGGAAAGCCCTTATTTTTTAGATCCTATTTTTCGACGAGGGGAGGGGACATAATTACACATGAAAACATTAGGTTCCGGTCTAAATTGGGTGGCGCTTCCCGACCGTCCAAACAGTTACCTTACACCTTTCTGGTAGGTCGGAAGGTCTGGGTTTCAACAACAACAACATGAAAACATTAAGGAAATAGATATGTAATATAATCGATAATAATATCGCTCTTTAATGCGAATGTTATTCTTTATAAGATGTGGGCATGCACCGTTCTTTTATGTGCTTTTTTTTTTTTTTTATCTAAAATGGAACAATCGGGAAAAATAAAATAAACTCACTATTATCAATTGAGTGCATGCTTTATAAATAGTTTAAATTCGAAATGAATGGACATCCTTACTTCAAAATTATCACGAGTTGCTTTTCTACATGATGGAGTCAACATTTTCTACATGGAGTTTTCAACTATATCTCACGAATAAATGGAGCAAATCGAATGAAATTTGAGGTGAATATTTCAATCGATGAACATGAGAGACCTATCAATTTTTGGAGTGAACGGATCACGGAGAAGTACCCTGTTTTTCGGACATTTATTTTAGAAAATCAAATAAACAATACAAAAATATAATCTATATAAATAAAATTGAAAATCTATCTGTCTGTATGTTTGTCTTATCATCATGGGAGAACGGCTAAACCGAATTTCATGAAATTTTTTTGGTAGCCTTGGACTAGTCCCACCTAAAATTTAGTCCGTGTTTCGAGTTTTTATGACCAGAGGTTGTCCGGAAAACAGTAGAGTTAAACCTTCCATAGACATAGCATTACATAGCATTATGTACATAGCAGACTATTTTTATTAAATCTTTTCCAATTTAAATAATAAAGAAATGTATATAAAATAAATTTGTGGAAATCGCATTTTTAACTGGATTATATCAATTACGGCCTTCAGGTTTAAAAATTATTAGAATTATTGATATTTTCAATTTATTATGCATCTGTTTTATTTTGACAAAAATGTGTGATTTTTTAGCAAAAATGGTTGAATATTTTTCTATTAGTACACAGGCATATTCTAATCTATGAGAATATAAGTAATATGGTTATATCTTCCCATACAATTTTAGCTCTTTTATTTTCACATATGTTGATTCAATTTCATATTTTTTGCAACGTTGTTAACAAACGGAACCCGGATGTTTTATTTTTCAGATCTGCTTGTAAAGGTATCTTTTGTATAATGAGAACAGCGATTCTTAAATTTTTTTAGGAGCATTAATTTAAATATTTTAATAGAATGTTTTGAATAAATAGTATAAGAATTTACAAATGATTGTGAATTTTATGTTTCTTTATATTATATGTTCCGTACGAAGAAAGGCTATGCAGTACGTGCAATCTTCTGCTAACGCATGGGTATACTTTCTAATCTATACGAGAATGTAAGTGTAGTACAATTTTAGAGCTTTCATTTTAATATTGGTATTTATTACAGCTTTCGAGTTTAAAAATTAAGGGGATTATTGATATTTTCAATTTATTAAATTATCTGTTCTATTTTGGCAAATATTTTTGAAACTCATATATTGTAGTACGAGTGTCTTCTACTAATATAAGGGTATATCTCCTAATCTATGAGAATATAAGTAGTAAAAGTATATAATCTTAGCACATTCATTTTGGCATTGGAATCAATTACGGTCTTCAGACTTAAAGATCACTGGGATTTTTGATATTTTCAATTTATTATGTTATCTGTTATTTTTTGGCAAAGATTTGTGAAACTCATATATTGTAGACGGGTAATCTACTAATATACAGGTATGTCTTCTAATATTGGAGAATGTAAGTAGTACGGATATATCTTTTCATACAACTTTAGCGCTTTTAGTTCGGCATATATGGATTTAATTTAATATGTTTCGAAAATTTGTTTACATGCGGAACCAGGATATTTCATTCTTCAGATCTTCCTGTGAAGTAATTTTGTATAGCAAGAACAGAGATTCTAAAACATATTTTTAGGAGCATTAAATTAAATATTTTAATAGAATGTTAGGAATAACAATGCCATTTAGAATATAATAGGAATTTGCACATGATTGTGAAGTTTTTTTCATATTATATATTCCGTACGAAGAACGGGTATACTGCTAGAGACATATAAAAGTGTTACGAAAATAGGAATTTAATATGTGATTTTTATTTAAAGCTAATGGCGAAAGCCATCATTTATAAGAAGATAACATAAGTCGTTCTCGCAAACATTTTTATTTATAGTTTCTTTAATATGTGTTATTGGGGGAATGAATTCACAGATATAATTATATCCTATAAGAACCAAAATAATATTTTATATATTAATTAAACTCCAAAGTTACTTTGACTTTGCTCGTGTGTATAAATAATTTTATTTTATTAACAAAGCACTAACTTTTACTAACAAAGCACTTTTAATTTTGTGGTACAAATTTTTTAACGTGTGTATAAATGAGGGTGAAAAAAAAATCAAAATAATTCATCCCTATATTTGCATAACATCATGGCTATTGTATTTCTTGTTTTAGTGAAGAACTCACAAAATGAATGTCGCAATCTCAAATCCGAGGCAATGAACAAACTCAGGCCAGATCCCAACCCATGCATCCAGAGAGTGCAGAGAGGTTCAAATTGTCTTGTTCAGTTCATCCTACGGAATTCTTCAAGATGCAGAAAGGGGAGAGCTTGACCTTGGCAAGGGTCTTTTGTCAGAAGCCCGAAATTTCGCGATTCCCCTCCCTCCTTGCGTTGCAGAAGGCATTACCATCGTAGTAGAGATGATTTTGGTTGTACTATAAAGGATCCACTGACCCTGGTCTTGTTTCTTTGAAATTGTGTTGTATCACCACCCCACACGGATCTGAAAATTTTACGAACTTTTGTGTTGCATAATTTATTTTCTAACCTAAGTTTTTCTCAATTTTCAAGATGTCACGGGCTTCTCAGAGCTCATTCTATCTCCGTTCTTTTTGTTATACTTGAGTGGTCGATAATGCGTAGAATATGTTGTAGAAAATTAAATCATTTATAACTCCATTTATGTTACTACAAAGATGTAATATAATTTCAAAACATATTTACTTAATTATTATTTAACATTGTTTACTTCTCCAAATTTTTTATTTCACAAAAAATATATGAAAATAGTAGAAAATTAAATCATATATAATTTTATTGTGACAAATATATAATTTTTAAAAATATTTGCTAGAGTTTTTTTTATATATATACAACTAGTATATAAGCCTAACTTAGAGAAAAAAAAAACATATAAAAATTTAAATTGAAACATTTTCTAATAAATTTTATTTTCTTTAACAATATATAACGTTTAGTGTCGAAAGCAGTTTATCAAAAATTGACCCAGATAGATTCTGTCCCGTGGTCGATAAGTTTGGAAAGTTTCGAACTTTTAGATCACCGGAGTACTTCTGGGGGGTCTTGAAGGACTTCAAAAATAAAATAACTTCTTTGCCCCACAGGGGGGGGGGGGTGTAAACGTTAGAATAGGTGTGCAAAAATTCAAGCTTCTAGGTCATCAGGACTTTTTCGGAAGGACTGAAAAGATTTTGAGTAAGGAAAAAATTATTTTCTTTGTCCGGGAAGGGACGGCGAAAATCCAGCTTCGTTAAGTTCTATCCCGTGGTCGATACTATGTTTGAAAAGATTCAGTCTTTTAGTCACTGAAGGGCTTCTGGAGGGTCTAGAAAGATAAAATCATGCTTTTGCAGATACCGGTTTTGCATTTATGCATTCGTTAGCATGGAATAGCCGATATCTGCCATGGCAGCCAGAAACTTGCTGTAAGCTACAATTTTTGCGAGCTGTTATGGGAATTGATAATTTCAGTCCATCCACGTGACCGGCATAAAATTCGTTTGCAATTTAGTTCAGACTACACGAAGCTACAAAGGCAATGTTCTTTATGTCGGCCACGTTAAAGGTTGAAATTGTGAGTTCCCATAGAAGCTCGCAAAAATTGTTGCTTACAGCAAGTTTCTTGCTATCATTGAAGATATCGGTTATTCCAAACTGACGAACACATAATAAACGTGAAACCTGTACATGGATGCTGATATCTGCAATGGGAATGTCTCTCATATTTTTGGAAATGCCCAGGCGTGTTTTGTGAAGGCAAAAGCACCTTAAACAGTTATTATATAGATAGGAATAAATTTGAGTGGATGGACAATATAAAATTCATTTACAATTTAGTTCAGGCCACACGAAGCTGCACAGGCAAAGTTCTTTATACCGGCCACGTGTAAGGACTGAAATTGTCAGTTCCTATAGAAGCTCGCAAAAATTGTGGCTTACCGGCTATTCCATGCTGACGAGCGTATAAGCGTAAAACAGGTACATGCCGATATCTGCAATGGTACACGCCGATATATGCAGTACATTGCCAATATATGCAATGGGACCTGTATCCATATTTAAGGGAATGTCCCTTATAGGCGGGTTTTGTGTTTTATGACGATAAAAGCATGTTAGGCGATTATTATATGGATATGAATTTCGTCCTCCAAATTTATTATTACAGCCCAAAATATATATAATTGTATTTTTACTTTTCCTGCAATACATGATAATGTATACGGAAAGTATTGGAATCGTGTCGAAAATCACAACAGAAGTTTTCGACAGATCTACACGTTTTAAGGCCTGTAGAACACTAAAAAAACTATTTTTAGCGTGACATCTGTGCAATGTATCCACTCTAACTCAATAACTAATTGACCTTATTTTAAAAAATTTGGTAGGTGACCCTGGTGCTGATTAAATTTTGGTACGATTCAGGATAAAAGAACCCGCCCTTTTTTGCAAAATAGCCCGCAAAAATTGCCTGTCTACTCAGCTAAGATCTAATAAAGATGGATAAGTCACATGGTGCTGATTAGATTTTGGTAAGATTCAAAAAAGATAAACTTGCCTTTTTTTACGAAATGGCCCGCAAAAATATAAAATAAGACAACGTATGCTCAAATGTATCAATTAAATGCTTGTTTTATACGTAATTTTTTATGATGAAAAGAATAAGACCAATCCTATTACTCTAGGACTAGCCGTTCTTGATATATTTTATGTTTTTTTTTTCGTATTTTTGCGACGTTACCTTTAGTAAGTCCAGTAACCAAATGAAACGAAAATTGAATTAAAAGTGCAAATTCAGTGTTATTTAAAATAATTATGGGTGCTATTTTGTAAAATTAAACTCTATTTAATGAATTATTGAAGAAAAAATCTGATATGGGCAGCACATGACTTTCCCTACAGACTTATGTCCACGTTCTCTTTATTTTAATTAAATTTAATTCACTTTCAATTCCATTTTCGTTCTCATTTGGTAACTGGACTTATTTTCAAAAGTGGCGTAGAGAAAATACGAAAAAACTGAAATATCTTGAGAACGGCAAGTCCTAGTGTAATGGGGTTTATCTTATTCTTTTATCGTTAAATTTACATATAAACCAAGTATTTAATGGATATATTTGAGCATATGTAGTTTTTACTTTCCTTATATACATAACGTATAAGGAAAGTATTGTGACGGGGTCGA
Source organism: Amaurobius ferox (assembly GCA_951213105.1). Taxonomy (NCBI): domain Eukaryota; kingdom Metazoa; phylum Arthropoda; class Arachnida; order Araneae; family Amaurobiidae; genus Amaurobius; species Amaurobius ferox. The sequence continues at coordinate 65,327,646 of OX578150.1, read as the reverse complement.
AAATTCGAATTCAAGTTTTTGACGGGAGAGCACGTTTCAAGCATCCCTGATCACGAATCGAACATTTTTAAGCTGATGTCTGTGCGTGTATGTGCATGTGTGTGTCAGTGAGTCTGTGGAAACGATATCTCATGAACAAATGGAACGATTCGAATGAAATTTGGTACAAAAATCACAATCCATGAATATTGGAAGCTTATTGTTTTTAAACACAATCGAATGTGCAGAACTCTCCTAAATTTTCCAGTGAAATTTGAAAAAATCAAAACCTTTAACAAAGTTACGCAAATAGACATTTCTTATATAATTTTTGCTTAGAAAGCGATTGACGTAAATTTTAGAACGCTAGCATGAACCGTTCTCGAGATATTGCGCATTTTTCAAATAAATTTGTCAAAAAGTCCCATAAAATAAAAAAAAATATTAACTGTTAACAAAAAACATATTAACTTTTTATATGTAATATCATGCGATAAATTGGGTGACATCATTCTCGTGGATCTAACGCGTTCCATTCACGAGAAAAGATACTTTGAGTAATACTTTTGTATTTGACCGCCAATAGTCATTTATCTGCTGTAAGAATAACTTATTTTTACGTTCATAACGCTTGGTGAGATTTTGGCGACAAATTTAGCGGAATGTCGCCAACTTGGCGACATTTTTAAATGTTGCCAAATTAACGAAAATCTCGCAAAATGTATAAAAATGATGCTAAATCTATGAAAATGACGACTAATTCAAGAAAATTCAATATCTTTGAAAGAATATAAGTACCTACTATAAGGGTAACATTTTTTTTAACTGTAAAAGTAGTAAATTCATTGCATTATATAAGGAAAGTCATGTACTGCCCACATCAGATTTTTTATTTCAGATTTTGACTTTTTTGCGGCCGTTTCGCAAGAAAAAAGCAGGTTATTGTTTTTCGAATCGTACCAAAATCTAATCAGCACCGGGGTAGCCCACAAGCGACTTATCTACCGAATTTTGTGAAATTCGGTCCATTAGTTTTTCAGCTAGAGCGGATACAGGTAATTTTTAGGGCCATTTCGCAAAAATATGCGGGTTCTTTTTTCCCGAATCGTACTAAAAACTAATCAGCACCAAGGTCACACCAAAGTGACTTACCTACCAAATTTTATGAAATTCGGCCATTAACTTTAGAGTTAGAGTGGATACATACATTGCACAGACAGACACACACACACAGACGTCACGCTAAAAATAGTTTTTTCGTATTCTAGAGGTCTCGAAACGTGTAGATTCGTCGGAAACTCGAGTTGTAATTTTCGGCATGATTCCAATATTTTCCCTATATATTACCATGTATTGCAGGGAAAGTAATAAAGAGGATGTAAATATGAGTCTACAGGGAAAGTCATGTGCTGCTAACATTAGATATTTATTTTTCCTGCAATACATGGTAATGTATTGGGAAAGTATTGGAATCATGTATTCTGAACTAATATTCTGAATTTAATATTCTGAACTACATTGTGAAAGATGGTTCTAATGTCGATATTTTAACATTTTAAACTGTTTTGAAAAAGTAGTTTTAATTTCGATATTTTAATTTTTTCAACTGTTCGTCTCCATCAAACTGGAGTTACTGCTGATTTTTTCATTATGAAAAGTATTATTTTAAAACAAAAACTATAAACATTCATTTCAAAATTTGACCAAATAAGCAAGCGAACTTGTTATCGCAGCCAGATGTCTGTGAAGGTCACCACTTCATATGCATCCTCTTCCACTGGCACAAAAGGGAGAGAATACTCTCTTTACTCTTCAGGGCATAAGTCAAGTTGAAGTGTTGCTAGAGGTTGAAGGTCATAAAAGGAAGTGCGTCCAGTTCTCGTAATTCTTGAAAGAATGTAAAAGTAAAACTCTTGACTTGATTGTATCTATCTTCATGGGCGTATTTAGGGGGGGGGGGGAACCAGGGGATGCTAAAGCACCCCCTGGGAAAATTTTTAATTTAATTAAAAGCTAATACGAGAGAAAAAATTAAAAAAATGCTTTTTGGAATTAGAACATTCAACCACAACTGTGTGTTTTCTTCCACGTGCATATTAATTAAAACAATTTAAACTTGAACCTAAATGGAAAACTTAGGATCATTGCATTTGGTTTGTTTATGAATGTCCAATTTTTAGTTTAGTTACTCTGTCTCCAGGATGGTTAGAATTCTGTTATGAAAGGGAGAATAATTTTTAAAGGTGGTACACACTCATTTTTAAAAGTGCTATACACACTAATTCTTAAATGATGCTTATACCATCTATTCAAATTTACTTTGTAACAATTCAAGGTTGGTAGTAATTTCTAAATTTGGAATGCAATCAATTTTAGAACCCCCTGGAAAAAAATTCTGCATACAACCATGTCTATCTTGCTTCGGAAGATTTCATGCTTCGTGCACTCATGCAAAGAGTCTCTTCTAATGTACATGCGGGAAAAGGATATTGTCAGCTACACGTAACATAGTATCAAAATTATATATTAACACAAATCATCTTAATGCGTCGAATTTATCTGAGTGACTGCCCAATTACTAACTTGACAAAATAAATATCTCAAAAACGTTTACGAAAATTTTTAAATTAAGGCTGGCTTATAAAAAGAAATATTTTTACTTTCCCTGCAATACATGGTAATGTATAGGGAACGTATTGGAATCATGCTGAAAATCGCAATTCGAGTTTTCGACGAATCTACACATTTTGGTTTGGGAACACGAAAAAACTATTTTCAGTGTGACGTGTCTGCCTGCCAGTGCAATGTATGTATATTGCACTCTAATTCAAAAACTAATTGACTAAATTTCCTAAAATGTGGCAGATTAGTCACATATGGGTGTTAGGCGATTTGTGCACTCGGGTGTTAGCATGATTTGTGACCAGACGATATAAGAAAAGTTTGAAAGCACCACTGTAAGAAATATATAAAGACTCACAAAGAAATGTAGTATGATTGATGATCATTATTTAATTTTTTATGTATATAAAAACTATTTTCTATTTCATTAAAAAATATATAACGCTTTCGAAACAAATGACGTGTTTGGAATGCTCATGGGCCAACATAATTAAGAAAATACTAGGCAAAGAAAATTATTTCTGTTATTAATAATTTTCTATTCTAATCCCTACAGAAATGTTGTTATATTTTGCGTGAGTATACATACATGTATTTCTCTTATTAGCAAAAATATCCGGTTTAATCCTATTTAAAGAAAACATTTTTTTTGTATCATTTAACAGAAATAGTCGGTATTGCCTAGTACAATGTTGACTAGACAGTATTACAACAACACCATTTGCTTGTTCTAAACCCGATTTAGTTAGATAAAAGAAGAAATAGCGTTTGAAAACACAAACGAATTAATATGCAATGAAGAAAATGGCAAAAATGTGAAAGATTGGATACAGATAGTATATAATTTACAGAAAATACAGTTCACTGCGAATTCTCTTGATCTATATACATATCTCGAGAAACGTTGAGTGTTTCTGTTGCCAGAGAATAAAATATCAAAACTTGAAATAGATAATTCACACCGCAGAAATCTGTTATCACCCCCCCCCACACGGACATCCCCTCACCCCCCCCCCCTACCTCCTAAAAATGTTACGAATTTAGTATTGCATAATAATTTATTTTCTAACCTCTTTAAGTTTTCCTTAGTTTTCAAGATGTCACGGCGCTTCTTAGAGCTCATTCTATTTCTGGACTTTTTTTTTTTTCTTTTCAATCTTCTAGATCACCAGGAGGCTTTCGGAAGGCCTGGAAATACTTTTAGTAAGATAAAACTTATTCTCTTCGTTCGGGGAAGGGCGGCGAATATCTGCTACCTCCCCCCCCCCCCCCGAATGAAGAGTAATATATGCCTTATTAAATTGCTGATCTGCCAGTGATTTTACCTTCTTTACAATTATTATCTCTATGTCACTATTTGTAATCCACCATTATTATTATATGTTTTCATTTTAAAGGGATAAAATATCTGTGGCAATAGCAGAATTAGTTGAATTCTTCTATTGATTTTAAAATATATTAATTATCAATAATTATTGTTTATATAAGTAATATACATATAATAGAATTATTTATTATATCTATTAAAAGTAATTGAAATTTTCAATTAAAAATACTTTAAAATTCTTGGAAACTATTTATACTTTATAAATTGTATTTCTTCTTAATGGTAAATTCCATTTTGACTTGGCTACTGGAACTAAAGTTTACTCATACTCAATGCACCACAGTATAAAATTATTTTAATTAAAATATAATAATTTTAAAATTTCTAGTTTTAATCTTTAAATATTAAAATTGGTAAATTAAAAAATAGGTAATTTTCTATAAACAAAAGTGAAATGTAACACTCTTTATATTTTAGAGATAAAGGGCCTTTGTTTTTCATTATACTCTGAGTGCACTGTAGTGTTTGTTAAGCAGATTCAACAAACTCAAGAAACTCGAACTAAATTCACTTGCGCACAAAATCTTTTCTCCCGCTTTTTATGGTCCGTCTTCTGTTATCTCTCACGAGTGCAACCAAGTTGCGCAGAAGTGTGCGTGTGAGTAGGGATCCAATTTTCGTCGGCTGTAAACGCTGTGTCACAGAGTGAAAAGATAGGTTGTAACTTGAAACAAGACAGGTGTAAATAAATATCTTGGGCGGGTAAGATGGGGACTGGGGCAATCACATCACAATGATAGAGGCTGGGAACCTGCTATTTATATTAGGGAAGACGATTTTTGTGATTCGGAAGAATGATACAATTGAAAGCAGTTATTTTTTCGACTTCAGAATTTTCGGATGCTGTCTTAGAACTATATACTGTTGGAAATAATTGGAGTTGATCAATTCATATTTAATTATAATATTTTCAGCGAATTAACAACAAATATGGTAATATATATGAAGCACTATAATTCCACGTCTGCTGACGAGAAAAAATAATTTGTGTAATCAAATTTTATGGTATTTAAAGAGAAACTTTTTTTTTTCATAAAACCGTGTAAAAAAATGTGTATGTGGCGTAGATATCCTATATATTCTTCAGGTTCTATATATTCTACGGTGTATGTGTGTGGGAAGGGGGAATCTACGAGCCGTTTGTAAGTGGTTTCTCTCTCCTTAAAAATATCTACTAGTTTTGTAAGATTTTTAAAATTAATTATACTTTTATAACGTTTTTTCGAATCAAATATATACAATGTACATTTAATATTAAAAAGGAAAAATGGACCATCTTGAAAGAACAAAAAAGGACTGAAAAGTAGAGCAAGACACCCTATGCCTCTGCTCTGAATAAAGGGGGTCTTGGAGAGCCGAGATGCAATCTGGAAGAATAAGAAATGAATTATAATTAAGAGAGGAATCGGAAAAGCTATTTAAAATGAACGAAAATAGAATAGGGATCCAAAAAGTAAAACTGGTTAGTGGAATAAGGAACCAAGTACCCCCCTCCTCCGACTTGCCCAATATTTTCGAGAGATACTGTGCGCACAGGCATATAAGAATAATTAGAGAAAAAAATGGTTACTTCACATTCAGGGATGTTCAAAAGGTGTAGATTTATCAAAATGTATTATGCGTATAAATGCATTCCTCGGATAAAACTTATATCAAATACTGTCTAGATTGAGTCTTATTACCTGATAAAAGTTTCATTGAAATAAATTGCATATTTATGGAGATATTTAGTTTAAAAGCAAATTTTGTCCACGTTTATATATTAATGCATTACAAATTCAGAAATATTTGTAACCTTAAACTTACTTCTTCACTTTCAAAAACTCAGGCACTGAAGCAGCTTTAGCATTTCTGAAAGATTTAGTTTCTCGTAATGTTGTAGAGAAGCAATATATCATAATTTAATTTGACTAATTAGAAAATTATTAATGAAAAATACTTGTAGTGCGCATGATCTCAGTTAGTTTCTAAATGGCTTGCAAACATTTTATTAATTATTGTCTTAATTTTTACTTTTCATTACTTTATGCTTTTCTGCACAAAAGAAAATAAAACACTTCTCAAATCAAAAGTGCAGTTAGATAAGAATAAAAATGATTTAATAAATATAAGAAATATTGCTGGGGTATGGAAAATCGAAATAGGGCCCTTAACCATTGCAAGTCCATTGCATTTGCCTATGGTTAAAATGCCCTGTATTTACAAGTGCTCACTAACTTTGCACGATACAATTTATTTAAGAATGTTTTAAGGTATTAAATAAAGTTTTTGAGCTCCTTCTCCAATAATCATTATAGGGCTGGGATGTTGATGACCTAAAAATTCCCTTAAAAAGATGAAAAAATGTCCTTAAGAATTAAAAAACTGACCTTAAAACTTGAACGGTCCCCAAACACTTTGCATTATGTTTTGTTAAAATTATAAATTAAATCACTTCAATATTAAAGAATTCACAGATTAGAATTTTATCTTTGCTTTATAATATGCACTATTGAACCTCAGAAGAAAAGAAAAATGATATTTTTTTCAGAAGCCCCCAGACGTCCAGGAGAAAGTCTGAGAGTCAGAACCAGTCGAAACCTGTTCTGTCAGGTAGTACATAAAGCGTTTGGAATAGCAGCAACAGTACAAGATAAGAACCTCTAAATTTGAATTTTTTTGTTAACTACCTCCACCACAGTTCATTTCAAATGTGGACAATGGAGATTCTCTTCCCTCAATATTAGCACTAAACAGTGTCTTGAACTGAATTGCCAGAATGAGAAGTTTTGAAGTTTTATGGCTTTGTTCATGTAACAAACCTGGTTTTGAGTGTTGCAAATTGAAAGCATAATTCTTATGAAAATTGTATATATTTTACAAAAGGGCAAAAAATGACCTAAAAATAATAATGCTCTTAAAATATTTAATAAAAATCTCCAAAAACATCTAAAAACGTACTAAAAACTCTTTAAAAAATGCCCAAAAAGAGAAAAAGGCCCAAAAATACAAATGCCATCAAATTTCAGGTCCTAATAATAATTACTATTAACTACAGGTTTGCTTTTAACTAAAGCATAGTTTAAAAACTATTAAAAGCAGATAATTCAATCAAAATGTTGTGATTGAATTATCTTATGAATTATGAATTATGAATGTTTCCACAATCATAATTGATTGTGGAAAAAAATATATCATCAACACCCCAAAATAATGGTAAGCTAAAAATTATAAGTAAAACATTTGTACTATTCAAGTCCTTAAAACACATTTTCAACAAGAGGATATTTGAAATCCTTTAAAATGACATAGACTTAAATTTAATCTATGCAATACAGATTTTCCCTTTGAAGTCCTCTACAAAAGGCATCCCTCCATTGGCAAAATGACCATTAGTCTCGCATTGAATAGACATATCTGTCCCCCCCCCCCCCCCCCCCACACACACACACACACCAATTTCTTTCAATGAAAATAAATTTCTCTGAAATAGGTAAGAATTTATCCCCAAGTCTAAATTGTTGGATTAGATTGAAAAATATCTGACACAAAAGTAAGACTAATTACTAATACTCAACTAAATTTAATCACCCCAAAACAGCATAGAAGCTCAAAACATAAAACACAAAAGTTTCTTGTTAAACATAAAAGTGTTAATTTCTGAAAAAGCAGTTTTATAGGAGACATGGAGGGTCTACTACTAGATTTCCTATATTATTGTGTTCCAGTAAAGCATATTCAGATCAAAGAGGGGGAAGGGAAGGCAGCAGGAGCAGTAGCCTACTTAGGTTCTAAATTGGAGAGGGTATGTCATCATGATGTAAACTTTTTTATAAATTTAAAAATGTGAAATTAATTTAAAACATAATTCAAAACATATCTAAAATTGAAACTTAATTATATTAAAAATATTATATTACTTGACTATTTATTAATTATTAACTTAATTATACTAAAAAATAGACATATTAAAATGTTATACTATGAGTAATATTTTATATACAAAAATTAACATTTTGTTATTATTTAATACAATAAGCAAATTATATACAGGCCACTAATTTCACATTACAATAATAATAGCAATATTTTTATTATACCGGTATATAAATATATAATAAAATCAGACACCTGCTCCATTGGGGAGGGTGGCGCCAATTTTACTGTTTGCCCTGGGTGCCAATACACCGACGTATGACTCCAAGTAGAGATCACATTAAATTTAATATATGAAATACATTTTCCTATATATTCTTGTGCTGCTTACATTTTCTTCTTTGTTGAATCAAAACAGTCCAAATTGCACTCACAAAGGTTTTCTGGATAAAAAAAAATTAGAATAATAATAAAAATTTTAATACATGCTTTGGATAAAAGAGAAAACTTACTTTTATGGTACCCCTAACTGCAGTTCTTGCAAAGGTGAAATGCATTATTCACACTTTAAGCAAATACACATCTAGCCTTTGAGGCAAACATTGAGTATCTTGAATAGTTCTTGATGACATCGGCTTCTTTGATGAATAAAATAGCCAAAAATGCATTTGCAAAGGTGAGATGTATTATCCACACTCTAAGCAAATACACATTTAGCCTTTGAGGCAAAAAAATTGTGGATGTCTTGAATATTGCGCATCTTCTTCACCATCCAAATGTAAAGTTTCCTCAGGTATGGAAAGTTGATGTGTTTCTTCTTATGGATTGGTAGAGTGTTTGAGATGTGGCACATATACTAATAACAAATACGATGTATATATAAATATTTCCTGAGAACATGTATAAAAAAAAGAGGTCAATTAAACTTTATTACTTTTATACAATGTCCTGTTATAGGGCAGAAGCTGCTTAACTATAATTCCGAGTGCTTACAATTGTTAGCGATAGGCAGGGTTAAAATAATGGCACAGATTGCTACTGAATTGGAAGTACAAATAGTTCTACCAGAAAATTTATGAAACCCTTGCTTTAAGGAGTTTTGTGTACACAGATTATTTCTGCACCTTGCTGACAAGCAGCAATAACTAGGAAAATATTGCCCACGAATGGTGATGGATGATCAAATAAGCACTTTCTTGCTTATATCAAAATAGTTGCTTACCAGAAATATTTTAATAGCAGCAGCAGATTTACATGTTTAGGGACCTATATGACATCTTTTTTGTGCCTTCACAATGAATAATTTTTAATATGTATAAAACAAATGTTATATAAATTTGTGTTTCTTTACATTTATGATACTCTTTTAATTCCTTTATAATTTAAGAATATTCATTTATAATGGCAATATTCATTTTAAAATAAATATAAAAATGAAATTTGCACTAATATATTTAGGGTTTCTTACTTATTAATGCAATATACTCAAAAGAATTTTAAAACTCAGCACAAAAGTTAGTTTACCGAATAGAAATGTCAAATATTTAATACAAGATAGGTATATTTAATACAAATTTACTCATGTGAGATATTTGATGTTAAAGAGCTTATTATTATATTTTAGCTTTTTGTTTTAAAGGGGAACAATTATCAGGGTGTCTAATAAATTCACAAATAAAAGTTCTATGAATATTCCAGAGAAAAAGATACTAAATTTCAGAGGTATTTTTTTGAAAGAAAAATACTAGTTCATTTTTAAGTAGCAAAAAAGAATAGTCACACACTTGCACACATGGCCGGCCGTCCGTCCAAAGGCCGGTGCACACAGGCCGGCCGTCCAAATGGTTGCTCTTGTCCTTGTTGACGAGCCGGACGGTCTGGGTCTTCAACACTTGCACACATATAGACTTGAAATTTTTTAAAGAGTGAAATTTATTTATTAGATTATACAAAGGAAAATATCTAATACTTAAATGACACATGAGTAAAATTATGCACAAATGAATATTTCAGTGGATAAAGATCACATAGAGTAGCCATATTCAAAGCAAAAACTAAATGTTTAAAGTTAAAATTCTCCCAGTTAGTTATTTATTATGATCTTAATTTTTATTCTGTTTTTTAAATATCAGAATCTCAAACAATTATCACAACATAATATATAATGTTTCTAAAATATATATATTTATACACATACACACACATGGGTGTAGTTAAAGGACTCACCAATCCACATGTAATTCTTTTTTCAACTGCTTACCTTATATATGGAACAGGGAAAGAGGGGCATTTCATACCTATTTATAATTTTCACAAGCTTGTCATAGAGTCAATTTTGATTTCAAGTTTTCCCTTCAGACCATTTTATTTTCACATTTGCTCTACAGACCATATTCAATAAATGATCAATCCCTGGTATTTATAATACAAGTAAATTAAAATTCTTATATATATATATATATTGGTCTAGCCATATTTTGCTTGTCATGGTTGCTCTAATGAAATGTATTTCAAGGTATTTATGTTTCCTTTATTGTTCCAATCTATATGCTTGTCGTCCATATAACACAAGTTTATAGATAAAATCTATCTTGTGTTTCAGAAACAAGCATTTTTATGTTCATTTCGAAGGGATATATGGACCCGAAGAGAATTTTTTCGAAATGAACTTATCGTAAGCCTAAATCTCTTCCATGTGCAAGCTTTTTTGCTTGATTTTTTTGTTTTCTTATTTGCATTCCTCATTTTTGAAATTTGTTGATCGTCTTTGTCTTTATGACCTGCATTACGCTTTATTAATTCCTCTTTATGTCTTAATTTCTTTTATTTCTTTGTAGAAAATTTTGGAATAGTGTATTATGAGTTACTACATACATTCTAACTTTGGATTTACTAATTTATATATATATATATATATATATATATATATATATATATATATATATATATATATACATATATATACATATATTTGCACAAATTGCTGTCAAAATAATCTGCAAAATTAACACTTAGTTTAACAGCATAAAAGGTTGATTAAAAGAATCGACAGATGCATTTTCCTTTGCTGGTGAATGTGTTCTGCCTTTTATGTCCTGAAAAAGTAGGTTGTTCCTTACCTCAGAAATTGATTGATACTTTTAGTCAACTATCAACTGTATATTTTTGTTTTATGCTTTATTACAATCAGAGGTCTATATGCACAAAAATAAATATATTTTATTTCCAAAAGTCTTTATTTACTATATTTATTAATGAAAATACATTTATACTGTTTCAAAAACAGTATAAATTAATTTTACTGACATATGCATTATTTAATAACAAAAACTATCTAGCTCAAATATCTATTTAATATCTATTAAAAAAACTAGCTAGCTGCATAAAATATTAAAAAAAAGTATTAAGTTTCATTTCAATGCAAATGTAATTATTACAAATTTTCAATATCTAAATAGCATTTCATGTGGAAAAGTAAAAAAATATATGTAGAGGAATTAATATGGAAGAAAAAAAAATCATAACAAAAATTTACCTTTTAGTGGTAAAAATCATGTGTAATCTTAAGTACTAGTAAAATTTTAAGGAATAAACAAGGGATTTGATGTGTACCAGACACGTAATTATGGATACTGGTAAAGTCTGGTTGTTAGCACTTATGAACTTCATACATAGTCGTATTTAATTACTTTTGTATTATATGATGCAAGGAATAAAAATTATGCAATAGAAAATGGGAAAAACCTGATTGAAAATTTGTATATTGTCAAAACTGATATACACTGAAATTGTTAAGATATTTACCATCAAATTTTATATATGTCATATATAAAAAATATTTAAAACTATCTCTATGGAAACACTCTCTGAGGTTATGTTAATGGTAACAATACATATTTTTTATAATTTCCTTTTATTTTACACATTTAACGTCAAAGCATAAATTATTTTTTGAAAACTTTTTAAGTTAAAGAATATGATTAAATGTTACTCAAAGTCCAGTAAATGATAGAAAACTTGGGTGCATACCCTTGATGTGTTTTTTATGCATAATCAACTTAAAAATGTGAAACATTTACATGTGTAAATAATAAGATAAACATACATTTTTGTATGGTCACCACAGATTGGTTGATTATAGGTACAGCAATATGTTGTCCTCATCCTTTTCTTTGTAAAGCTGCAGCATGAGTAGTATTTTCTAAGTGTTTTTTTTTAACAAAAGTACCATAAACAATGCTCTTACCTTTCAACTTTCTCATTGTTAAGAATAAGAACTCTTTTAAGCATTGTCTTGTGCCTACAGAAATACTTGGATAGTTTTGCCTTTTCCTTTACCAATTTTCTACTAACTGGTAATGTATCAGGAACATAAGTTAAGTCTTGGTAAATGTTTTGTCCATTTTCCTTTTTAAAATTATTTTAGTGGATTATATAAGCATTTAATACAGCAATGTTTAGTAAAAAATGCACAGTGGCCAATCGTTTGTTTTATGACTGCAATTCATATATCATATTTAATCAATGGAGTCTATAGCTCCCTTAGTAAAGTTATAATTTAGGATGATTTCTATTTTGTTTATTTAGAACACTTGAACTTAACTACAAGCAGATGATATAGGTGTAACAAGTTTTTTCTGCTTAGATTTATAGGTTAAAAAGGTCGCCTTTACTGAATAAAAATAGAGATGATCAGACTTTAATATTACAAAAATTCAAAGCTGTAAATTCTGAGGAAACTCTCTTTTTGTCATTCTTACATTAGGCGACAAAAGCTAAAATCATATTAGAGTTTTTTTATGTATAAACTCAAGTATATAAACATCTCTTTAATATATGTATAAAATAAGCATAATGTTAACCATTTAATGGTTATGTAAATAAAGCATATATTTATTTTCTTAATCTTAATGGCAACTACAGTACAACCTCGAAAATCCGGACTCGTCCGGACTTTGCCGATTCCGGATTTTCGATTTTTCCGGATTATAGAATCTGAATAAAATTCAGATTTGATATTAACTAAATACACTATAAAGCACTATTTTTAGTAAAAATAATGGCAAAAGTTAAGTTAATCAATTAAAACATATTATTTAATCTAAAAAATAGGGCAAAAGAAATTTCTAAGAAAAAATATACACATTAATAATTTAGAATGTGTGAATGAAACGAAATGATAAAATTCCATTTTATCATTTCATTTAAATATTTGAATTGACATTTGTTATTTCATTAATTTTGGTTTATGGGAAAGCAGTTTTCTTTATCCTGTAGATGGACATTACTTCTGTTCGGTTATAATGCTTCTTTGTTCAAGACCTTTAATTGCATGATCGATTTTTTGCATAAGATTATCAATGGGTATTTTTTCTTCTCCACATTTATCGTCACTACTTCGTTCTTTTCTATTTAATATCATATCGCGAATTTCGCCATCATTCAATTTATTTACGATTGGCGCATCATCATCATCAAAGTACAGAACTTCCGTTATATCGGCTTTGTCGAGATTTAATGAAGCGCCGGAAGATTTAATGCAGTGCTGAGATTTAATAAAGATCGAGGATTAGCACTTTTAACGATATATTTAAAGGTGTAAATGTGTTTAAATCGTTTTCACTATTAACGAACGAAAAACAAAAATAATAACTTAAAAGTTTTATTTATTATCTAGCATCTATATAATGTTATGTTTAAAAAGACTGATGACTCTGAAAGAAGTAAAAACTTTATTAGTAATAGTCAAATGTGTAAAAAATATCGCAGTAGATAAAATAAATATCTTTTCCAAAAAAGAAAAATATCTCTCCTCTCAATGATTATTCTAAATTACGATGAGTCATTACTAGGTTACAGCAGCACCCGGACGTGGTGGGGCAGGGAAAGCGAAGAAAGGAATTTGCTTAGTTCCTAATCGTAAACACAGCCGACTGTCACCGGAGGCAAGCCGACCCCTTTGAGAGGTCCGTGTGTTAATGACCTTGTTGCTCGGTTCTGTGCGATACGATATTATTTAGTTATCTATTTGCTATTTATAGTATGTAAATATGGCTTTCTAAACAAAAAAGGCAAAATATACAGTCGATTTCAAGCTGACACTTTCGACGAGAACGAAAAAATCGTCAGATATCGGGAGGGGGAGGAGATTCTAAAGACAAAACAGAATACATTGAAGAATGGAAATCGTACTACGAAGTGAATAAAATAAATTTCCGTGAGCGTTAATATGAATTCTCGGGATTTTTAGATTTAATTGAACATCTGTGATAAAATGTTACGATAACGTTTTAAAGTGTTTAATATTAAAAATTACATTGTTTCAGAAAAATGTCTTTTTCAATAATGAGAAAAGGAAATTTTGATAATAAAAATTCCGTATTTAAATAACGATGTATATTTTACGCGAAATAATTCATCAGGAGTTGTGACTTGAATAAGGGGGAGGAGGGATTAACGCTAACAACTCAATTCACGCTCCAACCACGAGCCTATCTATCTACTGCCGTCCATCTAAACTTTCGTTTCATTTCCGGGTTCAGAAAGTCGACCGGAAAATACGGTAAAATAAATAATCTTATGTATAAAATAAATAATCTTACCTTATTATATCTTTTTTAAATCCGCGACTTCGTCAGTCCGGGGGAAAAAAAAAAACGAAAATTTGGAAAACGTCCGGATTTTGGAGGTTTCCGGATTTTGGATGTCCGGATTTTCGAGGTTGTACTGTATATATCATTTAGACATACATAGTCTGCAATCAAGTTTAACTAATGCAATATTGAATGGCATATTTTTTTCTCTTCTACACTGTGTCATGTGGAATGACCTTTGGCAAACACTACTAGACTATGAAGGTGCTCAAAAAAAAAAAAAGAGATAAATAGTAGACATTTTTATCATACATCATTTTAACATATACTTACTATTCTACGGTTGATTTTAAAACATTTTTTATACACTTTTGAGACCATCTATTTACAACTAAAAGTATTATGTTCCATGAAACAAATACAGACCTACAACTATGAACTTCTCAATATTCTTGTACAATACAGCTACTGATACTGTACAGCTACTGGTACTGTACAAAACAGCTACTGATATATGTCTTGGTGATCAGATTTGAAAACTTTGCTTTTAATTTTAATGTGAGTTGATAGGTTTCAAACAACTCATTTTACAATTACAATTTCTTTGTAGCAACTAGCAACAAACTTTGTTATGCCATTAATAGCATGATTTCAATTTTATTAAAATTTTTCATAGTAAATAAATAAAAAATAAACAAGGTAACTGCAATTGATAAGGAGGTATGGCTCTCTGAATGAATTTTGTAATATCTCTCTATAATATATACAGAGCTAAGATTTTAAGTTTAAAGGTTTGGCACCCTCCAACATATTAATGCCCTATTAGCTTTTATCATTTCATTTGCAATGTAAAATCTATAAGATAAATAAAGTTGAAAATCTATGTGTTTATCTCATCATCACGGGAGAATGGCTGCACTGAATTTCGTGAAATTTTTGGATAGGTTTGGGTTAACTCCACTTAAAATTTAGTCCATGTTTCGAGTTTCTAATCTAGGACCAGGGGTTGTAGAGATATTAATAAAACATGAACCTCCCATAGAAACAGCATTACACAGATAATATTTTTCTGCAAATTCATTTGAAGAAAAATATATCCTGTTGCTTAGTAATGAAATTGAATCCAATGTGTTTATACAACAGACAATTTTTATTAAATATTTTCCAATTTCAATATTAGAGAAATCTTTATATTAAGTAATTGCATTTTTAACTGGATTATATCAATTATGACATTATAGTTTAAAAGATTATGGAAAATATTGATATCTCCAATTTTTTACTGCATCTGTTTTATTTTGACAATATTTCAAGCTATTTGTTGAAGAAGAATGAAAATGGTATGGGTTAATCTTTTAACACCATTTGTTTTAGTGCTTTCATTGTGGTATAGGATTATACGAACTAACCAGGCGACCGTGAAGTTTACGCCATATTAAGGCCAGCCGTAGGGCTAGCCAATCTCCATTCCAGAGGAGCCGCAACCAGGTCGCTGACTCGATGGAAACATTCACCAGGCAGGGTCCGAGAGAATGTCCGTCAAGCTCGACACCAGCCACAGGTCGGCCCTTGGCTCAGGTCATGAATAGGCACAGTCTATGGGCTCGACCACCTGGAAGAGTCGGGGCCTTGAACGACTCACTGGTACGACGGCCAGTTCATCACCGATCAGGTAACCCGATTGATTTTCCCCCAGCAGACGGAGGACTAGAGGTACAGACCTAAAATCCGACCACCGCAATCTTTGGCGGCACCGCCCCCTGGGGGGGATATTCATTGTGATATAGGTAGATTGATCCTAATTTTACATATTTTATAATTGTGCTTATACAAACAGGACCAGGATGTTTTATTTTTTAGATTTGTTTGCGAAGATAATTTTGAATCATGAGAAAATTTTTTATACTTTTTTTAGGAAAATTAAATTAAATATTTTAATAGAATGTTTTGAATAATCTTTAGATTTACCTGTGAAGATAATTTTGTACAGTGAAAACAGAAATTCTTATACTTATTTTTAGGGCAATTAAATTAATTATACTTTAATAGAATATTTTGAATACCGAAGTCACTTAGAATACTATGGGTATTTGTACACATTTGTAATCACAAGCAGCATTGGGTATATCTACTATTATTTATAAAGAAAATTCACTATTAAAAAAAATTATTTACAAAGAAAAAGTTGCACTTCTCTCTATTTGTTTATTATCTCAGCACAGGAGAACTCACCTTTCCTTTTTAATGAGAATTATTAAAAAATTTCAAAAAGAATTAAATATTAAAAGTTCACCATAAATTGATTTTAATATTCCTTTATATATTCTGCATGAAGAATGGGTATACTGTTAGTCCATATAAATAGAATTGAAAATTTATATGGTTGTACCGAATTTCAAAAAATTTTGTGGATAGCCTTGAAATAGTCCTACTTACAATGCAATCCATATTTTGAGTTTTTAGGACCAGGAGCTGTTGAGATATTAATAAAAAAAGAATCTTCCATAGAGATACCATTATGAAGCAATATATTTTAAGAAAATGATATCATATTACTTAGCAACACAATTAAATCAAATGTGTTTATACAGCAGATGATTTAAAAAAAATTCCAATTTAAATAACAGAATCAGCAGTTGCTCTAGTCTGACGAAGCCGAAATAGCTTTGTGTGAATAACATTTTTTAAAATAAAACTTCAGTAAAGTTCAATAAATTTATTTGACTTTTTCACTAATTTTTTTGTTTACAGGCTTTCAAAGCACTACAAATTACTTATTAACTGTTTATAGCACTTTTTGTTTTCACCATTCACCCCAATTTTATCTGGATACTTCGGCCATAGACTTCATGCTAAAATATCAAATTACTTTACTATCTTACCTTTTGGTATATAAATTATACTATATATCTTTTACACTTACTTGCAGGCTCATAAATACATACTTGAATATGTATATTTTTATTTATTCTGTTCAAACCCCAAGAATCATTAAACATCTTTGGAATTCTTAAGTTCACGTAACCTCCTAATTTTTATAAACAGAATCAAATATATTGTGCTTATATATCAATATTTTACCAAGGAGTAAGTAAACAGATTTAGCTGCAACAAGCATTATATTTTAAGTACTACAGATTTTACATCCATTGGAAAACCCAGATTAAAGTAAAATTCTTGCTCATTGTTCATAGCTCACTTTTATTTTTTGAGATATAAGCATTACAAACTTGCAAAAAGGAAAATTTCAAATTTTCTTCAACCTGACAAAATAAGTACTCCAAAACTGTAAAACCTATTTTTAACAATAAATATCGATTTAAGAAGAAAAATGAAAAAACAAAAAAATCACTTGTACAGATATCTTTTCAAGTTAAAAAAAGCTCAAAATATATAAATTAGTTTTATATATTCATAACCAGTACCCTATTTTCAACAAAACAAAAAAAAATTATGTACATTTTTATCTATTAGGTTCGGCGATATAAGCATTAAAATTGTTTACATTTTTCGAAATGCTTCAATTTCGACACAGATACTCCAAGCATAGATATTATTCCCATTTTTAAAAAAAAAAAAAAAATAGATATAAAGAATAAATTTTATAATTGTACGGTATTGCATTTTTGACTGGATTTATAGGAATTATTGATATTTTCATTTTTCTGATTTAAATAAAAAGGAAATGGATATAAACAATTTTTTATAAATGAATGATATTGCATCTTTGATATTTTCAATTTCTTACATAATCTGTTTATTTTGGTAAAGACTTTTCAAATTCATATATTGTATTTAGTCAATTATTGAAACTGAATGAAAGTTATACCTTCTAATACAATTTTATCGTTTTCAATTTGACATATTTTGATCTAATTTCATATTTTTTGTAAATTTGTTTACAAATTGAACCAGGATGTTTTATTCTTCAGATTCGCATTTGAAGGTGAAGATAATTTTGTATAACAAGAACAGATATTCTTATATACCTTTTTTATTAGAATTAAATTAAATATTTTAAAAAATAGAATGCATTGAACAAGAATGTCATTTAGAATACTATAGAAATTTGCACATAATTGTGAATTTTAAGTTTTTTTATAATATATATTCCAGATTAAGAATGTGTATGCTACTAGTGCCATTATACATTCGAAAAATTTATGGGGTTCAATTAAAAATTTTGGGAGTGCTTAGCATCTCAACTGCCACTTTGCTAACAAAATCCAATTTGTGAATTTAAAGAAAAAAAATTATTAATATATCAATTTATATTTCACTTTATATACTTTAATATGAGCACTTTATTTTCGAAATAAATGTAGAAATTATAACTTAAATATTTATTGATGCTAAATTTCATAAATTATGTTTTTGAACAGTTTTTGTCTTAAACAGCCAAAAAGCAAAATGCTGCATAAAAAGTGATTCATCAAAGATTTTAAAGAAAAAGAGAAAACTTTTTATATTTTTGTATTCATTTACAACAAATTCTCATAGGGCTATATCAGCTAATTGTTACAGAGGTATCAATACGAATTTTTCTCAGTGAAGTAGCATATTTTAATATTACCGCTTTAGATATATATTTTAAACATGAACTTCAGATAAATACAAAAAGACCAGTCCTAGATCTGACATTAAACTTCACTTTTATAAAACAGAAAATATATTTGAAATGATTAACTGTAGTTACAAGATTTATAATTTTTAATCTTTAAATTTCAAACTAGATTGTAACAATATTGGCGTTTTGAACCAAAATGTAGATACTAAATATAATATTTACCTTTATAAATTTTTGAAGTGTTTTTTAACTTATCCTTCCAAAAGGCAAAAGACGGCGATAAGAAGGTTGCGCGCGCAAATTTTAATATAGTAAAGAGAAAACTGTTTACTTTTATGTAACATAAAATAATCACGCTTCTACAATAAATTTGTTTTGGGTATTGACTTGATTGACTTTAGGTTTACTGTGCACTAGCTTTGCGCCAATTTTGCCAAGCATTGGCTGCAAAAATCACTTGTTATTGTAAATGCGACGCACACAACTGTGAGCTTATTACTAAATAATATGTAATAAATTTATGTATAAATTATAAAGCTATAGTCCTAGTTTGCCCAGTGGAAGCCAAATTTAAAATATTCAGCGTAAGAAATAAGAAAACGGTTAATAATATACCCTCAGAGTCATTCGACGGCTCTATAGCGCCACCTATTGCAGAATTGGAAAACTAAAAATTAATTAGTTTGTTTGAGTTTTTTATTTATATCTTTTTAATTTATTAATATTTTGCAAAAATGCGTTCCACTGGGCAAACTAGATATTCCCTTCTATGTATCGCGACAAATTTCATAAAGATCTGAGCACTGGTTATTTCACAGTTGTGTGCGTAAGAATGCCCTATACTTTAACATGGGTGGAAAAAAGTCGAAGTCCGCCTTAATACACAAATTAAAATTAGTATTTGAGAAATTAAGGAAATGGAACCTAACTCTGACACCCAGTAAATGTAAATTTTTTGTAGAAAAAGTAGCATATTTAGGATTTGAAATTAGCCAAAACGGCATTACTCCTACTGATGAAAATATAAACAAAATCACTTCATTTCCAGTTCCAAAAACCTTAAGAAAGTTAAAAAGATTTTTAGGCATTTGTAATTTTTACAGAAACTCAATAAAAATTATGCTCAATTAACCGCGGTTTTATCAGATTTAACAAGGAAAGATAATAAATTTAAATGGGATAATAAATATGAGAAGGCGTTCCAGGAACTCCAAGAGTGTTTTTTCAAAAAATCGTTACGCATACAGCCGAATTTTGACAAAGATTTTTATCTTAATATCGATGGCAGCATTCACACAGTCCATAGGAGTCGCTCTTTTACAGTACAGAGATGGAATTTTAAAACCTATTGCATATTTTAGCAGAAAATTGAGTATACAAGAGCAAAAGTACCCGGCCATGAAAATTGAGTTACTGGCTATGCACCAGGGAATGAAATTTTTTAGAAATTTTCTTTTCGGTCGAAAGTTTTTCGTGCTTTCGGATCATTTACCTTTGGGGCAACATTTAAAAATGCAAAACCCCCTAGTGTCTTGCAAAGATGGCTTTTAGAAATATCAGAATATGACTACGAATTTATTCACGTACCGGGTAAAGATAATTTATTAGCGGATTTCTTAAGTAGGGATGATTTTGAAGGTAAACAGACAGAGCAGGATAAGGGAAAACAAAACATTGAAAATCCAAGTGGAGAAATTAACCAGATAGAACAAATTAAGGGAGAGAACAAGGTGAAAAGAAATGGATATGCCAATGAGGATAGTATTTATATTGCACAGATAAACACGATAACAGACATCCCGTCGTTAGATAGAATTTTAGAAGAACAAATTAAAGATTCAAAATTAAAAATAATCAGAAAATTTACAAAATCGTAATTATAATCAGGGTAAACATTATGACACGTTATATGTAGATGAAGAAACTAACTTATTAATGCACGTGGGAAACTGGAAGGGCAGACCTTGGAGGGACAACTTAAATAAAACCATAGTAATACCCAGAAGTTTACAGAGAGAAATTTTAGCAATTACACACGTAACACATGCAGGGAATGATAAAACATTCAAATTATTATCGGATAGATATTTTTGGTATGGCATGTATAGCGACACCCAAAACTATATTATATCTTGCGAGCAGTGTAGAAAAAAAAAAAAGGAAAAAATCAGCCCGTACCTCTGGGAAGAAATCCTATTCCTAATGGGCCGGTACAAATTTTATCAACTGATATTTGCGGACCTTTTTAAACAAGCACACAAAACAATAAGTACGTATTATCGGTGGTAGACCATTTCTCTAAACACATACAAATGTTCCCTATCCCGGATATAACGGCCACTACGGTTGCTGATAGACTTTTAAATTATTTTATGAATTGGGGATGTCCTAGGACAGTGTTATCTGACTCTGGCTCTCAATTTACTTCAAACATACATAAAATCATGACAGAAAAGCTTGGAATAGTAGCTAGAATTGCGTCGGTACGTTCACCATGGGTTAATGGTATCGTAGAGGTAACAAACAAACAGTTAAAACACACCTTAGCGACATTAACGGAGAATTCTCCATACTGGGATACTGCAGTACAAAGCCACGTAGCTGTTTACAACGCGACAGTACATTCAAGTACGAAAGAGACACCAAACTTTCTTTTTTTTGGAAGAGACCTTCCAACCTTTTTTGAAACAAACGTCACCGAAAACACCCCACAAACAACATACCAGGATTTCATAGCAAGAAAAATCACAGTAATGAACAGCGCATTCAAAGAGGCAAATAAAAATTTAATTCTCGCGAAAGAACGCCAAGAAAATCAACAGCTCCAAAGAGCTAAATTCAGGGATTTGGAAATCGGGTCGAGGGTCTTTATGGAAAATAACAACAACAGGTTTAAAACAGGGATCCACACGGGACCTTATCGCGTAATAAGTAGAATAAATAGATCTGTGTACGAAATAAAACTGTGTGACAAGTCTACTTCCAAAATCATTAAAGCACACATAAATAGACTTTGAACTTTGCCTGATCGAAAGCCACACCTAAAAGAGCCGAGCAAGAACAGATGTAAATCACCTCTTCTTCCTACTCCTACAATCACGCAACAGAACACAGAACCGAAACTAGAACTGAGGGACCGCGAATATTCGCTCATAGAGAATATCCCGCTTTTCATTTGGGACGAGTATGGGACAAACGATACACACTCTTGCCAAACGAGTCCACACAGCGCGGGAGCGAAGCCACAGCATCCTCACGAAAACAAACTTACAGGCACGAAACCTGTTTCAGGAGAAGTACAAGGCGAAAATATACACAGCTCACCCGAGAACGCAATCATTCATCGAGAAGGCACTACGAACGCAAACATTTTTTCAGCACGGGGGGACACTAACAGACATGGTACGATGGAACTACAGGAGAATTCGGAGCTTACAGAACAGGGGGACTTCACACAAATTGAAGGAAACACGGATAAAACGGCGGGAGAAATGGAACGAGATGCATAAGAGGGACCAACACAAGTAGATGGGGGTGGTATACAGATGGAACAGGGAATCGCTTAAGGGAAGGATGAGTCGACAGAAAATTTACAAGGGGCAGGTATAAATAGTACAATTCGGTTACGCACAGTGCTTCTTCCAACACCGGTAAGGCCTAAACACAAATATGCGCTGAGATCTCTAAAGAATTTAAATTTAAATTGATACATTTAAATCACGGAATGAATTTAAACATAGGTAAGAACGCGGGCAAAGCTTAATTCAAATTTTGGAAAGATAAATAACAGAGAAGACACGTCATACTTCGTTGAAAGCAAAAAGGGGGGGGGGGAATTGTTACAAATACATAAGAGGTATCGTTGTAAGACAAACATAATTTTAAGAATGATAGGCTACAGATGTGGGTATATTAAATTCAAATTTTAAGAGCATAATCAGCAGAGAAATCAAGTTACAATTTGTGAAAAAAAAAAAAAAAGGGGGGGCATCGTTAGAACGCTATAAAAAGTCGTTATAACTCTATAAAAAGAACATTTTTTTTAAAGAGAATTTTTAATCCCAGTCAATAAAATTTAATTGGTTAAGATAATAAGGAATATCAAATAAAGGGATATTTTGAATTTTTAAAGACAGTTTTCAAAGAACAGTGAAATCTTATAACAAAAATAAACTTTCTCTTCACACCCTTGATTTAATTAGCGGACTGATCAACCCTTGTTAGATGAATACGCGAGAGGAAATAGGAAATTGTAGTTTGAATAATTAGATAATTGGTAATTAAAAATAAAAATTGTAATTTAAATAAATAAATAATTGGTAAATTGATAATTGGTGATAAAAAAAAAATATATATATACGCAAATTATAGTTTAAAATTAATTTGATAATTGGTAATATAAAAAAAAATATACGCAAATGGGAGTTTAAATCAATAATGAGAAAAAAAAAAGAAAAAAAGCGTTTTTGCAGGTATTAAATAGAGGCCTACACATATATTTTGAGAGAAACGAACTTTCGAAGGGAACGCCAGACAATGGAGGTGAAAATTTTAAAACGACGGAGGTTTTGGATTTTGGTACTCTTAACGGGAATAAACAAGGTATATAAGTAAAATACAATGTAAGAACAAAAGGAACACTAACTGCTGTTTAATAATAATCCGTAGTCAATCCAGAGAATAAGGGAATAATCCACGAGACGGTAATCCATTGGGGTCTCGGTAGGTAACACACATCACACGTACACACCTAAAAGCCAGTGAGCACTATGGCCAACATGGCGGATGAAGAGTTTGACCATTTTCAAAAAACGACAGATTAAAGCTATGTACAGCTAATTGGGTATTGGACCCCACACGAAGAGATGCCCGTATTAGCCGTAGGTCAGAAGGGGGACCGCGTCCCAGAAGAATGACGATAAGCCAAGGACACGTCGACCTTGTGTCCAAACAACATTTAAGGGATACGATCTTTGGAGAATTTGAAAAATAGAGTGGAACGAATGGTTTGGAGACTGAAATAAATTATATACAAATTTTTAAATTAAAAAGAGGAAAAGGAGAGGTGGATGAATTCGATAGATTTTATATAAATTTCAATATAGTTAGAAGGAATATGAAAAGAAAATGTACATTTTGGTATTTAAGTATGAGATTTGAATTGAGTTAGATGATACTTGAGAGAAAATTTGTAATTATGTATGCAATGATAGAATTTCAGTGAGTTATAAGAATTACGGAGAAATTTAAATACGGTTTCATTAGGTGGGAAAGTGAATAATTTAATGAATTCGGGAAATTGTGTATCCAAGTATGGGATTTGGATTGAACCAGGTGATATATGAAAGAAAATGTATAATTATGTATACTATAATATAGAATCGCAGTGGGTTAATAAGAGTTTCAGTAGGATGGTAATTGAATGATTGCATGGGTTTTTCTTTCATCTCAGAGAAGTAATGTAGGAAAATTTTAAAATATTTTGCGGAAATTTTGAAGTGTGTATAAGTTTTATTTTGGTAGTATTTGAGAGAATAGTGTAATTGTTTAAGTATTATTATTATAAGTATGTACATGAGTTATATTCATGGCATGTTCGGTTGAGAACACATGATGAAGTGAGAAATATATGTATTAAATAAGAGTGGTGAGGTATAATGTATAGAGAGTGTAAGAATTTGAATATTTTAAGTTTGAGTAAGGTATCAAATTTAAATGGATAGGATGAAAAAAAAAATGTATATATAAAATGGAAGGATACAAAGTAGATAAATTGTAGGAATTTGAAGAATTTAAGTTTGAATAGAGTAACAAATTTAAATAAGAAATGTATATATATAAAATGGAAGGATACAAAGTATATAAATTGTAGGAATTTGAAGAATTTAAGTTTGAATAGAATAACAAATTTAAATAAGAAATGTATATATATAATGTGGAAGGATATAAAATATATATAAATTGTAGGAATTTGAAGAATTTAAGTTTTAGTAGAGTAAGAAATTTAAATAAAAATGTATATATAAAATGGAAGGATACAAAGTATATAAATGGTAGGAATTTGAATGGGGTAATTTTTAGGATGTTACCAAATTTAAATGGGTTGGAGAAAAAAAAAGAGTTCTTTTTTTTATATAATGTTTCTTGTGCCGAGTGCCAAATTAAAATAGGGTTGGTTGGTTGGTTGATTATGGTTTAATGGCACAAGATCCAAAGAGGATATGCTGCGCCAGACATATGGTTCCAAGATACATAAATTACTATGGGTTAAAACATGTGTATAATTTAAAAAGTGATAATGTGTGAAAAAAACCATGACTATGGAACATGTACAACAATGAAAACGAGATGAAAAATGACTAAAAGGTTATAAAAAGTGAAGTTAAAAATGATGGAAAAAACCAATGTCCAGTAGGAATGGGGAAAAGCTCCAAATGAGGATTTTCTCCAATCAATTCTGACAGATGTAAAGTATAAGTCTTGAAATGCTTAAAACAGAAATGTTTATATTTCGAACACTCAATTAAAATATGTTTGATACTTGCTGACGTTTGACAACTATTACAAAAGGGTTCAATTTCTCCTAAAAGTAAGTGTCTGTGGGTAAAAAGAGTATGACCAATGCGCAAACGAGTTAATATAACATCAAGTTTCCTACACTGAAAACTAGTCCACTTCTGTATTAAAGGCTTTATCTCATACAATTTATTTTGAATTTGCTGATTCCATGAGTGTTGCCATTTATCATATAATAGTTTACTAATAGTTTTCTTAATATCTGTCAAAGGAATGGGATGATTCATAATACGATTAGCTGTTTTTGCAGCGGTATCAAATAATTCATTTCCCTTTATACCAACATGTCCCGGAACCCAACAAAATTGAATATGGTGTCCTCGTGCCTTCAGACGATGCACAAGTTGGAGGATATCTGAGGCAATGGGATGAAGCATGGCCATTCTGGATGAAAGTAATTGCAAAGAACTTAACGAATCTGTATATATGATGTATTTTTTTACCCTTTGATGGGTGATGAAAATTAATGACTGGTGAATTGCTGTGATTTCTGCAGTAAAAATGGAGCATGAGGTATGAAGTTTAAAAGACTTAACTATATCATTACTAACATAAGCAAATCCGACATGTACTGCTGTTTTGGAGCCATCTGTAAAAATAGGAGTGAACTCCTTAAATAAATCACTATGTTCTGCAAAAAGTTGAACATAAATTGAATCAGGTGTAGTACTCTTTAAAAAATTATCAAAAGGATTGAGAAAAATGAAATTTGGGACTTATGGAGGTATTTCACACGCCTTTCTCTTTCTAACATTGAGATTTTCTAGTGGAGTTGATGATACACAATTGCGCATTCGCATGCCAAAGGAAGGAATACAGGAGGGTCGGGCTGAATACAGCCGATCGTATTGCACATCCAGGATGATCCGTTGCAAAGGATGGTAGTACATCGACATGACTAAAGTTATAATTCAGTGAGAGCTGTTCTCGCCTGAGTTCGAGTGATGTCTCATTACAGTCAACGTATATGCTTTGAATAGGAGAAGTTTTGAAGGCACCAGAACAAATACGAAGAGCATTATTATGAATTGGATCGAGCTTCTTAAGCACAGATGCTCGTGCTGATCCATACACAGAACATCCATAGTCAAGCTTTGACCGAATCACAGCTCTATAGATTCGAAGCATGGAAATCCGATCTGCACCCCATTTTGTATTTAAAAGAACTTTTAAGATATTTAGAGCTTTCTCACATTTCGTTCGCAGTCTTTGGATGTGGGGCAAGAAAGTGAGTTTCTTATCAAACCAGATTCCGAGAAATTTGACTTCGTCTGCTACTTTGATCTTAACGTCTCCCATAAAGATTTCTGGGGGTAAGTAAATACCACGTTTTCTTGTGAAGTGAACACAACATGTCTTTTGAGTAGAAAAACTGAATCCATTCAAGTTTGCCCATCGCAAGATACAATTAACAGCAGCTTGACATTGTCGCTCTACTGAACGCATATCATGTGCCTGATAGGAAACTTGCAGATCATCAACATACATGGTTTTATGAACTGACAATGGTAATTGGTTTAAAATACTGTTGGCTTTGATATTAAAAAGTGTCACGCTCAGTACACTTCCTTGTGGCACTCCTTCTTCTTGTACATATGTGTTAGAGAGAACTGAGCCAATGCGAACTTGGAATGTCCTAAAATCTAAAAAGTTTTGGATAAAAATGGGAAGATTACCCTTTAAATTAAAATCAAAGAGGTCCTTAATAATACCATAGCGCCATTTTCGATCATAGGCTTTGTCTGTATCAAAAAATATGGAAACTAAATGGTTGCGCCTAAGAAAGGCAGTCCTAACATGTGATTCTAAGGAAATTAGATTGTCGATGGTAGATCTACCTTGTCAAAAGCCACTTTGATGTGGCGATAATTTTTTATTGTCTTCTAAAAAATATACAAGCCTAGCGTTAACAATTTTTTCAAGCAGTTTACATACACAGCTTGTAAGTGCTATAGGTCGATAACTTAAAGGACTTTGTGGGTCCTTACCTGGTTTCATGATGGGAATGGTGATGGCTCTTTGCCATGATTTAGGAAATTTATGTTCGAACCAGATTCTGTTGAACAGCTGCAGGAGGTTCAACAAGGAGTCATGAGAAAGGTGTTTTAGCATGAGATAATTAATTTCGTCTGGTCCACTACAAGTTTTGTGTGTTTTTGATAAAGCTGTCATTAACTCTGTCATGGTAAACTCTGAATTGTACTGTTGATTATTTGCTTCTAGGAAAACAATAGGTTTACTTTCCGACCTGAGTTTATGAGTTAGAAATGGTTCAGGGTAGTTTGTTGCATTAGAGACATTTGCAAACTGTTTGGCAATTTCATTAGCAATGTCTAACGAGGAACTAATAGTTGAACCGTTGCAATTTAGAATGGAAATGGGATGTTCTCTATATAATCCTGAACACTTTTTCAACCTTTCCCATACGATTTTGCTTGGAGTAGAGAAAGTTATTTCGGATACATACTTTTGCCATGACTGCCGTTGACACTTTCGACGAACTCTTCTAGCAATTGCTTTTGCTTGCTTAAAAGCTATGTAATTGGTCATTGTAGGATAACGCCGAAAAATACCCCAAGCCTTACGTTCTTGCTTAATCGTCACCATACATTCAGAAGTCCACCAAGGAAAGTGAAATTTGGCTGTTTTTAAAGAGCTTTTTGGAATAGCATCATCTGCTGCCTTGATCAGCAGTTGAGTAACTCTATCCACCACAGTGTGAATATCTCCGTTTTGGATAATACCAGTAGTAATCTCAGCAAGGTGAGTATATTGTGTCCAATTGGCTTTTGAAAAAATGTATCGAGATGGTTTTTTTACAAATGACGTGACATGACTGCCAGACAGGATGATAGGAAAGTGATCACTATTATGGAGATCATTATCAACTGTGAAGTTCCAGAATGGAAATATGGCTGGTGTACATATAGCAAGATCGATATTGTGATAGGTCCTGCTAGGTTCATGAAAGTAAGTGTATTCCTTATTATTAAAAAGGCACAGACTATGAGCACTAAGACACTGCTCAATTTGCTGTCCTCTGCAATTTATGTCTTTGCTTCCCCACAGAGGATTATGACCATTGAAGTCACCCAAGATCAGATATGGAGTCTTTGACAAGTGAAGCATCTTAGGGGGTTTGGAATGTATGGTCTTACTGAACATTTAAGATATGCTACGTTTAATGTTTGGGGCAGAATTGGTGTTTCGAAAGTTAATATCAAATGTTTTGTTGGTATAAATTTTCCCTCTCTTTGTATATTTATGCGGCGGACGCCACATACTTTCTGTTGTCTTAGGTTTGCTAAAATTTCTTCTTCAGAGTCAAAAATGAGGTCTGGTTCTGAGATTACCCCCCGTGAGAAATTTAAAGATCTGTGGATGGTAGCATTTACTTCAAAGTTTCCCATTGTTTTCATACTCATGATGTTTTTTGCTTGTGAACTGGATGACACCTTCACCATTAAATCTCCTGATCTTAGTTTTTTTATAGAAATGACATCACCAACAATTGCTTGTATGCTTTTTTGTATCAGAAATGGTGAAACATTACTGAAAGAACCATCTACTTTTTTCAGGATGAAATATCTTGCCTCTGATGGTAAAGATGTTTGATTTTCATAGGAAGATTGTCTCATAGATCTTGAAGCTTCCTCCTTCTCTACTTGGTCTGCCCAATTGGAACGCCCCACCCTGGAGGGTAAGGGGATAGTTGGAGTCGAACTGGAAGAGCATGAAGAACCCGAGACAAAAGGCATTCTCGAATTCTCCATGCTTGTAACCACTAATAAAGAACCACGGTTTACTTCCAGATCGATTGGAGCCCCCGCCAGGCTCCGTCTCCCCACACTTTTCTAACGTGCCAAGTGTAACTGCCGGAGTCATTTGCAAAGCCAGATGATGGAGAGCGGGCCATAATGTGCACCTGGTGCACAGGGCCCATGGACCAGCAAGGATCCATGGGGGATTTCTCGATATGAAACACTCTCCACCATCCAACCAACGCAACCAAGGGACTCACCTCTGGAACCGTTTACTGCAAACGTTTCTCGAAAGCAAAACTACTGATGCACGCAGCTCTACCCCTTTCGCATCACACCCACATGAACCCATTCCCGAGCCCAAACGGTGTACCTTACGGCAGAGGCCGAAGAGTGGTACTAGGGCCCATAGAGCAGATGTGATGCTTACTAAGGGCTCGGCATTGATGACACCAGCAGCTGAGAGGGACAAGAAACACAAAACACAAAAGGAGAACAAAACAAAAAAGAAGGGGAAAGGAGGATAGACAAAAAAAAGGAGTAGGAAAAAGAAAGGGAGAGAAAGAAAAAAGGAAAGAAAAGGATTGCTAAGGTACCTCGGGATTGCAACACCCGTATTCACTAAAGAAGTGAACCCCTGAGGGGAATTAAAATAGGGATAGTGAATTTTATAAAGTATACTTAAGAGAGTTTTAAGAGATGAGAGTGTATTAATGAGCCTGAGTGTCATATATGTGTATTGATTTGCCTAAACAAAAAATGAAACAGCATGCAGATCCAGGTGTACAGCAACTACAGTTCTTCAGCGAGTCCCAGCAGTTCAGCGATTTACAGTTCAGCGAATTCCAGTTAGACAGCGGTCCAGTTCTTCAGCGAGGTGCTATGACAAACAGAAGGGGTTGAACTTCCTGACCCGAGAGGTCAATTGATATCACTTGGACCATGGGAAAATTCTCGTGAGAACTTTCAACGCCTTAAAACAGGAGACTTCATATCTTATATTTCAGGGGGGGGGGGCCTTGACCAATAATATAGCTGAAGGGCATAGCTGTTAACTTACTTGGCCAATTATGGACAGGGGCGCGTTGTAAAGGGGGAAGAGACAGAGAGCAACTTTGCACTTTAAAATTTTGAAATCGAGGACTTGAATTTTGGCGGTGTAAACGAACGGTCGCAAAAGCGATGGGAGAAGAGCGAACTCGGCAGAACGGTGCAACGACGAACGAGCCGACAAGTCCGGGGTACTTCAATGATGGCAGAGGTAGGACATTTCTATACATATTTTTACACGAAGGCTTCTTTTTGACTCTCTGAACCTTCTAAATAAGGTTAACCTGGGCCATAAGACAATAGCATGTAAGATTAGTGATTTAATGTACCTGGATAGGTAATAATTGCAAAACTCATATTCTGATAATAGAATGAAGGGAATTTATAAATCTTAATGTATTACACTGAGGATGATAGTATGTGAATTACAGATGTTAGAATGCTAAATGAGGTTTTATCTTAATAAATAACTTTTTGTTATTGTTCTTAAATTAAGTCTCTTCATTTTAATTACTTGTATTATGTATTTTTTTACTTACTCCACTTTACGTGAACGGCCTAATTAGCGTCCTTACGGGGCGTGTGGTTTTCCACATAGCAGTGTTTAATTTATAACCAGCAGTCCTTTGACGCATTTTATTTGAATCCCTTCTCCTGTACTCTCTGATGTTGTTTATGTCTGGAAGCTGTGGGAGCCGGGCGTTTGTTGCGTCTAAACAGACAGAATGAAGCGTTGTTACTAATTGGTTTCCTGTTACCTAACTTTTGATCCAAGAAAATCCGAGCTGTTTACGATGTCGGCCGAGGAATCTTTACCGGCCAATTAAGAATTTGTTTATCTGGTCAAGCAGTGTAGCTCTGTTTATGATGGATGGAATGCACATTTCCGTAATAAATTAAGACGGACATATGGTCTGTATTCTGTTCTGATGCCAAAAGTCAGCTACAACTGTTTGGAAGAAATTGCTTAATTCCATCGTTACTAAACATCCTGTTTGGGAATATCCCCTTGGAAAAAGGATCCAGTTAAAGATTTTCCTCTCTACTGATGGACATAATCCTCCTTTGCTGTGTTCTGCATTTCAAGAGGTGTTCTTTAGGACCTTTGGTGACTTTTTCCTGTGAAGTTCCCTCCTGCTGATCTTTGCAGTTCTTTGGAGCATTTGGTGAAACCTTTTCTAATTATATCTCTCAATAGTTAAAATATGTTTTTATTCCAATTGTTTTCAGTTTTAATGAATAAGACCCCTTTAGACATATATTTTAGGTCACCTGAACCTGAGGTTATCTTTAAATTTTGTTGAAATTCTCTTTTGGCTAACTTATGTTCTTTTTATTCCAAATTCTAGTTTTGACAAATAATTGTATAATTTTAATATTGTTAACTTTAAAATTTAATATTCTAACATTTGTACTAACCACTTACGACCGGCCATTCAATTTATTTAAATTATTTAAGATGTTTAATTTGTCTAGTTAATGAGATGTAAAATGTTTTGAAAATTCTTTTAAAATGAAGTTTAAATTTTAATAAACGTTAGATTTTTGAAAACCTAAATTCTGTGTTCTTTCTTTTACTTTAATGTTTTTATTTTTAGGAAAGTGCCATTTTTTTTATATTTTATAGGAGTACATATTTGTACACTTAGGGAGAAACTGATCAAATGGAGCTTTTTCAGATTTATTTCAGATAAATTTCAGATGACATTTAGGTTTTAAGAACTTTGAGAATTTGGAATATATTTTAGAATGTTTTTTTTAGTATATCATAAATGCATTAACCCCCCCCCCCCCAACAGTTGTAAAGAGAATTTTTGGAAATGGTGTTTAAACTATCATAATAAGGTACCCCAAACAACACCAAAGTATGGTGTAAATTTTGTTAGTAGTTAACAAATTATTAAGATCTAACAATATATTTTTTACTTTTAGATATCAATTTGTATGGAAATATTCAAGCTCTGTTTTTAGCTGGAAGTGAAACAACTCGAACATCGATCCACTGGCTTCTTCTTATTATGGCTCGGTATCCAAACATACAGAAAAAAGTTCAGGATGAAGTGGACTTCGTAATATCTATACATAAACAAGTTCATTGGGAACAGAGGTACAATATGCCATACACTTTTGCAACTATAATGGAAGGACAAAGATGGAGAACAATAGCACCCCTCAATACAGCCAGAATGTAAGTAAATTTCTCATACAGAAGCATTTTATGCTGCACTCCTCATTAAAAAATCTGCCTCTATCTTTAATTTTATGTTTCCTTGACATTGTCAAATTATACACTTAAATATAGAAACACATTCACAAAATTTAGAAATGACCATCTCATTTACATATATAAAAAAATCAAAAGATGTAAAAGTGAATTAGTGCTCATTTTATGCGAGGAAAAAGTGATACAGATTTAAAAAATTTATGTCTTGTGTTTTTATAGCCAGTCAGAATAATGCACAACAATTCTCAATTTGTTTTATTTAACAAACTCAGAAAAGAGACTGACACTGCATAGCAATCGAATAACAGTCTGTATACAAAATCATTTGAAATAGATCCACGAACGAGAAAGACATAATGGTATTGCTTTTATTTCTATAATACAGTTTGATAGGAAAAATTATTAAAACATATTTAATATTCTAAAAGAAAATTATTTAAAAATCGAATTTTTCATTGTTGTTGATGTTTGCAAATCAGCAATAATGCAAAAATGGAGATAAGTTGCAGGTTACTAAACACAAAGTAGTGAGGTGCATGCAGCCAGCAGGGCTTAAAACATCTACATATAGAGCATTCTAACAAAAAAAAATTCGCAATTTCAGAAGTAATTTTAATTTTTGTAAATTGTAAGTGATTGCATTCAGTCATTGTAATAGACTGTGTGTCCTTTCATGGAGACCATATTCCTGTTCTCTGAATCAGATCCATTTTAAAGAGGGCTAAGTCATTGTTCACAATGGGTGGGTTTTTGACATTAGGGAAGAACTTTCAGAGAGGTTTTGTACCTTATATTTTTTTTCTGCTTTGAGCAGATAGTTGGTTGGTTGGTTGATTAAGGATTTTTGGCACAAGATCCAAAGAATTTGAGCAGATAGAAAATGTCCTCATGTGTGATCATAAGTGAAAGTCCTTTAATTATTTTCATATTTATATAAGTAATCAAGATGGAATATTGGAAATATGGGCAATTGTGATTCTCATTGTATGATGTGGAGATTTATTTGTATTGTGATAATGATTTTAATTCAAAACAGGCGATTTGGAAATTGAGTATGGTATTACCTGAGTTTGCATTATTTAAGAACAAAGTACTCATTTAGGACCTGGGCAACATTGGATGATTCATTCTAATCTTTCTACAAAAAAGTAAAGTAATATTGAGGCTAAGTAAAAAAAAATTATGCAGATGAAGTTGCCATCAAATTCTGAAAATTGCCCAAGGGAATGCTCCTAGTATCCACCATTTTTTGAATCCTCACATACCCCTCTATCAATATCAGCATTAAAGAAAACTTAGAACCTTAAAAAGGGGTTCAGGTGGAATAACTCACTTAGTGCCAGACTATAGACATCCTTTTATGCATTTCTCTACGAGGAAAACAAGAAGGGAGGGTATATAACAGATCAAAAATTTGTCAGTCATTCTAACGGTATAATGATATAACTCAGTTTTATAATACACTGTTCACAAATGAAATCGCAACACCATAAAATTGTAGGTGTAGCTTTATGTAAATCAAGCAATGGAAACACCAAGGCGAAATATGCAAATGATCACAGTTTTGTTACTCATTTCGTTATGCTCGGCAAGGTGTTACGTTTCATACGACGTAACACCTTGCCAAGCAGCATGAAAGCATCAGGTCAAGGAGGAGCAATATCACAGCTATATTGTAGAGTCATTGGTTTCAGGTTGTAAAAATCATCACAGTATGCCAAAAGTACACTGACATACCACATACGTTCAGTTGTCATCAACAAAATGGCAACAAATCACTGTTTTACATGAGGGTGGATTGAGCATTCGAAGGATTGCTAAATTACTGGGTCATGATGTGAGCACAGTTCAATAGTGTGTGAAAGAGCCAGCTTACTCTACTGACTCAGAGGGATTTCAGTAGCAGTTTGAGTGGCCGGTGTCCAATGGTGTGTATTACAGTTCACAAGAGACAACGAAATGACATGAAGATCAGGTAGCGGAGCTTCCAGGTGTACCACACCATGTGAAGAACATATGCTTATGAGAAGCATAGGCCGGGAACTGTTTACCACAGTAACCGTGTTACAACGATATTTATCCCACACTACAGAAAACGTGGTTTCGACACAAACAATTTGAAACTGTTTGCATGACACAGGACTCCGAAGTAGATGACCTTTTCGACACTTAACGTTTTAACATCTTCACCAGTTACATCGCCTCCAGTGGTGTCAAATGAGACGCAATTGGTCGACAGAATGTCTAAACATTCTGTTCACGGATTAATAAAGATTATGTTTTGGCATGTCAGATGGCTGTACTCGCTTATGGTGGTGCTTTTAACAATGCCACCAGGAAGCTTTTTCTATCAGTTGCCACACATCTCCCCTAAAAAGTACCATGGTTTGGGGTGGTATAACATTTGGTGGACGAACACCTTTGGTCCACGTTTCTGGCAGTATCATAGTACAACAATACATCTGACATTGTAAGACCTGCAGTACAGACATATCTGTCAACCAGACCTGGACTGCTTTTTCAGCAGGATAATGTCAGGTCACATACTGTACGGGTAACTATGACTAGCCTACAAGGTTTTGATATCCTACCGTGGCCAGCATATTCTTTGTATTTGTTACTAATTGAGCATATCTGGGACATCAAGGGTCACCGATTAAGAGAACTTCCAATTCCAGAAAAATGTTCAGTTACAAGCCCAATTGCATACAGTGTGGAATGTCATCCCTCAGTATACCATTGACCATCTCATTGACGGGATGCCTCATCATATTCAATCATGCATAGCCGCTCGTGGTGAACCTATTCCATATTGATCTAATGTCAATAAAGTTCCATACTTTCATTTTACAGGTATAATTTTTTTATCATTTGCACATCTCCATGTTACAATTATATTCTGTAAATTTCATAAGGATACATCAATTTCTTCATGGTAGATTTCAGTTGTGAGCAGTGTATATAGGGCATTATTTATCTATTAATATCTCATTTAATTTCTTTCATAATTCATATTGAAAACAATATAATATTGTAATAATTTTCAGGGCTACAGAAGATATAAAAATTCAAGGTTATGATATACCAAAGGGCACACACATAATAGCTAACAACTGGGGACTTCATAATGATAACAGATATTGGAAAAACCCAGAAAAATTTAATCCAGTAAGATTCTTAACAGAAGATGGTACACAAGTCATTATGAAACCAGAAAGCTATAACCCATTTTCTTATGGTAAGCAATATATATTTTGTAAAAATTTACTTTGAAATATGGTAATAATGCAGTTATTACAGGTAATAATCAACTATGGTTATTATGTCTTCAATAACTGGCTAGTAATTGCAGTCATGAGTGAATTTGCTATTATTGAAATTGATTATAATTTTGGGAATGTGAAAACAATTTTTCTATAATTATAATGGATATTAAAAATTCTATTTATGTAACCGTAGCAGAAAAATTTCATTTCAGAAAATATCTATTAGCAGATATCACCTGATTTTAGCTGAATAGAAGCAAAACGTATAAAATCAATCAATGATAATGATATGGCCAAAAGTGTATTCTGAATTCAAAACTAGGCTATTTAACCCCACATACAAAAAATAAATTATGATGTAGCAAATTGTTAAAGTTGTTTAGCAATACAAAATAGATCTAAAGCATTTCACAAGGAGATGGGATGACATAGCTCAATTTCTGATTCTGGATACACTAATTAATATGGCTAGATTATTATTTATTTCCTAAATGGAATTTTGGCAATGTTTTCGAAGTCTAAGTAGGTGCTGAATCTGAAATTTTGCGAATATTTAACTCCCTTTATTTGGTTGGTTGGTTGATTGATTGGGGTTTAATGGTGCAAAATTCGAGTTAAGGACAAGCTGCGCTAAACATATGATAAACTAATCATTTACAAAGACGATGCAATAATACAGATAAAAACAATAAATAAAACTGCAAATACTTGTGATGAAGTTTAAAACATGATAAAGTTAAAAACTATTGACATACATTTAAAAACAATCAATGTAATTAGTAACCTCATAGTACAACTATTAACACTTTCGCGCCGACTGTCATCTGTAAGTGCCAGCAAGAAACGCACTCACTTCCCGGCCGACACGCCGGCGTGCAAGAGCGTTTTCTCGTTCACCCCCGGCCGTCACCCATTAGTGCCAGCGTCCTGGAACGTTTTAAAAACTAAAATTTTTGCCAGAAGATGGCATTATATGTCCATGTGGTTTCAGATACATGTAGATTTGACCTTCTACTCAAAATGAGAGTAGTATGACTCACATACACGTGGTTTTTAGGGGGAAGGAATGAAGGAGAAAGGAATGTTTCCGAATGGCGTGAATTATACGGCTCTTTACATTCGCACGTGGTATTTGTTTACAGTAAGCAGGGGAAGTTTTTTTTTCGCTACAGCGTTGGGTATTTCGATTTGCGGTCCAGTTTTTAGTGATAGTTAGATCTTGTAGACGTAAATTTTTTCTCTTTTTACCGTTAGAATGTCGAAGCGTCGAAAAATTTTAACTGAGATTGAAATAGCGGAAATGATGCAAAATATTTCAGATATTGATTCTGAAACAGATTCGGATAGTGACAGTGATAGTGACACTAAAATATATTCTGATTATTCTGCTCATAAAGAATCTAGCGAATCTAATGATGATGAGGACATTACTGATATCTGTATGCCGAGTACATCGAAAGCAAGTACTTCTCCATGGTCATCCACAGTAGAAAATTTAACACAATTACCATTCAAAGCAGTGCCTGGACTAAAAGTGGATAATTCGGTTGAAGAAGAAATTGATTTCTTTAGGCATTATTTTGATGATACAGTAATGAAATTAATTACGGAACAGACTAATCTGTATCAGAGAAGTATATATCCTGAGGATGCATCTGGTGCACGTTCTTCGAACTATTTACCTGTCACAGAGGAAGAAATGTTTGTTTTCTTTGCTCTAACAATTTTGATGGGCATTATAAAAAAACCCAAAATCAAAATGTACTTCTCAACGAATCCCATGCTTGCAACGCCATTTTTTAATAGCGTAATGAGTCATGATCGATATGTTGCAATTCTTCGATGTTTGCATTTTGCCAGCAGCGATGCCAAAAAAATCGGAAAGCTTCAACCAGTTTTAGATAAAATAATTGAAAATTTCAAATCCGCTTACACCCCTGAAAGGAATATATCAATAGATGAAAGTTTATTATTGTGGAAAGGAAGACTTGGATTTCGCCAATACGTCCTGCTAAACGATCTCGATATGGAATTAAACTCTATAAATTATGCGAATCTAAATCAGGATATATATACAATTTTATTATTTAAACGGGGAAGGATACAGTGTTAAAGGAAACTTTAGGATTATATGGGGAAAGAGTTGTGAAATCTCTACTTGAAGAACTTTCTGGTCAAGGGTACCATTTATATATTGATCGTTTTTTTATGTCTCCATCATTAG
Source organism: Amaurobius ferox (assembly GCA_951213105.1). Lineage (NCBI taxonomy): Eukaryota > Metazoa > Arthropoda > Arachnida > Araneae > Amaurobiidae > Amaurobius > Amaurobius ferox. The sequence goes on along the minus strand of OX578150.1, from coordinate 65,289,542 downwards.
CGGATGAACTCTTCGGACTACAAACAAATACTTGTGGGACTGTAATGAGGAGAAGGAAAGGAATGCCTGAAAATTTTCCGCCGCCCAAAATGAAAATCGGTGAGATGTTGGTTTTGCAGAAAAAGAACATGAACTTAACTGCTTTCAAAGATAGACGAGAAGTGCTAGTGATATCAACTATGCATGATGCAAAATTGCTTGATACTGGTAAAAAAGGTCGCGCAACATCTAATCCTATAATAAGGCCAGAGTGTATCGTAGAATACAACAAAAATATGGGAGGGATAGACTTAAGCGATGCCGTCATAATTCAGTATCCATCTTTCAGGAAAACTATTAAATGGTATAAGAAACATTTCTTTAATATCATGGATATGGCTGTATTTAATGCCAATATTCTTTTCAACAAAAAAAGTAAGAACAATCTTCCTCTCCTTAATTATCGCCTTAATTTAGTTAATCAAATTATTTCTCAGTATTCCTCTAAAATCACCAAAGTTAATATCATACCAAAATCAGCAGAATCATTAAATCCACTCCGATTAACTGAAAGACATTTCCCAAAACTTTGTTCAAAAGAAACGGGTGAGAAAGTGAGACGACGATGCTTCGTTTGTTCACATTCCCGGAAAAATCCTCCAAAACGGCAAATAAGTTATTATGAGCGCAAGGACTGTAACGTAGGACTGTGTGTAGATCCCTGTTTTCAAATTTTTCATACGAAAAAAGAATTTTAAGTCATATATTTAGTTTTCAGATATATAATGTTAAAAGTTATTAAATGGTAAGCACATAGTGAAAATAAAATGTGTAAAATATATATTTAAACAAGAAATGACTTAAATAAATAAAGTACCTATAGAAATATATATAAAGCATATGCCATTTAAATATTCTACAGAACATTATTAAACAACGCGTTGATATTTCGGTAATTTCATGGATTTAGGCTTAACAGCTAAAAAACCCTCCGGCCGTGGAGAGACACTCGCGAGAGAGACTGCCGGCCTCAGTGATAAGCGCTCGTTTGCGCTTCGCGTCGCGAAAGGGTTAAATGTTAGTTGGTTGATGTAAGAAACTCGGGGTTTTTCGGATCTAAAATGCTCGCCATTTTGTTTCGAAAATCCATGAGTTCATCCACCTCGTGTGCCCAGACCTCCAACTTTGCTTCGAGAAAAACAAAATCATAAATATCCCTCGGATTTCCACGAAATCAAGCGATAAAAATTGTCATCAGAGCGGAGGAGAGATTTTCTCGCGATGTGCAATGTGGGGGTGCGTGACACCCAAAGGGCATGGGAACATTCCTCAGATTTTATATCTGGGGTGGTCGGATTTTGGTCCGAATATATACTCAATTCAGGGCCGAAATCGAAAGACGCACCTTAAGATCTAGGGGCAGGAGGACGACTGTCGCACGTCCTCGCGTCTCAGACTAAATTTCTGTATTATCATCAGTTGTAAAGATTTTCATATTGGTTCTTCATTAATAAATATTTTTCTATATCATCAACCAAGCGTCTTTTGCTTATGTGAAGATCAACTATTTTTAATTGATATCCTCTCGCAGGATCTAGATACGAATTCTCCCCGTTAAACCGAAGAGGCGTTACTTTAGCGATGTTTTTCCATTTAAGTCATCGCAGGGAAAGTCTAGGCTTTCCACTCCCATGGAACTAAAAATCCGTGGAGAGACTTTTCTGATTTTGTCGCCGATGCTTATTCTCGATCGGAAGATCAGTTTTCAGAGTTCATAGCATACTCTGGAATTCTCAGCGCAGAGGGTAATCTCAATGGACCCCCTCTCACTTGTTATTCGAACGGTGACGGACCGCGGTCCGGCAGTAAACCCGGAGCGGACTCTCACATTAAATGATGGTGGCAGCGACCGGATCCTGTGGAGAAAGAGAAAAGAGTTGTGACAAAAGTCATATAAGACGACAACAGAACGCCGACGTCCCATGGTGCAGCAACGAAAAGACACCAGAGGTCAACGAACGAGGAGCCTTCCATTCCATGCCGATTCCAAACAGTGCCGGAGCAGACCCAGACGATTAGATCCAACGACATCCCCACAAAGCCCAAGGAATCCGACACCGAGTGACGAATGAGACAAGCGGAGAAAGGGGTGAGTGATTCTTTTTACCTTGATTGTCCCTTTTATTTTGGAATTCGGGGTCTCGTGTTATTTCAAAACAGAGCTTTGAAACAAACATTCAAAGTGGAGTTAGGAGATCTTTTCACCGAGAGAAAGTGATTGAGGAAAATTTGTTAGACAGATCTCGGAGAAATTTAAAATAGTCAATAGGATTCAGTTTAAATGTAAAATTGTTAAATAATGTATTTAAGGTCTAAAGATTTTATTTAGTATTGTGTAGAGTTTAATACTGTGTATTTTATTATTTAATTCATTTTGGGGGATTATTTTAACTGTAAGGAAGCTAGAACACGGAAAATACTGGTTCTTTAAGAGACTGGTGGGAATTTTGTTAGACATTGTATTATTCTTAGGAAATAGTTACGATTTGCATTTTATTTGAAGATGGCATTTTTGGCAAGAGCGCAAAAGGCAGACTTGACTAAATTAGCAACGGAACTGGTAGAAACTGTTCCGCCAAACCTAAAAATTTTGGAATTAAGGAGATTAATTTTGGAAAGCACGGATTATGAGGAAGGAATGGCAGAAGGAATGTTAGCAACTATTGTAGAGGAAAGAGTAGAAAGGGAAGAGTTAGAGAATAAATTACGATTGGAAAGAGAGCAACTGGAGGCTAAAGAAAAATTGGAACGGGAACAATTTGAAGCAAAATTAAGGGGAGAACAGGAACAGTTTAAATTAAATTTAGAATATCAAGAAAGGTTAGAGCTAGAAAAAATTCAAGCAGGTAGTCGTAACAGCACTGAAAGTCCGGTTATAAGTATAGAGACAGGGATGCCTATGAAATTTAGAACGATCGAGGAGACGGTCAAGATAATAAGGTTGCTGACGGTAAAAGTACCAACCAGGGCAGATCAGTGGGCGTATTTTTTTTCGAGTTTGGAAAGGGCGTATAATTTAGAAAATGTACCAATGGATTTCTGAGCGACAATCTTACTAAATTTATTAGGGGAAAGGGCTGCCGATTTATTAACACAAGTGCCGGAAGAGCGATATGGAAACTATGCAACTGTGAAGGCAGTGGTATTGGAAAATTTCCAACCGTCACCACAGGAATGCCTAGAGAAATTTAGGAAAGCGAGCCGTCTCAGCTGACCAAAATTTCATACAGTTCGCGACTAGATTAACGTCCATGTGGGAGCATTATTGCAGTTTGAAGGGGGCCCAGGATTTAGAGACACTAAATCAGATGATAGTGGCGGACAAAATGACCCAGGGATTGGACGTGGAGATGTTCGCGCACATAGGTATTCGGCAAGGTGAAAGTTGGTTTAGACCAAGGGAACTGGCGAAGGAATGCGACTTATATACTTCACGGCCAGAGAGAAATCCTATGCGACGTCTATATAGGGGGTAGAGAAGCCCAGTGCATATAAAGGCGGAGAGCGTGACCGATCTCGACCTGAGGGCGGGAAGGCACGACAGATTTGGAAAAGACCCAAGAGAGGGGGCCAAAGCGGGCAATGTTATGGATGTGGGTCAAGGAGCCATCTTAGATGGAACTGTCCTCAAGTGAGGCAGAGACGGGCGGACGGTCAGACAGACAGACGCGCAGGGGATCCAAGAAACGCTCCACGAATGGGGGACCAGAGGGTCATAGCCAGGGTGGATGCGATAGGATCGGTGAATAGGAAGAAGCAGGAGCAACAGACTCGCTGTAAGCTAGAACGGGTGCCGATCAGTGTAGACGGGAAGCTAGTATTAGCATTAGTAGACACCGGGGCGGAAATCACAGTCGTAAGAGGTGATTGTTTATCCGAGAAGCCAGGTACGGAGGAGGCGGCTATTTTATTGAGAGGAGCATTTGGGCCGGCCGTAGAATGTCCTTTAAGGAATGTCCTGCTAGGAATGGCATCCTGGGGAAAATGCAGTGCACCCCATCAGGAAATTTTTGCGCGGTCGCCCAGAACTTGGCAGAACAAGTATTATTATCCCTGCAGGTAAAGAGATTGCTTGAAGGAGCGCAGACCGAAGTGGAGGCGAAAGTCGATAACGCGGAGAGAGAAGGGGCCGCAGAGGCAGGCCAGACGAAAGCGAAAATCGTTGAGAAGCCTGCGACGGATTCGGTTTCGTTATTGGAAGGATCGCAAGTTGCGGAGAGCGGGGAGGAAAAGGGGAAATTTGAACCCCAGGCACAGAGGTTCGCGAGAGAACAGATTAAATGTGCAAAGCTGGAAGCTATTTGGGAAAAAGCGAAGTCAGGGAGAGATGGGTACTATGTAAACAATGATTATTTGTTCCATCGAGAAAAAGTGCTGGGAGAAGTGGTGGACCAATTAGTGGTACCGATGTGCAGGAGAGATGAGATATTCCGGATAGCACATAGTTCAGTATTCGGGGGACATATGGGGATGAGGAAGACGATAGAAAGGATTAGGTATTCATTCTTTTGGGAAGGCATGAAAGCGGACGTACGGAGATTTTGTGAGTCTTGTAAGCCGTGTCAGCTCAAAAGACCGGTACGGACCCGGGAGCGATGTCCCATCACCCCAGTGGCGAGACCAGATTTACCTTTCCAGGTCGTAAATATAGATGCAATAGGGCCTGTCGAGTCACCGAGCTCTAAGGGGCATAGGTATGTTTTATGTATGGTAGATCAGCACACCAGGTGGGCGGAGGCGATACCCATGACTTCACTGTGCGATACAAGGTCGATATCTGCATATTTGCAGGAGAGGGGAAAGCGATTAGAGATGGCCGCGGAACAGGCAGGACTGACCGCAAAAGTTCAGCAAGATAGAATGGCGTACTATCACAATCTGAGGCCTTCCTCAAAGGTGTTCAAGCCAGGCGACCAAGTGATTGTACTAGTACCGGATTCTAGCAATAAGTTGTACGCGAGATGGCAAGGGCCAGCCAGGATAATAGAAAAAAGGAATCCGCATTCTTTTATCGTTAGGATGATAGATGGTAGTACTAAACACGTTCACCAGAACAAAATTAGAGAGTATATAATGAGGGCGGAGGCGGTGAACGTAATCTTCGAAGAAAATTTTGGGGAAATAGTGGATACTCCGAATCAGATGGACGTAAAGGGGGAGTTTAGTAAAACCCTAGGGGAATTGGATACCCAACAACTAAGTGGAATTAGGACCAAAGAGTTAAGGCGGGTACTGGAAAGACACCAGGAGTTATTTACAAGAGCAGTACAACCGGCTAGAGTGGAAGCACATAAAATAGAATTGATACCGGGAGTAGAGAGGAGAAAACCCCATTGTTATAGTGTGCCAGTAGCGTATAGGAGGGAGGAAAATCAAATCCGGGAATTATTGGATTTGGGATTAATTGAACCCTTCGGAGGCGGAGATAGCGCACCCGATAGTATGTGTGGCAAAGAAGGATGCAACAGTACGGTTATGCGTCGATTATAGGGCTTTAAACGCAGTGTCTAAAATTCCTGTGTTTCCAATGAAAGACATGCAGGAAATGATTTTTGCAGCAGGAGGGGCACGGTGGCTAACGAGTCTAGACCTTTTGAAAGGATACTGGCAAATTAGGCTAGAGGAGAACAGCAAAACCCTCACAGCATTCTCGACACATAATGGGACTTACCAATGGAGAACGATGCCATTCGAGTTAGCCGGAGCGTCGGGGACGTTCCAAAGGGAAATGAATAGGGCGCTGGGGAAGCATTCCGAGTATGCACAGGCATACATTGACGATATCGTAATTTTTTCACGTAGCTGGGAGGAACACCTGAAACATTTAGATGCGGTTTTGGAAGAGTTAGGAAGGTTAGGTTTCGCAGTTAGGGCGGACAAATGCACATTCGCAGCCCACAAGATAAAATACTTAGGACATCAGATTGGAGGGGGGGAAACAGGCCCCGGATTAAGAGAAAATATTAGCGATTAAGCAACTTGATAGACCGGTAACAAAGAAAGATGTCAGATCGATCCTAAGACTAATGGGTTTTTATAGGTCATACATTCCTAATTTCGCGGAGTTGGCCACACCGTTGACTGACTTGATGAAAAAGAGAGCGTCAAACAAAGTCGAGTGGGGCGAAAGGGAGGTAAGATCATTTCAAGAATTGAAGCGCATTCTGTGCACGGCAACCGCTTTGACTACACCAGAATTTGGGGAACCGTTTCAGATACACTGTGATTCGTCAGAGTTCGCGAGAGGGGTATGTCTCTCGCAAAAAGATTCGGATGGAAATTTCCGACCAATTGCTTTCACGAGTGAGAAATTCAGTGGCGCCCAAAGGAACTGGGCCACGATAGAGAAGGAAGCGTGGGCGGTTCTTTTTGGACTGAACAAATTTGATAGATGGATTTGGGTAGCAGAGATTGAGGTCATAACCGATCACGACCCATTAAAATTTTTACGAAAATGTACACCTAAGAGTCCTCGACTAACACGATGGGCGTTAGCCCTTCAAAGATGGAACTATAAGATTTCGCACTGTGCAGGAAAACAACATCTAGTGGCGGACACGATGTCTCGCTTACGTAGAAGCGAATCTTCGAATCGAGATGCGAGGGAGAAAGAGAGTGAACTCAGTCAGCTGAAACTAGGTCAGGGGGGGGGGGGAGGAACGAACACCCCGACGTCAGCAACAAACTTTTAGCTGTGTGCGGAGAAACGAGCAGGGAGATGAGGGGATAAGGAAAGACGGATAGTTTTGGTTTCGAGAGGGGGCAGACAATGTTTTGACAGGGTCCTTGTGTATATGTCAGTGTACAAAGTTGGGGGAGAGTGGTTTTCTGGATTTTTGTTTATTCTGTTTATTGTTATTATGAGTGTGCAAAGGTTTTAAGTTGGACGGGTTGGTCATGGGAGAATAGATAGAAGAGAGAGAGAGTAGATGGGTCCAACAGGGGAGAGATTTGACGAAGATGCAAGATTAGTGAATGTAGGATTTATTTTTTTCTTTTATAGAGGAATTTTATTTTTATGAGAGAATAGTCTAATGTATATTTCTGTCTACTGAGTTTTTATTTTTGGCTTTTTGAAAGGGAACCTTGGGGAGTGTTTATTTTTTATTATATATGTTTGCATATACATATATCTTTTTGCAATGTAAAATTTTGAACATGAGCTCCCGAGGGGACAGTCGGGTAGATTGATCACTGGTGCCTCTCATGCCAATCGAGCGGTGATTCAAGATCCACGCTCAAATATCAGGCTCTACACCCAATGCTAGGAACTGTGTGACAGTGTGTGTGGAAGTGTTGTAAAACTCTCCTATGTGGTTTAAAACTATGCAGTGGTAAAAACTTTTTATCGCACTTGGAGTGAGGTCAGTGAATTGAATAGACCTGAGATTTCGTACCGAGCCAAGGATCGAAGGATCTGGGAATCCTGTGGAGAGTGATTGATGGTTTGCTTGATTTATGTGGTTCCTGATGATGCATGAGAAGTCCGAGGGTCCAGCCAGAGTTTCTTGGTGGTTGGAAAAAGCTGGGTGGTTTAACCCAAGTTTTTCTCGAGGAGGAGCATGTAAGAAACTCGGGGTTTTTCGGATCTAAAATGCTCGCCATTTTGTTTCGAAAATCCTTGAGTTCATCCACCTCGTGTACCCAGACCTCCAACTTTGCTTCGAGAAAAACAAAGTCATAAAGATCCCTCGAATTTCCACGAAATCAAGCGATAAAAACTGTCATCAGAGCGGAGAAGAGATTTTCCCGCAATGTGCAATGTGGGGGTGCGTGACACCCAAAGGGCATGGGAACATTCCTCAGATTTTATATCTGGGGTGGTCGGATTTTGGTCCGAATATATACTCAATTCAGGGCCGAAATCGAGAGACGCACCTTAAGATCTAGGGGCAGGAGGACGACTGTCGCACGTCCTCCCGTCTCAGACTAAATTTCTGTATTATCATCAGTTGTAAAGATTTTCATATTGGTTCTTCATTAATAAATATTTTTCTATATCATCAACCAAGCGTCTTTTGTTTATGTCAAGATCAACTATTTTTAATTGATATCCTCTCGCAGGATCTAGATACGAATTCTCCACGTTAAACCGAAGAGGCGTTACTTTAGCGATGTTTTTCCATTTAAGTCATTGCAGGGAAAGTCTAGGCTTTCCACTCCCATGGAACTAAAAATCCGTAGAGAGACTTTTCTGATTTTGTCGCCGATGCTTATTCTCGATCGGAAGATCAGTTTTCAGAGTTCATAGCATACTCTGGAATTCTCAGCGCAGAGGGTAATCTCAATCGACCCCCTCTCACTTGTTATTCGAACGGCGATGGACCGCGGTCCGGCAGTAAACCCGGAGCGGACTCTCACAGTTGATTATGGTTTTATGGCACAAGATCCAAAGAGGATATGCTGCACCAGACATAAACTATAAAATAAATACAATATCAAAGTCCTGACAGTTGGTGTAGCTTGTAGTAAGACTTTAAATTAAGGTAATCAATGTGTGCAAGTATCAGTAATGATTTCAGAAGTGAAAAAAATGAAAAAGTAATACCAAAAATGTCCATAAGAAAAATCACCAAAAAAGCAGACATTTATACATTCTGCATAGCCCCAATTATACTTGTTTCCAATCTCATCATCAGACTCATCGAATAGATGGAGCTTACTAGCATCTTCATTTTTCTTTAAAGATTGCCTCTGTTTCATCTGACTCCCTATACAGCTTTCTGTTTTAAATACTTTGGGTTTCTCATGAGATATTTCAAGTCTCTCTCTTCTTTTTTTTTTTTAGACATTATTATATTTCTTATGTTTAGTAGGGGTAGCTGTTCCTTTTGTGACAAATTTAGAATCTGTAGACTTATTTCTGATGGCACGATCCACTGGTATAAGCTTACGAGCGGAAAATGCTATACTAGAATCTTTATTAGAGGATTTCGATACATTCAATTTATTAGGTTTAAGAAGTTGTTTCTGAGGCTGAGATGTGTTTTTCAAACTAGTAGCAATTAGGGACAATGTTTGGACAGATTTAGGACTTATTTGCTTGTTTAACTTGCTTGAAGAAGATGCATCAGAAATGGATTGATTAATTTGTCATGCAATGGATTTTGGAACAGTAGTAGTACGACTGCGTATAGTTGTTGCTGGAAGTTTGGCTTTTTTCTGGGGAAGTTCCAAAGAAGGATCAGTAGATGATTTGGAGATGGTAGAACGGAGTGAGCGATCTGTTTGAGTATTAATAGACTTCATTATTTTGGATGAAGCAGCCACAACATAACCTACACCAACTCATGGAGTATTATCAAAAACAATTTTATGTGAAAGGTATGACAAATTTTGAACAGTTTTTATTGTTTGGATATCTTTTTCAAGGATGCATTTAGGACAAGATCTAGAATAAGACAGACGTTCCCCTGTACAATTTATATATTTTGCTGCCTTTGTGTAGGAATGATTATCGTGGCCATCTTCAGAGCACCGGTGCACAAGTCATAGATTTTCCATGACAGGCTTGCTTTGTGGATCCAAATCTTTGGCACAGAAAGCACCTCAGAGGATTGGGTATATATGACTTGACAGGGCAACTTAAATATGCCACTTTTATTCGCTGTGGTAATATTGGTGTGGCAGAAATCAAGATCAGATACTTAGTCGGAAGTATTTTCCCCTCCCTGTATTTTGCTATGCCACATACTTTTTGGTCTTGCAATTGGTCCAAGATTTATGCTTCTGAAGCATGCAACAGTTCAGATTCAGAAATGACATCTCGAGAATGGTTCAAGGTGCCATGAGGTGAAACTGTTAATTCTTGTTTATCAAATTTTGTCATCAGAAAAAGTGCCTTATTTTGTGGATAACACTGGTTTCTATAAGGAGATCCCCAGATCTTAGTTTTTATTCGATTTCACCTCTCCAGCAGCATTTACTAAATGTTTGTGAATCGAGAACAGTGAAATTTTAGAAAAGGAATCTGCAACATTGAGATGTAAAATAAAAAATTTAACATCATTCATTACTTGAAAATGTTTAGGTACAATTTGTTGCTCCCTTGAAGACGGAGAAGAAAAAGTGGTATTCTGACCACTATCCATAGTTGTAAAGAGAACATTTCATACACAACATCACCAGCCACCATGAAGCCCAACAAGATGGATCCAACAAACCCGGTAAAAGGATGATACAAAGTGAGAGGTAAAATGTTATATATGATAAAAAAAAAATCCTATATGAGAGATGCTGGAAGAAGGATTTGCAAATCTGTTTGCAATTGATTATCCACTGATAGGTTTTTATTTCATTATACATGAGGAGGCATGTGCCAAAGCTGATCTAAAGGAACTTCAAGAACTGATGTAATTAGCAGCCAAGGTTGTTAATTACATTTCTGCACATGCTTTGAATAAAATACTTTGTCACTAGGAAATTCATAAAAAAAACACTACCTTTAATGTCCGTCAACCTTTAAAATGCAATTTTTGGTCAAAAATATGATTTTCTATTTTAGGTTTAATATTAAAGCCTGATTTTTTAGCTTTCTAAATCAGTTTGAATTTTGTTTCTATCTTGCTCAGAACTTGAGTTACAGGCATTTTAACATTAGAAGTGAACTTAAATGTCTGTTTACATTAATATTTTACTTAATATAAGCATCAAAATTTGTTACCACATATAAAATGAATTTAAAAAGGAAAATACAAAACTTTGAAATATTTAAAATGTGTTGATTTAAATGTGTTGATTTTTGTATTTAAAATGAATATATGTGGCAACACAAAGTTTTACTCAGATATATGGCATCAAAGTTAGGATACTGTGTTTGTTTATATTTCCATAGCGTGTTTGCAGTTTTTCTGTTACGAGTGCTCATAAACTTTAAAATTCTTGTTTGATGTCTTATTTTCTTCTTGAAATGGGAAAAAGTGTAGTTAGAAAAAGAAAACGCCAGTTTCATAGTAATCAATTTACGAAAAATGATCCAAATAAGTGTTGAAAATAACACAGTAAATACTGCAAGTTCATCAAAGCTGGAAACATCTACTACTTCAGATACATCTACTACTTCAGATGTTGAATTGGCGAATTAGTCAGTAAGTGGAAACAGAATTATTGATTTAGAGATTCTGTTTAATGTTTTTTCTGCGATTTCCTATCCAAAATGTTTTAATTTAGGGTTGGATTTAAATGAAAAATTCAGATATGGATTGTGTTTTCATTTTGTTCTAAAATGTAAAAACTAACTTTCTCAAAGGTTTTGCTTCATCTGACAAAATTAATAATGAACCTGAAGTAAACAAAAGATTTGTATATGGAATGAGGCAAATTGGTAAAGGTTTCTCAGCGGCTTATAAACTTTGCTGTACAATGAATTTGCCAAAGCTTGTAAAAGCTACATATGAAACACATGATGTAAAAATTTTGAAAGTTGTAGCAGATGTAGCTGAAGATTCAATAGCAAAAGCAGCTGGGGAAGTTGTTTCAACAACAAAAAGTAATGAATGTGGTATTTCGGTGGATGGAACACTGCAGCGCAGAGGACATACATCTTTGAATGGTTGTGTTGCTGTTATTTCAGTCGATACTGGGAGTATTAGACCTGGAAGTCATGTCGGCATATTGTCGTACATGTAAAGAGATACAAAAATTGGCAGAGAACACAGAGTTTGAGTCGCTGAAAGCTGATCATGTGTGTCAGTGTAATTTTGAAGATTCGGCAGGACAGATGGAAACTGTGGGTGCATTGAGGATTTTTCAGGTCTGCAGATCAATGAAAATTGAAGTACATGAAATGTTATGGTGACAGAGACACCAAAGGTTTTTGTGTGCCAAATACTTATGGTGATAATAGTGTCACAAAATTTGAGTGCATTGGGCATATCCAAAAACATGTAGGTTCACGTTTGTGAAAATTGAAAACAAAAACAAAAGGTATCTTGGGCAAAGGTAAATTAACAGATGTGTTTATAGACAGGCTCCAAAACTACTATGGAATTGCTATTCATGCCAATGTAGGTAATTTACAAAGCATGCAGCAAAATGTGATTACTTTGTTTCATTACGCGTCAAATTCCAAAAAACCAATGCATGGGCAATGCCCTATTGGAAAAGACAGCTGGTGTTATCAGCGAGCTCTAGCGCACAGTAAAACATGTGCAAAAGAAAAATATCCCAGTTTACCTAATGATATTTTGAATATTATAAAGCCAGTTTATTTAGAGCTCTATTCCAGAGAATTGTTAGAGAATGTCTACATGGCAAAACTCAAAATGCCAATGAGTGTTTTAATGGTGCAATATGGCAGAGAGTGCCAAATGGTGTTTTTGTTTGTCTGCAAACTGTGAAATTGGGGCGTATGATGCAGTGATACAATTTAATGAAGGTTATCAAGGCTGCTTAAAAGTTTTAACTGATCTGAACATTAAAAATCCAAGCTATTTCACCTTGACAGGTTATCGTGAGCTGGATAACATTCAAATTGGTGATTCGAAGCATCATACGATCCCTGTTGCATATAAACGTAGAAAAAATTTTAAAAACCATCAGGAAAAAAAGGATAACTGTTGTAAATAACAGATTGTGAACTTTATAAATCAGGAGCCCTTTAAAATTGAATTTTTCATTTAATAGATAAAATCTGGTATTTAATTATATTTTCAGCTTTTTCTCAAAATGAGATTTTTAACATTTTGCTTTATCGCAAAACATCATAACTCAAAAAATTATAATTGTAATGTTATGAAACTTTGCTAAAAAACTCTAAAAGACTTGATTTAGGGAATGAACCTCCACTATGATTATAGTTAAATTAGTTTTCATTTTTTAGTTGATACAAGTTATGAATTGTCATATAATTTCATGATTTTTCTGTGTGTAAAAATGTTAACTTCTATAATTTTTCAAACAACATAGTTATAGTTATGAGAGTGGTTTATTCCCTCGAAGAGGTTTCAGTCATCACAATAAAATTTACAGAATAAAAATATCATTTAAATTTGATGTTTTGCAAAAGTGCCATTTTATAGCAATTTTTATGCATGTTTTGAGCCTAGAAATCAAAATATTTAAAAATATACATATTTTTACATGTTATTCACAGTTTTCCCGCTATATTCTACAATATAATGCACATAAGTATGCAATTTTTAAAATATTAAAAAAAAATCCCCTTTGAAGGTAGGCAGGCACCTTAATTAAACAACATAAACAAAAATTAATGGCATTAAGTAGTTTCAGAAACAAAACAAGCTTCATTTTTCAATATAAGAACAACAGTAGCTTATGGACAACAAAACCATTTATATAAATTATTTTCGGACTGATATAGTTTGTTAGTTTAGGTAAAACAATGCAACATGTTTTTCTAGTTAACTGCTCCCTTTCTCATATGCTGAAGATTGGTTGGTTGGTTGGTTGGTTGATTAAGGTTTTATGGCACAAGATCCAAAGCGGATATGCTCATATGCTGAAGAAGAAAACTTGTTTTGCTTTTGAGGACTACTTTTCTGCAGCGGCAGTTAGAGCAAATATTTTGTAGGAATCATTTTATATTGTAAAACCATTCTAAAAAATAAAATTTTATGAAATTAATTCTATAATTTACTTAATAGGTAAAAGAAACTGCCCAGGAGAAGTAATAGCTATGATGGAAATATTACACTATTTTGCAGCTCTGATGCAAAAATTTACTATTTTACCACCCAAAGATAAGGAGATTAATTTGGAAGAAAATGCAGGTCTCACATGTATGGCAGATAAGCAAGAACTTCTGTTTGTTCCAAGAAAATAATTATATTGTATGCATAATTAATATTCGAATAAAATATCATGCCTCTATAGAGCACAAATTAAAATTAGAAAACCACCGAGACTTGCATTTGCTTTAACCTTTCAAAAATCACTTTCAAATTAACAAGCAGGGCTTTTCTGCCCTTGACTCTTAACTTCATATACCGTCTCTTTAAAAGCGACAAAATACAAATTTAAGTTTTTGAGTTATCAGTACAGTTAAATTTGGCTAAGTTGGGTAAATCTCATCATTTAGCAAACATATACAAACTTGTCTTTTTTAAGCTCACCAAATCACAGTTACGTTACGAAAATATTCATAAGTTGAACAAGTACGAAATGACACTGTAAAATAAAAACTTGAAATAAACACACATTTGAACACACATTTTTGTTGTTTTTTTACGTTTTTTTGCGTGTTCATGGAGAGCTTTGCAGCGTGTTGATGGAGTTTTGTGGTGAATAGCTTCGCTCTATCAGTGCAGTATCATCTGCAAAGATGGCGAGCTTGACTTGTGGTATGCTTGGAATATCATTTATGAAGATGTTGAAAAGCAGGGGGGGGGGCTCAGGTTTCCTCCCCGTGGCACCCCGGCTCTGATTGGTCGGACAGAAGAGAGAATCTGGTTAATTCGTACTTGAAAGGAACGATTAGTGAGGTACGAATTGATGATGGCCAAAAGTTGGGTAGAGATTCCAAGTCGCACCAGCTTGGCAATTACTCCAGGAATTAATGTTTTATCAAAAGCTTTAGCAATGTCGAAACAAACAATGCTAGTATACTGCCTGTTGTTAGCATTTGAGTGGATAGTTTCAACAACACGCAAGAATTGGGATTGCGTGGAATGAGCAGACCGAAATCCATGCTGGTCAGGTATAAGTAACGTTGTTGAGTCTGCAGAAACTATCCAAACGACTAAGCAACACTAATTCATAAATTTTGGAATCCCTATATTTTTTTAAGGGATTTTATATGGTATTGTTTTTAACTATTTAAAGTTTTATCTTTAAAAAGGGGTTTTAGAGTGTGACAGAGTATATATTACAAGTGTAGTTTTCATTTTTGTTTATATCTGACATTGTAGTGTTAATCTTTCGGATCAGCAAGGTATTTTCTTCCAAGTCTCATCTACTCCAGCACCGTAGAGTAGCTCACCCGCCTACTCCCTCCGCATCTAGAAGAAGGGGTAATAGAACCCCGAAGTATAACAGAGACACTGTTAGAGCTTTGGATACTTTTGAAGAGACATCTTTTTATCCTACCGTTGAAAAAAATCAAGATTTAATTCTGTTCTTTAAAGAAACACGAGAAGAATTAATGGATTATCTACAAGGGAAAATGAATGAGTTTCGTCAAATTATTAAATGGAATATCGTGGCCACTTTGTATTTGGCTCAAATGTCGCAGAGTGGTCAAACTGAAAGAATCTTACATCATTTTTGCAGTAAAACACTCAGGTGCCTGCGAGAAGAACAACCTCCATCCCAAATCGATGATGCATTTAATCTATTAGACACACATTTTGATGAATTTACACACTGTGGATCTGGGGCGCGGTAGCCCATTGGTTAGCGCGCTGGAGTTGCACTCGGTAGGCCCGGGTTCGATTCCAGCCACTGCCAAAACTGCCGCCATGTTCATGCGGAGTACGATCACGTTAAACATGTGGGTCCGAAAGTCCTTCCGAGAGGTTGGTGGTAGGGGAAGGAGGGTACGGTCCCTGTGGATGCCTCCCCCACTGGGTTCCGGTCTAAATTGGGTGGCACTTCCCGACCGTCCAAACAGTTACCTTACACCTTTCTGGTAGGTCGGACGGTCTGGGTTTCAACAACAACACTGTGGATCTGGATGGATGATGGACAGAATTCGTGAAATGGATGCTCATGTTGGCCGATATAATCCTTTAAAAGGCAAATCTTACATTCCCTTGCCCAAGAAACTAGCAGCCAAGAAAGCCATTTTAAATACACAGAATGAAGATAGTAAATGTTTAGTATGGTGCTTGCTAGCCCACAAATATAATATCCACTGATCAGATAAACCTGAAAGAATATCCCATTATCAAGCACATGAAGAAGAGATCAAACTCAGAAGCATCCAGTGTCCAGTACCTGTGTCTAAAATTCCAGAAATTGAAAAATTGAATAATATGCGGATTAACGTATATGGTCATGAGAGATATGAAATATATCCACTTCATATATCTGAGCGTGAAGACAAAGACTGTGTGAATCTCCTACTCATTACAAATGAAGAGAACAACCAGCATTACACCCTTATTAGAAATATGTCTAGACTTTTAGGGGATATTACGAATCATCATGAAAAGACCCACATATGCTATAGATGCCTTCACCGATTCTACAAAGAACAAAATTTAAAAGAACATATTCCTCACTGCAAAGAACACAGCCTACAACATATCAAGATGCCCTCGGAAGAAAATAAAAATCTACAGTTTGCCAATATCAATTACCAGCACAATATACCTTACATTATCTATGCTGATTCTGAAGCTTTAATAGTAGAAATGCCAAGATGCCAACCCAACGTCCACTTAGCTTATATGGAGAAATCAGCCGTACATGAAGCTTGTGGATATGCCTATTTAATAGTGGGGCCTGATGGAAAAAGTGTAAAGCCCATCTCTGTATATAGAGGCCCTGATACCATTAACCATTTCATTATAAATATTTTAGAAGAAATGAGCTGGATTGGGGAAGAACAAACAAGTATAATCCCCATTTTCATGACTGGCGAAGATCACAAAGCCTTTGAATCCGCCACCCATTGTAACGTGTGCCATCAAGAACTGAATGGAGATAAAGTGTAAGATCATTGCCACATTACCGGTCAATTTAGAGGTGCTTTCCACAATAAATGCAATCTACAATTTAAGCTCGCCAAGATAATTCCAGTCGTGTTTCATAATTTAAAAAATTATGATGCCCACCATATCATGCAAGGACTTGGAAAAGTGAAAGACCATTCTCTGAATGTGATTGCCACCAACATGGAAAAGTACATATCCTTCATGATTGGAAGACATTTGAATGAAATAGCCATTTCTTTACAATTTATTGACAGTTTTCAATTTATGATGACATCTCTGGAAAAATTAGTTAGAAATTTGGATGAAGATAAATTTCATTTGCTGAAAGAAAATATCCCTCAACACACCCAACTTCTTCTCCGAAAAGAGATCTACACCTACGAATATTTAAACAATTTTGAAAAATTCCAGAACACTACTCTACCACCCCCTGCTGCTTTTTACAATACATTATGCAATGAATCCATATCCGATGAAAATATAAACATGCCCAAACTGTATGGAACACTTTTAATATAAGAAATTTAGGAGAGTACCACGACTTGTATGTCAAGACAGATGTTTTACAACTGGCCGATGTATTTGAGAATTTTTGAAGAATTTGTAAAAAGAACTATGATTTGGATGCTGCTCATGTCATGACTGCCCCTGGTCTCGCCTGGCAAGCCTCTTTAAAAATGATAGATCACCCTCTAGAATTATTCACGGATGTAGATATGCATCTTTTCATCGAACGAGGAATCAGAGACTGCATTTCTATGATTTCACATCGTCATAGTAAAGCAAATAACAAATATCTTACTGATTTTGATCCAAGAAAGCCAAGCACTTATATAATGTACCTGGATGCCAATAACTTATACGGATGGGCCATGTCACAGTCACTCCCTTATGCCGATTTCAAATGGATCCCTACCTCACATGCTACACAAGATTGGATCTGCTCTATACCCGATGATGGACCCAAAGGATACATTTTAGAAGTGGATTTGGAAAACCCACAACACCTCCATAACTTACATAATGACTACCCTCTAGCCCCTGAAAGGGTGAAGATTACACGATCCCATCTATCTCCCTATGCTCAGAAAATGCTAGAAGCAACCTTCAATCCACATTTCATATCCTCTGAAAAGCTAGTACCTAATTTAAACACAAAGACCAAGTACATTATCCACTAACGTAACCTTAAACTATATCTAGCATTGGGATTAAAATTAACTAAAGTTCACCAGATGATTGAATTTTCACAAAAGCCATGGCTGCAAAAATACATGCATTTCAACACAGAGCAGAGAAAGAAGGCCCTGAACAACTTTGAAAAGGATTTTTTCAAACTTATGATAACGTCGTGTTTGGTAAAACGATAGAAAACTTGAGAAATCGAGTGGATATTGAGCTAATAAATACAGAAACAAGAGCCCAGATATTAGTTGCAGACCCCCAATTCCACTCATGCAAAATTTTTGATAATGAACTGGTTGCTGTTAAAAGATGCAAGAGTACACTCCTACTTAATAGACCGATCTACGCAGACTTTGCCATCCTCGAGCTATCTAAACTCCTGATGTACGACTTCCACTACAATCACATAAAGAACCAATATAAAGAAAAAGCCACACTCCTCTTCACCGACACAAATTCCCTTTGTTATGATATCCAGACCCCTGATATTTACGAAGACATACACCAGCACAGACACTTTTACGATTTTTCTGATTATCCCCTGACACACCCCCTCCATTCTACAACTAACAAGAAAGTTATCGGGAAAATGAAGGATGAATTGAATAGTTTATCCCTGCCATGGAATTCGTCAGACTTCGGGCGAAGATGTATAGTCTGAAGACTTCTTGTATGGAAAAGAAAACGGCCAAAGGTGTTTCTAAAAGCGTTGTCCAAAAGAAAATAAGACACAAAGATTATCGAGACTGCCTTTTCGACCTTAAAACAACCCGAGAAAAACAAACAAGGATTAATCATGACCATCACAAATTATATACCATAGAAATCAACAAAATAGCCCTATCACCCTTCGACGATAAACTCTACATTTTAGAAGATGGTCTCAGTAGCTTAGCATATGGACACTTTAATATCCCAGAATAGAAGATTAATAACTTTTAAATGGAAGATCAATGAGGTAAAGTGTAGGGATGTATTTCATATACATCGGGATTGGTGGTGGGCCTACACTTTCCAAGAAATATTGGATATTTTGAAGAAAATAGAAGAAAAATATGCCTTTTAAATAGAAGATGTTCTAAAGATGAGAAGTTGGAAAAAGATTCTCATTCATTTGAGAATCACAGCTAAATTGTGGCGTCGATTTACATTGGATATTAAACACTTGTTTTTTTATCCAGTTTAAATTGGCGGGTGGAGGTGGGACCACAATTAAAAAATAAAATAATTCACTTACACACATTACACTAACCAGCCACACACTTTGCTACACTAAGCCTTCGGGCGCATCGTTCGGTTTTTAAAACAGTGCACTCTCTTTTTAAAACATGTTAAGATTGAAAGATACCCCTATGGTAGTAGTACACTTATAAAATAGCACACGTATTAAACCATGTCGGTTTAAAGAAATAACACATGTATAAAATAACACTCATATTAAAACATGTTGATTTAAAGAAATAAGACATGTAAAAACATATGTATACAGACATTGGTATCTGCTATTATTTAAACGCCAAGACTTAAATGAATGCACGATTCATAACACTCAAGTATTTTGGGCATAAGCACACTTTCACGATTATTTAAAATATTTATTTTTACAAATATTAAAATTTTTTGAACTCCAAGACTGGAATGGTTGAGGAAGCACACCCCCTCACATAGTCCAGGGCGCGGTTGCCCATTGGTTAGCGCGTTGGAGTTGCACTCGGTAGGCCCGGGTTCGATTCCAGCCACTGCCAAAACTGCCGCCGTGTTCATGCGGAGTACGATCACGTTAAACATGTGGGTCCGAAAGTCCTTCCGAGAGGTTGGTGGTAGGGGAAGGAGGGTACGGTCCCTGTGGATGCCTCCCCCACTGGGTTCCGGTCTGAATTGGGTGGCACTTCCCGACCGTCCAAACAGTTACCTTACACCTTTCTGGTAGGTCGGACGATCTGGGTTTCAACAACAACAACCCCCTCACATAGTCCGGCCGTCCAAATGGTTGCTCATGCCCTCAGGGCGAGCCGGACGGTCTGGGTCTTCAACCCCCTCCCATAGACACATTTCATGCGATTCTACTATTTTAAAAACACACCTTTTTCATCACATTTTTGTAAAAACACACATTTTTGTTGTTTTTTTACGTTTTATCAACATTTTGTGCGAAATGTTAATTTTGCCCATTACCACATTTTTAGTAGCATTTTTGTAAAAACACACATTTTTTTGTAAAAAAATTACAAAAGTGCGAAAACCCATGTTAATTCCCATAGAGAAATTGGCATTTTGAAAACAATCGCAAAATGTTAATTTTGCCCATTACCACATTTATTTAAAATAAGTTACAATCGTGTAAAATTCAAGTAAGTACAGATATATTATTTCCCGAAGAGAAATACAAGACATTCTTAAAACCTATGTTATTTCCCTTCATCATACAAGATTCTCAAGTATCTCATCATACGATATTCTCACAGTTAAGTATTCGTAACCACCATATAGGGGAGGAGTATTGTAAAAGCGATGACTTTAGCATGCTCTTGGCATACCCCTTAACCTAAGAATAGGAGAAGCACTCTTCTTAGAAGGCGGAGGGATATTGACATGACCTTGGTATGTAATAACAATGACCTTGATATACTTAATTACTTTATTTAATTATCCTAATTCATTTTAAAAAAAGAAAAAAAAATACGAATATTTCGAACTTAATCACTTCATTTATAAAAAGAAAAAAAAAATCTCAACTATCGGTAAAAATCCCAAGTTCCGATTAGATTTTAATTCCACTTTCTGCAGCTAGGGGGCGCTGATGGTTTCATTCCTCCTTTGTTGGTGTTGCCATCCCAAAAAAAGTTTCTCCCCCACAGGTGTTGCTATGGCAACCCAAACAGAAAAAATATTTCTAAGTTCCATCCTCAATAGTTCCACTTTTCTACGCTAGGGGGCGCTGATGGTTTCATTCCGCCTTCGTCGGTGTTGCCACCCCAAAAAAGTTTCTCCCCTACTTAAAGTTAAGTACCTTAAAAAGTTTCTCCCCTACTAAATGAAAAAATCTCATTCCAAAAATTTTATTTCCCCCTAAACCCCTCGTACAAGACTACAAAATCGTTGCCACCCGAAAAAAAGTTTCGAAACATTTTTACCCCCACCTTTTTTCATTTTACCCCCTTTTACAACCCCGTCCAGGATTACGGAAGGCGGAATGGCCGCCATCTTGGATTCCGCATTATTCTGCCTTCCTCGGTGAACGCCCCTAATTCTACTACTCCTGTAGACCGTTTCCTGTCACAGTTCTTGATGAAGCCTGGGCCCTGTGCGAGCCGCTGCGTGTTTTCTGCCTGCTGCCCTACTTGGGGTCAGGGAAAGATTCTCCCCGAGGGTTCGTTTGGTGGATGTTCAACATTGACGATTATTGTGTCCATCCAGATATGGAGGTAAGCGTCTTTTTGGTAAATGGAGGCTGTGGTGCCTTCGTCTGTCCTCGTGTCATCGGACTGGTTCTCCTGTTGTCTCAAGATCTTCTGAGCTAAAGTGTCAAATTAAATTGATCTTCTAAAGTATCATTAAATTAGATTTGAAATACAGTTAATATCTAAGCATTAAGCTTTCCTCGAGTGTGCATTCTCTCCTTTAACCATACCATATTAAATTAATAATAGAATATGTGATATTTATATGTTAAACTGTTGCTTAATGATATATATAGAAAGGAATATTTAATTCCGACTAAGAGCCGATGATTTTAGTGAAGTGTGGTCCAGAGGAAGTTGAGCTGAATGAGAATCAGCATTTGTATTATGTGATAACTCCTGACTTTTTGGCATTTAATAAATTGAGACTTAAACGAAATTATGAGTATTTATTTGTGTTGAATTAGTGTATGACTTAAATGTTTTCAGCTGCTGGTGAGACCTTCATGGTAAAGGTATTTCTGTTTACTTTGGAATTTGTTGTGTCTGCTTTGCAGGTCATCAGTTGGATTTCACCCACTGACGGGAGGTGTGTTTCGAACCTGGGTATGAAATAGTGAGAAAGTTAGACTTTCTCGGTCAGCCGTGTCCGGCAGGAAACCATTGCGACATTTGATGCCATTGGTTCCCGCTTTGACAGAATTAACTATTTTGCATAGGGTAACATGTTCTTATAAAGAACTGCAAAACGAAGTATCTATCTAATATGGGTTCTTTTACCTTTGCTTGTGGAGGGGTATGAAATGACACTGCTTGAGCGATTTTATCGAGATGGATTAGACGTAGCGTTTATTGACGTAGTGATTTTAATGTTAAGTGTTTTTATACTCATATTTATACTCACATATTCATTTTTAGATTCATATTTTATATATTTTTAAGGGATTTTATATGGTATTGTTTTTAACTATTTAAAGTTTTATCTTTAAATTGGGGTTTTAGAGTGTGAGAGAGTATATATTACAAGTGTAGTTTTCATTTTTGTTTATATCTGACTTTGTAGTGTTAATCTTTCGGATCAGCAAAGTATTTTCTTCCAAGTCTCATCTACTCCAGCATCATAGAGTAGCTCACCCGCCTACTCCCTCCGCATCTAGAAGAAGGGGTAATAGAACCCCGAAGTATAACAGAGACACTGTTAGAGCTTTGGATACTTTTGAGGAGACATCTTTTTATCCTACCGTTGAAAACCATCAAGATTTAATTCTGTTCTTTAAAGAAACACGAGAAGAATTAATGGATTATCTACAAGGGAAAATGAATGAGTTTCGTCAAATTATTAAATGGAATATCGTGGCCACTTTGTATTTGGCTCGAATGTCGCAGAGTGGTCAAACTGAAAGAATCTTACATCATTTTCGCAGTAAAACACTCAGGTGCCTGCGAGAAGAACAACCTCCATCCCAAATCGATGATGCAGTTAATCTATTAGACACACATTTTGATGAATTTACACACCGAGGATCTGGATGGATGATGGACAGAATTCGTGAAATGGATGCTCATGTTGGCCGATATAATCCTTTAAAAGGCAAATCTTACATTCCCTTGCCCAAGAAACTAGCAGCCAAGAAAGCCATTTTAAATACACAGAATGAAGATAGTAAATGTTTAGTATGGTGCTTGCTAGCCCACAAATATAATATCCACTGATCAGATAAACCTGAAAGAATATCCCATTATCAAGCACATGAAGAAGAGATCAAACTCAGAAGCATCCAGTGTCCAGTACCTGTGTCTAAAATTCCAGAAATTGAAAAATTGAATAATATGCGGATTAACGTATATGGTCATGAGAGATATGAAATATATCCACTTCATATATCTGAGCGTGAAGACAAAGACTGTGTGAATCTCCTACTCATTACAAATGAAGAGAACAACCAGCATTACACCCTTATTAGAAATATGTCTAGACTTTTAGGGGATATTACGAATCATCATGAAAAGACCCACATATGCTATAGATGCCTTCACCGATTCTACAAAGAACAAAATTTAAAAGAACATATTCCTCACTGCAAAGAACACAGCCTACAACATATCAAGATGCCCTCGGAAGAAAATAAAAATCTACAGTTTGCCAATATCAATTACCAGCACAATATACCTTACATTATCTATGCTGATTCTGAAGCTTTAATAGTAGAAATGCCAAGATGCCAACCCAACGTCCACTTAGCTTATATGGAGAAATCAGCCGTACATGAAGCTTGTGGATATGCCTATTTAATAGTGGGGCCTGATGGAAAAAGTGTAAAGCCCATCTCTGTATATAGAGGCCCTGATACCATTAACCATTTCATTATAAATATTTTAGAAGAAATGAGCTGGATTGGGGAAGAACAAACAAGTATAATCCCCATTTTCATGACTGGCGAAGATCACAAAGCCTTTGAATCCGCCACCCATTGTAACGTGTGCCATCAAGAACTGAATGGAGATAAAGTGTAAGATCATTGCCACATTACCGGTCAATTTAGAGGTGCTTTCCACAATAAATGCAATCTACAATTTAAGCTCGCCAAGATAATTCCAGTCGTGTTTCATAATTTAAAAAATTATGATGCCCACCATATCATGCAAGGACTTGGAAAAGTGAAAGACCATTCTCTGAATGTGATTGCCACCAACATGGAAAAGTACATATCCTTCATGATTGGAAGACATTTGAATGAAATAGCCATTTCTTTACAATTTATTGACAGTTTTCAATTTATGATGACATCTCTGGAAAAATTAGTTAGAAATTTGGATGAAGATAAATTTCATTTGCTGAAAGAAAATATCCCTCAACACACCCAACTTCTTCTCCGAAAAGAGATCTACACCTACGAATATTTAAACAATTTTGAAAAATTCCAGAACACTACTCTACCACCCCCTGCTGCTTTTTACAATACATTATGCAATGAATCCATATCCGATGAAAATATAAACATGCCCAAACTGTATGGAACACTTTTAATATAAGAAATTTAGGAGAGTACCACGACTTGTATGTCAAGACAGATGTTTTACAACTGGCCGATGTATTTGAGAATTTTTGAAGAATTTGTAAAAAGAACTATGATTTGGATGCTGCTCATGTCATGACTGCCCCTGGTCTCGCCTGGCAAGCCTCTTTAAAAATGATAGATCACCCTCTAGAATTATTCACGGATGTAGATATGCATCTTTTCATCGAACGAGGAATCAGAGACTGCATTTCTATGATTTCACATCGTCATAGTAAAGCAAATAACAAATATCTTACTGATTTTGATCCAAGAAAGCCAAGCACTTATATAATGTACCTGGATGCCAATAACTTATACGGATGGGCCATGTCACAGTCACTCCCTTATGCCGATTTCAAATGGATCCCTACCTCACATGCTACACAAGATTGGATCTGCTCTATACCCGATGATGGACCCAAAGGATACATTTTAGAAGTGGATTTGGAAAACCCACAACACCTCCATAACTTACATAATGACTACCCTCTAGCCCCTGAAAGGGTGAAGATTACACGATCCCATCTATCTCCCTATGCTCAGAAAATGCTAGAAGCAACCTTCAATCCACATTTCATATCCTCTGAAAAGCTAGTACCTAATTTAAACACAAAGACCAAGTACATTATCCACTAACGTAACCTTAAACTATATCTAGCATTGGGATTAAAATTAACTAAAGTTCACCAGATGATTGAATTTTCACAAAAGCCATGGCTGCAAAAATACATGCATTTCAACACAGAGCAGAGAAAGAAGGCCCTGAACAACTTTGAAAAGGATTTTTTCAAACTTATGATAACGTCGTGTTTGGTAAAACGATAGAAAACTTGAGAAATCGAGTGGATATTGAGCTAATAAATACAGAAACAAGAGCCCAGATATTAGTTGCAGACCCCCAATTCCACTCATGCAAAATTTTTGATAATGAACTGGTTGCTGTTAAAAGATGCAAGAGTACACTCCTACTTAATAGACCGATCTACGCAGACTTTGCCATCCTCGAGCTATCTAAACTCCTGATGTACGACTTCCACTACAATCACATAAAGAACCAATATAAAGAAAAAGCCACACTCCTCTTCACCGACACAAATTCCCTTTGTTATGATATCCAGACCCCTGATATTTACGAAGACATACACCAGCACAGACACTTTTACGATTTTTCTGATTATCCCCTGACACACCCCCTCCATTCTACAACTAACAAGAAAGTTATCGGGAAAATGAAGGATGAATTGAATAGTTTATCCCTGCCATGGAATTCGTCAGACTTCGGGCGAAGATGTATAGTCTGAAGACTTCTTGTATGGAAAAGAAAACGGCCAAAGGTGTTTCTAAAAGCGTTGTCCAAAAGAAAATAAGACACAAAGATTATCGAGACTGCCTTTTCGACCTTAAAACAACCCGAGAAAAACAAACAAGGATTAATCATGACCATCACAAATTATATACCATAGAAATCAACAAAATAGCCCTATCACCCTTCGACGATAAACTCTACATTTTAGAAGATGGTCTCAGTAGCTTAGCATATGGACACTTTAATATCCCAGAATAGAAGATTAATAACTTTTAAATGGAAGATCAATGAGGTAAAGTGTAGGGATGTATTTCATATACATCGGGATTGGTGGTGGGCCTACACTTTCCAAGAAATATTGGATATTTTGAAGAAAATAGAAGAAAAATATGCCTTTTAAATAGAAGATGTTCTAAAGATGAGAAGTTGGAAAAAGATTCTCATTCATTTGAGAATCACAGCTAAATTGTGGCGTCGATTTACATTGGATATTAAACACTTGTTTTTTTATCCAGTTTAAATTGGCGGGTGGAGGTGGGACCACAATTAAAAAATAAAATAATTCACTTACACACATTACACTAACCAGCCACACACTTTGCTACACTAAGCCTTCGGGCGCATCGTTCGGTTTTTAAAACAGTGCACTCTCTTTTTAAAACATGTTAAGATTGAAAGATACCCCTATGGTAGTAGTACACTTATAAAATAGCACACGTATTAAACCATGTCGGTTTAAAGAAATAACACATGTATAAAATAACACTCATATTAAAACATGTTGATTTAAAGAAATAAGACATGTAAAAACATATGTATACAGACATTGGTATCTGCTATTATTTAAACGCCAAGACTTAAATGAATGCACGATTCATAACACTCAAGTATTTTGGGCATAAGCACACTTTCACGATTATTTAAAATATTTATTTTTACAAATATTAAAATTTTTTGAACTCCAAGACTGGAATGGTTGAGGAAGCACACCCCCTCACATAGTCCAGGGCGCGGTTGCCCATTGGTTAGCGCGTTGGAGTTGCACTCGGTAGGCCCGGGTTCGATTCCAGCCACTGCCAAAACTGCCGCCGTGTTCATGCGGAGTACGATCACGTTAAACATGTGGGTCCGAAAGTCCTTCCGAGAGGTTGGTGGTAGGGGAAGGAGGGTACGGTCCCTGTGGATGCCTCCCCCACTGGGTTCCGGTCTGAATTGGGTGGCACTTCCCGACCGTCCAAACAGTTACCTTACACCTTTCTGGTAGGTCGGACGGTCTGGGTTTCAACAACAACAACCCCCTCACATAGTCCGGCCGTCCAAATGGTTGCTCATGCCCTCAGGGCGAGCCGGACGGTCTGGGTCTTCAACCCCCTCCCATAGACACATTTCATGCGATTCTACTATTTTAAAAACACACCTTTTTCATCACATTTTTGTAAAAACACACATTTTTGTTGTTTTTTTACGTTTTATCAACATTTTGTGCGAAATGTTAATTTTGCCCATTACCACATTTTTAGTAGCATTTTTGTAAAAACACACATTTTTTTGTAAAAAAATTACAAAAGTGCGAAAACCCATGTTAATTCCCATAGAGAAATTGGCATTTTGAAAACAATCGCAAAATGTTAATTTTGCCCATTACCACATTTATTTAAAATAAGTTACAATCGTGTAAAATTCAAGTAAGTACAGATATATTATTTCCCGAAGAGAAATACAAGACATTCTTAAAACCTATGTTATTTCCCTTCATCATACAAGATTCTCAAGTATCTCATCATACGATATTCTCACAGTTAAGTATTCGTAACCACCATATAGGGGAGGAGTATTGTAAAAGCGATGACTTTAGCATGCTCTTGGCATACCCCTTAACCTAAGAATAGGAGAAGCACTCTTCTTAGAAGGCGGAGGGATATTGACATGACCTTGGTATGTAATAACAATGACCTTGATATACTTAATTACTTTATTTAATTATCCTAATTCATTTTAAAAAAAGAAAAAAAAATACGAATATTTCGAACTTAATCACTTCATTTATAAAAAGAAAAAAAAAATCTCAACTATCGGTAAAAATCCCAAGTTCCGATTAGATTTTAATTCCACTTTCTGCAGCTAGGGGGCGCTGATGGTTTCATTCCTCCTTTGTTGGTGTTGCCATCCCAAAAAAAGTTTCTCCCCCACAGGTGTTGCTATGGCAACCCAAACAGAAAAAATATTTCTAAGTTCCATCCTCAATAGTTCCACTTTTCTACGCTAGGGGGCGCTGATGGTTTCATTCCGCCTTCGTCGGTGTTGCCACCCCAAAAAAGTTTCTCCCCTACTTAAAGTTAAGTACCTTAAAAAGTTTCTCCCCTACTAAATGAAAAAATCTCATTCCAAAAATTTTATTTCCCCCTAAACCCCTCGTACAAGACTACAAAATCGTTGCCACCCGAAAAAAAGTTTCGAAACATTTTTACCCCCACCTTTTTTCATTTTACCCCCTTTTACAACCCCGTCCAGGATTACGGAAGGCGGAATGGCCGCCATCTTGGATTCCGCATTATTCTGCCTTCCTCGGTGAACGCCCCTAATTCAACTACTCCTGTAGACCGTTTCCTGTCACAGTTCTTGATGAAGCCTGGGCCCTGTGCGAGCCGCTGCGTGTTTTCTGCCTGCTGCCCTACTTGGGGTCAGGGAAAGATTCTCCCCGAGGGTTCGTTTGGTGGATGTTCAACATTGACGATTATTGTGTCCATCCAGATATGGAGGTAAGCGTCTTTTTGGTAAATGGAGGCTGTGGTGCCTTCGTCTGTCCTCGTGTCATCGGACTGGTTCTCCTGTTGTCTCAAGATCTTCTGAGCTAAAGTGTCAAATTAAATTGATCTTCTAAAGTATCATTAAATTAGATTTGAAATACAGTTAATATCTAAGCATTAAGCTTTCCTCGAGTGTGCATTCTCTCCTTTAACCATACCATATTAAATTAATAATAGAATATGTGATATTTATATGTTAAACTGTTGCTTAATGATATATATAGAAAGGAATATTTAATTCCGACTAAGAGCCGATGATTTTAGTGAAGTGTGGTCCAGAGGAAGTTGAGCTGAATGAGAATCAGCATTTGTATTATGTGATAACTCCTGACTTTTTGGCATTTAATAAATTGAGACTTAAACGAAATTATGAGTATTTATTTGTGTTGAATTAGTGTATGACTTAAATGTTTTCAGCTGCTGGTGAGACCTTCATGGTAAAGGTATTTCTGTTTACTTTGGAATTTGTTGTGTCTGCTTTGCAGGTCATCAGTTGGATTTCACCCACTGACGGGAGGTGTGTTTCGAACCTGGGTATGAAATAGTGAGAAAGTTAGACTTTCTCGGTCAGCCGTGTCCGGCAGGAAACCATTGCGACATTTGATGCCATTGGTTCCCGCTTTGACAGAATTAACTATTTTGCATAGGGTAACATGTTCTTATAAAGAACTGCAAAACGAAGTATCTATCTAATATGGGTTCTTTTACCTTTGCTTGTGGAGGGGTATGAAATGACACTGCTTGAGCGATTTTATCGAGATGGATTAGACGTAGCGTTTATTGACGTAGTGATTTTAATGTTAAGTGTTTTTATACTCATATTTATACTCACATATTCATTTTTAGATTCATATTTTATATATTTTTAAGGGATTTTATATGGTATTGTTTTTAACTATTTAAAGTTTTATCTTTAAATTGGGGTTTTAGAGTGTGAGAGAGTATATATTACAAGTGTAGTTTTCATTTTTGTTTATATCTGACTTTGTAGTGTTAATCTTTCGGATCAGCAAAGTATTTTCTTCCAAGTCTCATCTACTCCAGCATCATAGAGTAGCTCACCCGCCTACTCCCTCCGCATCTAGAAGAAGGGGTAATAGAACCCCGAAGTATAACAGAGACACTGTTAGAGCTTTGGATACTTTTGAGGAGACATCTTTTTATCCTACCGTTGAAAACCATCAAGATTTAATTCTGTTCTTTAAAGAAACACGAGAAGAATTAATGGATTATCTACAAGGGAAAATGAATGAGTTTCGTCAAATTATTAAATGGAATATCGTGGCCACTTTGTATTTGGCTCGAATGTCGCAGAGTGGTCAAACTGAAAGAATCTTACATCATTTTCGCAGTAAAACACTCAGGTGCCTGCGAGAAGAACAACCTCCATCCCAAATCGATGATGCAGTTAATCTATTAGACACACATTTTGATGAATTTACACACCGAGGATCTGGATGGATGATGGACAGAATTCGTGAAATGGATGCTCATGTTGGCGGATATAATCCTTTAAAAGGCAAATCTTACATTCCCTTGCCCAAGAAACTAGCAGCCAAGAAAGCCATTTTAAATACACAGAATGAAGATAGTAAATGTTTAGTATGGTGCTTGCTAGCCCACAAATATAATATCCACTGGTCAGATAAACCTGAAAGAATATCCCATTATCAAGTACATGAAGAAGAGATCAAACTCAGAAGCATCCAGTGTCCAGTACCTGTGTCTAAAATTCCAGAAATTGAAAAATTGAATAATATGCGGATTAACGTATATGGTCATGAGAGATATGAAATATATCCACTTCATATATCTGAGCGTGAAGACGAAGACTGTGTGAATCTCCTACTCATTACAAATGAAGAGAACCAGCATTACACCCTTATTAGAAATATGTCTAGCCTTTTAGGGGATATTACGAATCATCATGAAAAGACCCACATATGCTATAGATGCTCTTCACCAATTCCACAAAGAACAAAATTTAAAAGAACATATTCCTCACTGCAAAGAACACAGCCTACAACATATCAAGATGCCCTCGGAAGAAAATAAAAATCTACAGTTTCCCAATATCAATTACCAGCACAATATACCTTACATTATCTATGCTGATTCTGAAGCTTTAATAGTAGAAATGCCAAGATGCCAACCCAACGTCCACTTAGCTTATATGGAGAAATCAGCCGTACATGAAGCTTGTGGATATGCCTATTTAATAGTGGGGCCTGATGGAAAAAGTGTGAAGCCCATCTCTATATATAGAGGCCCTGATACCATTAACCATTTCATTATAAATATTTTAGAAGAAATGAGCAGGATTGGGGAAGAACTAACAAGTATAATCCCCATTTTCATGGCTGACGAAGATCACAAAGCCTTTGAATCTGCCACCCATTGTAACGTGTGCCATCAAGAACTGAATGGAGATAAAGTGAAAGATCATTGCCACATTACCGGTCAATTTAGAGGTGCTCTCCACAATAAATGCAATCTACAATTTAAGCTCGCCAAGATTATTCCAGTGGTGTTTCATAATTTAAAAAATTATGAAGCCCACCATATCATGCAAGGACTTGGAAAAGTGAAAGACCAATCTTGATTGTGATTGCGACCAACATGGAAAAGTACATATCTTTCATGATTGGAAGACATTTTAATGAAATAGCCATTTCTTTACAATTTATTGACAGTTTTCAATTTATGATGACATCTCTGGAAAAATTAGTTACTAATTTGGATGAAGATAAATTTCATTTGCTGAAAGAAAATATCCCTCAACACACCCAACTTCTTCTCCGAAAAGAGATCTACACCTACGAATATTTAAACAATTTTGAAAAATTCCAGAACACTACTCTACCACCCCCTGGTGCTTTTTACAATACATTATGCAATGAATCCATATCCGATGAAAATTATAAACATGCCCAAACTGTATGGAACACTTTTAATATAAGAAATTTAGGAGAGTACCACGACTTGTATGTCAAGACAGATGTTTTACAACTGGCCGATATATTTGAGAATTTTTAAAGAATTTGTAAAAAGAACTATGATTTGGATGCTGCTCATGTCATGACTGCCCCTGGACTCGCCTGGCAAGCCTCTTTAAAAATGCTAGATCACCCTCTAGAATTATTGACGGATGTAGATATGCATCTTTTCATCGAACGAGGAATCAGAGGCGGCATTTCTATGATTTCACATCGTCATAGTAAAGCAAATAACAAATATCTTCCTGATTTTGATCCAAGCAAGCCAAGCACTTATATAATGTACCTGGATGCCAATAACTTATACGGATGGGCCATGTCAGTCACTCCCATATGCCGATTTCAAATGGATCCCTACCTCACATGCTACACAAGATTGGATCTGCTCTATACCCGATGATGGACCCAAAGGATACATTTTAGAAGTGGATTTGGAATACCCACAACAGCTCCATAACTTACATAATGACTACCCTCTAGCCCCTGAAAGGATGAAGATTACACGATCCCATCTATCTCCCTATGCTCAGAAAATGCTAGAAGCAACCTTCAATCCACATTTCATATCCTCTGAAAAGCTAGTACCTAATTTAAACACAAAGACCAAGTACATTATCCACTAACGTAACCTTAAACTATATCTAGCATTGGGATTAAAATTAACTAAAGTTCACCAGATGATTAAATTTTCACAAAAGCCATGGCTGCAAAAATACATGCATTTCAACACAGAGCAGAGAAAGAAGGCCCAGAACAACTTTGAAAAGGATTTTTTCAAACTTATGAATAACGCCGTGTTTGGTAAAATGATGGAAAACTTGAGAAATCAAGTGGATATTGAGCTAATAAATACTGAAACAAGAGCCCAAAAATTAGTTGCAGACCCCCAATTCCACTCATGCAAAATTTTTGATAATGAAATGGTTGCTGTTAAAAGAAGCAAGAGTACACTCCTACTTAATAGACCGATCTACGCAGGCTTTGCCATCCTCGAGCTATCTAAACTCCTGATGTACGACTTCCACTACAATCACATAAAGAACCAATATAAAGAAAAAGCCACACTCCTCTTCACCGACCCAGATTCCCTTTGTTATGAGATCCAGACCCCTGATATTTACGAAGACATGCACCAGCACAGACACTTTTACGATTATCCCCCGGCACACCCCTTCCATTCTACAACTAACAAGAAAGTTATCGGGAAAATGAAGGATGAATTGAATAGTATATCCCTGCCATGGATTTCGTCAGACTTCGGGCGAAGATGTATAGTCTGAAGACTTCTTGTATGGAAAAGAAAACGACCAAAGGTGTTTCTAAAAGCGTTGTCCAAAAGAAAATAAGACACGAAGATTATCGAGACTGCCTTTTCAACCTTAAAACAACCCGGGAAAAACAAACAAGGATTAATCATGACCATCACAAATTATATACCATAGAAATGAACAAAATAGCCCTATCACCTTTCAACAATAAATGCTACATTTTAGAAGATGGTCTCAGTAGCTTAGCATATGGACACTCAAATATCCCAGAATAGAAGATTAATAACTTTTAAATGGAAGATCAATGAGGTAAAGTGTAGGGATGTATTTCATATACATCGGGATTGGTGGTGGGCCTACACTTTCAAGAAATATTGGATACTTTAAAGAAAATAGAAGAAAAATAGCTTTTTAAATAGAAGATGTTCTGAAGATGAGAAGTTGGAAAAAGATTCTCATTCATTTGAGAACACAGTTAAATTGTGGCGTCGATTTACATTGGATAATAAACACTTGTATTTTTATCCAGTTTAAATTGGCGGGTGGAGGTGGGACCACAATTAAAAAATAAAATAATTCACTTACACACATTACACTAACCAGCCACGCACTTTGCTACACTAAGCCTTCGGGCACCACGTTCGGTTTTTAAAACAGTGCACTCTCTTTTTAAAACATGTTAAGATTGAAAGATACCCCTATGGTAGTAGTACACTTATAAAATAGCACACGTATTAAACCATGTCGGTTTAAAGAAATAACACATGTATAAAATAACACTCATATTAAAACATGTTGGTTTAAAGAAATAAGACATGTAAAAACATATGTATACACACATTGGTATCTGCTATTATTTAAACGCCAAGACTTAAATGAATGCACGATTCATAACACTCAAGTATTTTGGGCATAAGCACACTTTCACGATTATTTAAAAATTTATTTTTACAAATATTAAAATTTTTTGAACTCCAAGACTGGAATGGTGGAGGAAGCACACCCCCTCCCATAGGCCCATTTCACACGATTCTACTACTTTAAAAACACACCTTTTTCATCACATTTTTGTAAAAACACACATTTTTGTTGTTTTTTACGTTTTATCAACATTTTGTGCGAAATGTTAATTTTGCCCATTACCACATTTTTAGTAGCATTTTTGTAAAAACATACATTTTTTTGTAAAAAAATTACAAAAGTGCGAAAACCCATGTTAATTCCTATAGAGAAACTGGCATTTTGAAAACAATCGCAAAATGTTAATTTTTCCCATTACCACATTTTTTGAAAAAAAAATTACAAAGTGTGAAAATCCATGTTAATTCCCATAGAGAAATTAACATTTTGAAAAAAAAGTCACAATTGTTAATTTTGCCCATTACCACATTTTTTGTTACTTTCTTACGCTTTTGGAACATTTTGTACAAAATGTTAATTTTTCCCATTACCACATTTATTTAAAATAAATTACAATCGTGTAAAATTCAAGTAAGTACAGATATATTATTTCCCGAAGAGAAATACAAGACATTCTTAAAACCTATGTTATTTCCCTTCATCATACAAGATTCTCAAGTATCTCATCATACGATATTCTCACAGTTAAGTATTCGTAACCACCATATAGGGTAGGAGTATTGTAAAAGCGATGACTTTAGCATGCTCTTGGCATACCCCTTAACCTAAGAATAGGAGAAGCACTCTTCTTAGAAGGCGGAGGGATATTGACATGACCTTGGTATGTAATAACAATGACCTTGATATACTTAATTACTTTATTTAATTATCCTAATTCATTTTAAAAAAAGAAAAAAAAATACGAATATTTCGAACTTAATCACTTCATTTATAAAAAGAAAAAAAAAATCTCAACTATCGGTAAAAATCCCAAGTTCCGATTAGATTTTAATTCCACTTTCTGCAGCTAGGGGGCGCTGATGGTTTCATTCCTCCTTTGTTGGTGTTGCCATCCCAAAAAAAGTTTCTCCCCCACAGGTGTTGCTATGGCAACCCAAACAGAAAAAATATTTCTAAGTTCCATCCTCAATAGTTCCACTTTTCTACGCTAGGGGGCGCTGATGGTTTCATTCCGCCTTCGTCGGTGTTGCCACCCCCAAAAGGTTTCTCCCCTACTTAGAAAAAATCTCATTCCAAAAATTTTATTTCCCCCTAAACCCCTCGTACAAGACTACAAAATCGTTGCCACCCGAAAAAAAGTTTCGAAACATTTTTACCCCCACCTTTTTTCATTTTACCCCCTCTTACAACCCGTCCAGGATTACGGAAGGCGGAATGGCCGCCATCTTGGATTCCGCATTATTCTGCCTTCCTCGGTGAACGCCCCTAATTCTACTACTCCTGTAGACAGTTTCCTGTCACAGTTCTTGATGAAGCCTGGGCCCTGTGAGAGCCGCTGCGTGTTTTCTGCCTGCTGCCCTACTTGGGGTCAGGGAAAGATTCTCCCCGAGGGTTCGTTTGGTGGATGTTCAACATTGACGATTATTGTGTCCATCCAGATATGGAGGTAAGCGTCTTTTTGGTAAATGGAGGCTGTGGTGCCTTCGTCTGTCCTCGTGTCATCGGACTGGTTCTCCTGTTGTCTCAAGATCTTCTGAGCTAAAGTGTCAAATTAAATTGATCTTCTAAAGTATCATTAAATTAGATTTGAAATACAGTTAATATCTAAGCATTAAGCTTTCCTTGAGTGTGCATTCTCTCCTTTAACCATACCATATTAAATTAATAATAGAATATGTGATATTTATATGTTAAACTGTTGCTTAATGATATATATAGAAAGGAATATTTAATTCCGACTAAGAGCCGATGATTTTAGTGAAGTGTGGTCCAGAGGAAGTTGAGCTGAATGAGAATCAGCATTTGTATTATGTGATAACTCCTGACTTTTTGGCATTTAATAAATTGAGACTTAAACGAAATTATGAGTATTTATTTGTGTTGAATTAGTGTATGACTTAAATGTTTTCAGCTGCTGGTGAGACCTTCATGGTAAAGGTATTTCTGTTTACTTTGGAATTTGTTGTGTCTGCTTTGCAGGTCATCAGTTGGATTTCACCCACTGACGGGAGGTGTGTTTCGAACCTGGGTATGAAATAGTGAGAAAGTTAGACTTTCTCGGTCAGCCGTGTCCGGCAGGAAACCATTGCGACATTTGATGCCGTTGGTTCCCGCTTTGACAGAATTAACTATTTTGCATAGGGTAACATGTTCTTATAAAGAACTGCAAAACGAAGTATCTATCTAATATGGGTTCTTTTACCTTTGCTTGTGGAGGGGTATGAAATGACACTGCTTGAGCGATTTTATCGAGATGGATTAGACGTAGCGTTTATTGACGTAGTGATTTTAATGTTAAGTGTTTTTATACTCATATTTATACTCACATATTCATTTTTAGATTCATATTTTATATATTTTTAAGGGATTTTATATGGTATTGTTTTTAACTATTTAAAGTTTTATCTTTAAATTGGGGTTTTAGAGTGTGAGAGAGTATATATTACAAGTGTAGTTTTCATTTTTGTTTATATCTGACTTTGTAGTGTTAATCTTTCGGATCAGCAAAGTATTTTCTTCCAAGTCTCATCTACTCCAGCATCATAGAGTAGCTCACCCGCCTACTCCCTCCGCATCTAGAAGAAGGGGTAATAAAACCCCGAAGTATAACAGAGACACTGTTAGAGCTTTGGATACTTTTGAGGAGACATCTTTTTATCCTACCGTTGAAAACCATCAAGATTTAATTCTGTTCTTTAAAGAAACACGAGAAGAATTAATGGATTATCTACAAGGGAAAATGAATGAGTTTCGTCAAATTATTAAATGGAATATCGTGGCCACTTTGTATTTGGCTCGAATGTCGCAGAGTGGTCAAACTGAAAGAATCTTACATCATTTTCGCAGTAAAACACTCAGGTGCCTGCGAGAAGAACAACCTCCATCCCAAATCGATGATGCATTTAATCTATTAGACACACATTTTGATGAATTTACACACCGAGGATCTGGATGGATGATGGACAGAATTCGTGAAATGGATGCTCATGTTGGCGGATATAATCCTTTAAAAGGCAAATCTTACATTCCCTTGCCCAAGAAACTAGCAGCCAAGAAAGCCATTTTAAATACACAGAATGAAGATAGTAAATGTTTAGTATGGTGCTTGCTAGCCCACAAATATAATATCCACTGGTTAGATAAACCTGAAAGAATATCCCATTATCAAGCACATGAAGAAGAGATCAAACTCAGAAGCATCCAGTGTCCAGTACCTGTGTCTAAAATTCCAGAAATTGAAAAATTGAATAATATGCGGATTAACGTATATGGTCATGAGAGATATGAAATATATCCACTTCATATATCTGAGCGTGAAGACGAAGACTGTGTGAATCTCCTACTCATTACAAATGAAGAGAACCAGCATTACACCCTTATTAGAAATATGTCTAGCCTTTTAGGGGATATTACGAATCATCATGAAAAGACCCACATATGCTATAGATGCTCTTCACCAATTCTACAAAGAACAAAATTTAAAAGAACATATTCCTCACTGCAAAGAACACAGCCTACAACATATCAAGATGCCCTCGGAAGAAAATAAAAATCTACAGTTTCCCAATATCAATTACCAGCACAATATACCTTACATTATCTATGCTGATTCTGAAGCTTTAATAGTAGAAATGCCAAGATGCCAACCCAACGTCCACTTAGCTTATATGGAGAAATCAGCCGTACATGAAGCTTGTGGATATGCCTATTTAATAGTGGGGCCTGATGGAAAAAGTGTGAAGCCCATCTCTATATATAGAGGCCCTAATACCATTAACCATTTCATTATAAATATTTTAGAAGAAATGAGCAGGATTGGGGAAGAACTAACAAGTATAATCCCCATTTTCATGGCTGACGAAGATCACAAAGCCTTTGAATCTGCCACCCATTGTAACGTGTGCCATCAAGAACTGAATGGAGATAAAGTGAAAGATCATTGCCACATTACCGGTCAATTTAGAGGTGCTCTCCACAATAAATGCAATCTACAATTTAAGCTCGCCAAGATTATTCCAGTGGTGTTTCATAATTTAAAAAATTATGAAGCCCACCATATCATGCAAGGACTTGGAAAAGTGAAAGACCAATCTTGATTGTGATTGCGACCAACATGGAAAAGTACATATCTTTCATGATTGGAAGACATTTTAATGAAATAGCCATTTCTTTACAATTTATTGACAGTTTTCAATTTATGATGACATCTCTGGAAAAATTAGTTAGTAATTTGGATGAAGATAAATTTCATTTGCTGAAAGAAAATATCCCTCAACACACCCAACTTCTTCTCCGAAAAGAGATCTACACCTACGAATATTTAAACAATTTTGAAAAATTCCAGAACACTACTCTACCACCCCCTGGTGCTTTTTACAATACATTATGCAATGAATCCATATCCGATGAAAATTATAAACATGCCCAAACTGTATGGAACACTTTTAATATAAGAAATTTAGGAGAGTACCACGACTTGTATGTCAAGACAGATGTTTTACAACTGGCCGATATATTTGAGAATTTTTAAAGAATTTGTATGAAGAACTATGATTTGGATGCTGCTCATGTCATGACTGCCGCTGGACTCGCCTGGCAAGCCTCTTTAAAAATGCTAGATCACCCTCTAGAATTATTGACGGATGTAGATATGCATCTTTTCATCGAACGAGGAATCAGAGGCGGCATTTCTATGATTTCACATCGTCATAGTAAAGCAAATAACAAATATCTTCCTGATTTTGATCCAAGCAAGCCAAGCACTTATATAATGTACCTGGATGCCAATAACTTATACGGATGGGCCATGTCAGTCACTCCCTTATGCCGATTTCAAATGGATCCCTACCTCACATGCTACACAAGATTGGATCTGCTCTATACCCGATGATGGACCCAAAGGATACATTTTAGAAGTGGATTTGGAATACCCACAACACCTCCATAACTTACATAATGACTACCCTCTAGCCCCTGAAAGGGTGAAGATTACACGATCCCATCTATCTCCCTATGCTCAGAAAATGCTAGAAGCAACCTTCAATCCACATTTCATATCCTCTGAAAAGCTAGTACCTAATTTAAACACAAAGACCAAGTACATTATCCACTAACGTAACCTTAAACTATATCTAGCATTGGGATTAAAATTAACTAAAGTTCACCAGATGATTGAATTTTCACAAAAGCCATGGCTGCAAAAATACATGCATTTCAACACAGAGCAGAGAAAGAAGGCCCAGAACAACTTTGAAAAGGATTTTTTCAAACTTATGAATAACGCCGTGTTTGGTAAAATGATGGAAAACTTGAGAAATCAAGTGGATATTGAGCTAATAAATACTGAAACAAGAGCCCAAAAATTAGTTGCAGACCCCCAATTCCACTCATGCAAAATTTTTGATAATGAACTGGTTGCTGTTAAAAGAAGCAAGAGTACACTCCTACTTAATAGACCGATCTACGCAGGCTTTGCCATCCTCGAGCTATCTAAACTCCTGATGTACGACTTCCACTACAATCACATAAAGAACCAATATAAAGAAAAAGCCACACTCCTCTTCACCGACTTAGATTCCCTTTGTTATGAGATCCAGACCCCTGATATTTACGAAGACATGCACCAGCACAGACACTTTTACGATTATCCCCCGGCACACCCCTTCCATTCTACAACTAACAAGAAAGTTATCGGGAAAATGAAGGATGAATTGAATAGTATATCCCTGCCATGGATTTCGTCAGACTTCGGGCGAAGATGTATAGTCTGAAGACTTCTTGTATGGAAAAGAAAACGGCCAAAGGTGTTTCTAAAAGCGTTGTCCAAAAGAAAATAAGACACGAAGATTATCGAGACTGCCTTTTCAACTGTTGGGTTACACCTTTGGATATTTATTTATTTTAAGAGTTTTGCTTTTTGTTTAAATGTGTTCAGGGGTCTTATTTACATAGTCATTCTCCTTTAGTTATCCATTTTCCAATTGTTTAGGTTTTTGATATTCTTTGTTCAAATAGGTTCTATTCCATAGGTTTTGTTTTAAAAACGGCGAAAGTTCGTTCTTTTTAGGTTTTAGCAATTTAAATTTTTTTAAATTGGCTAATTTGTGATTTCATTTATTGCCCTTTTTATTCCCCTTAATTTGATTCCAAATTTATTGCTCTCGGTTAAAAATTGGTTAATTCATCGCAATTTTACAGTTTTATTCTATTTACAGCTTTTTAAATATTTCAGAATCGTCCATATTTAAATTATTGCCGAATTCGTATTTTCCAAATCGTTTCACTTCATTTCTTTTTAATTTTCGTCTGCTCTAAAATTCCATTTCTCTTCTTTAAAGTTTCGAGTTTTTAATTGGTTGATCGTAATATTAGAATCGTCTGTCATTAATTATTTTATCGTTCATTGATAATTTTGTTGACAATCTGTGGCAGCGATGTTTGGCAGTATATAAGCAAAATCGCACGTTTTTTCGCTCTCTTTGCTCTCTTTTCTCTTTTGCTCTTTTGATTGGAACTAAAATGTAGTCTCATAGAGTTGTTGTTTTCAGCGCCTCGGCGCGAGCCGAGCGAAATGCGCTCCAAGGAACGAAAGTCTTATTTCCCGGCCTGCCTGTAAATGTGTGGGGAATCCTGATAGCAGAGTGTTTTTTTTACTTGAAATGACGTTACGAGCGAAGTGATTGATGTCTACTGAAGTATCGTCGGCGCCTTTGGAATAGTTGTTTACTTCCGGAGGTCAGATTTGTTCTTTCATAGTGAACTGAGTAGTTTAAATTTTCCGAGTCTTAGGACCGGACCTCCAATTGTTTACTTCACGGTTTTGATGATGGAGCTGTCTGTTCTTTTGTTCCGAGCGATGTCCACTGGCGCTCTGCTACTCTCGGCTGAGAATTTTATGATGTGAAGGAGCTGCCCGTTTTTGTGCAGATCAGGCCTTGGGAGTGTTCTTTTCGCGGAGTTTTGGAACACCATATTCCACTTGAATGGTTGGACTCACTTGATGTACCGATGCCCTACGGGAGGTACTTCTCCGTTTGGCCTCTTCTGGAGCAGGAAGGGACTGCACCCAAGCTGATGTGATGACTGACATCAATTTCGTCCTCGGGACTTTATTACTGCCGTTCAGCGTTTTCCCGTTTATGGGTGATATCTTTTCAGTAATTTTATTCTTTTGCAAAATTTAAAGTTAAGTTAAATTAGCATGACTAAGACCCCTTTCACTTATATATTTTAAGTTGCGAATCCTGTGGTTCTTTAAATTTTGTTCTAAATTCCCTTTTGGCTAACTGATGTTCTTTTATCCCAAATTTTAGTTTAGACAAATAATTGTATAAGTTTAATATTGTTAACTTTAAAATTTAATATTCTAACGTTTTTTTTTTACCACTATACGACCGGCCATTCCTTTTATTTATTTATTTAAGTTATTTATTTGATTTGTTTAGTTAATGAGATGTTGTAAAATGTTTTGAAAATTATTTTAAAAGTGAAGTTTAAAATTTTAATAAACGTTAGATTTTGAAAACCTAAAATCTGTGTTCTCTCTCTCTTTTACTTTAATGCATGTTTTTTATATTTTTAGGAAAGTTCCATTTAATTACATGTAGAGTACATATTTGTACACGTAGGGAAACTGGTCAATAGGTCCACTTTCTGTTTATTTAAGAATTCAGTATATTGCTAGAATGTTTTCAGGTTTTAGGAGTTTAAGAACTTTTGCAGCTTTCAGAGATAGTTTTACAGTAGTCAGAATAATTTGAATGTTCTTTTAGTATATCATAAAATGCACTTTTTCTACCGAACAATTGGTGCCGTGACCAGGATTCGAACCTGGGTTATTGCGGCCACAACGCAATGTATTAACCACTATACGATCACGGCCTGTTATTTATACATTCCTGTTTTTCCAAGAGGACATTGTAAGAAACTCTCCAAACTTAATAAAGGTCCTTTTAAAGTTATACAAAAAACATCTAATGTAAACTTTAAAATTCAACATGTAAATGACACACAAAATATTCAGTTGGTGCACATTGACAGATTAACAAAAATTCCAGAAAGAGATTCTGTGTTCTTTTCTTGTGCACAATCTGATAATTCAGCAAGTAATACATCTCATGAGAATGATATAATTCCAACACAAAGATATAATTTACGACAAAGGAAAAACTAGAATGACATTTTTTTTATTTTATTGTTGCGCAACATAATTTTTTTTAAGTGTATAATTTTTATATGTGTGTATTTGTTATTGATACATTGCAGAATGCTGCAAACTGGATTTAATTGATGTTGATTTTAAGATAAAATTTGTTATTGTTATTGCAGATTACTGCAGGATTTAGATGGTGATTGAGAAAAGATTAATTTGGATTATATGAATTGATTATATTTATAGAGAGATATATAGTTACTTATTTATTGTTATTGAGAGTGCAGATTTCTGCAAATATTTGATTACGTGGTCCATGACATGAGTTCTGATCACATATGTTGATATTTTTTTTGGTATATATTTGATGTCGG
Source organism: Amaurobius ferox (assembly GCA_951213105.1). Lineage (NCBI taxonomy): Eukaryota > Metazoa > Arthropoda > Arachnida > Araneae > Amaurobiidae > Amaurobius > Amaurobius ferox. The sequence continues at coordinate 65,247,259 of OX578150.1, read as the reverse complement.
TAAAAGTATTAGAGTACTGCAAAGATAAAAGTGGCAGTGTATATTAAACAACTGCAGAATGCAGATGATATTATGTGTAGTTCTGAATGGACATGAATAGATACTTGTGTCTTTGAAATTTTAGTATATTATTGTTACTTATTGATAATAATTGTTATTGTGTCAATTGTCATTTGACACTTCTATTGAAATTTTATTTATTTTATACAACTTATGTACATTGTTTTATTTTTTTAGATCACTCTATTTACACATTTTTTTTTTCTCTTTCCAGCTGGTATTTATATTTTGTAGTGGAAATTAGAGTTGTTTCTCATTGGTTATTCAAGGTACCTTTTCAAAATTCAATGTTTCGATTCTTTGAAAACTATTTGGCTGGTCCAATGTTTTCGTAAAAATTTTTATTTTTATTTATAGCTAATGAGAATCAATATCAAATCCTCTACCTTTACTTTTGTCTACACAAATTTAGTGATCTGATGTACAAAAATTTATTCATTGTTATATAATTCTTGTTTTAGTTTATAGTTTGTTAACAAATTGCTTATTCCGAAATAGAGGTTGAATTCGGATAAAAATTGTTATGCTAAATTGGTAACTTCTGATAGATATTTTATTTTATTATCAAAAATTTTTCATTTTTCAAATGAAAAATTTTTGGGGGATAGGTGGAAGGAATGTGTTGGGTTGCTTTAGAATTTAGATAATTTGGGGATTTGAAAATTTACTTTTATTTCTTTTTCCCTGGCTCAATATTCTTAATTTGGTAATATTTAAATAATATTTATTGGCTTTTTCATTTATTCTTTAATTAGAATATTTTTAATCTTCTAAATTAATTTTCTTTATAATATTCTTAGTTAAAAATGTTCCATTCCTTAAATTAATATTACTTTTGATTTGTAAATTTTAAAAATTATTTATTAATTTGATTCCCCTTAAAATTCCCTTTAATTTGATGTCCCATTTTCCCATTTTGGTTAGAAATTCCGTTTGTTCTACAGTTTCAAGTTATTTCCATGTCTCACTGCAATTCAAAAATTTCAGTTGCGGCCATTTTCGGAATTCTGTTTTGCGGGCTTTTTACTGCGATTAAAGGCGCCAACTAAGCGTTTTTCGCGTCTCTTTGGAATTCGGGATTTATTTTAATTGGTTCGCGTTTTTACGGATTGTCTGCTCTCGGAATTATGAGTATTATTTTGGTAATTCTAATTTCGGTAAGCGAATTTTAATTGCTGCTGTTTATCTAAACTCCGCGTTTTTGCCGCACATATAAATACGCGCGTAGAACTTTTCAGTTTCAGTTTTTTGTTGAAATCCTTCGTTGTGGTTAGCGCGAGAAGCGCGTTGTTTATTTTCGAATGGAACTTATGATCCACGCGAGTTTTTAATGGAACGTTAAGTTCCTCGCGTTATTCTTTTTTTTCATTAGTTGTTTTAATTTAAATTATGCATTTTTCAAGCTTTTTCGCGTAATTCGCGACATAACTCTCCAGAAAAGTGTATGGTGAAATTCCTTTTGCGAGTTATGTGAATGAAGCGTCTGACGATGACGTCCGAGTATTGAGAAAATCCTAGCGTTCCAGATGTGGTTGTTAGGCCTCTGCTGATGTTTTTCAAAAGTGCTGAATCCTCTCCTGTTTCAAGTTTGGTGATTTCCCGAAAACCAGTTTTTTCCAAAATCTGTGCAGCTCCAATGATTGGAACTTTCCCCCTGTCTGGCGGCCCATCCGGGTGAATACTGATGTTTTATTTAAAAACCCTTAATTTCTTTAATTCTGAATATGATTTCTTAATATTTTTGAAATGCATTTAATCAAAATTTTATTCTGTAAAATTAAAATTTTAAAACTTCATTTTGAGAGCAAATTTCTAAACCTTCATAACTTTTTAAGAGCCTGGGTTAAATTCTAAAATTATTTAAATTTAATATTTTTGTTAATGATTTTTTGATGGAATTTAAAATAGATTGTTTTGAGTAAAGTTTTTATGTTAATTCATTAATTTTAACTAAGTTGAAAAAATTCTAAAATTCTAATGTCTAAAATTCTAATGTTAATTCTTCCTGAGTTGCCTGCCTGTGAGCAGTGTTTTTGTATTTGTTAATTTGAAGTACAATTTAATAAACTAATTTTCTTTAAACTAAATATTATGTCTTCATTTATCTTTTTAAACACAGCAGGTTTTATTCTATCTGTCAAACACAACAGTAGTTTTATTCCTGTTATTATTAAAGGAATGGCCGGTCGTATAGTGGTAAAAAAAAAAACGTTAGAATATTAAATTTAACAATATTAAACTTATACAATTATTTGTCTAAACTAAAATTTGGGATAAAAGAACATCAGTTAGCCAAAAGGGAATTTAGAACAAAATTTAAAGAACCACAGGATTCGCAACTTAAAATATATAAGTGAAAGGGGTCTTAGTCATGCTAATTTAACTTAACTTTAAATTTTGCAAAAGAATAAAATTACTGAAAAGATATCACCCATAAACGGGAAAACGCTGAACGGCAGTAATAAAGTCCCAAGGACGAAATTGATGTCAGTCATCATCAGCTTGGGTGCAGTCCCTTCCTGCTCCAGAAGAGGCCAAACGGAGAAGTACCTCCCGTAGGGCATCGGTACATCAAGTGAGTCCAACCATTCAAGTGGAATATGGTGTTCCAAAACTCCGCGAAAAGAACACTCCCAAGGCCTGATCTGCACAAAAACGGGCAGCTCCTTCACATCATAAAATTCTCAGCCGAGAGTAGCAGAGCGCCAGTGGACATCGCTCGGAACAAAAGAACAGACAGCTCCATCATCAAAACCATGAAGTAAACAATTATATGTAGAGTACATATTTGTACACGTAGGGAAACTGGTCAATAGGTCCACTTTCTGTTTATTTAAGAATTCAGTATATTGCTAGAATGTTTTCAGGTTTTAGGAGTTTAAGAACTTTTGCAGCTTTCAGAGATAGTTTTTCAGTAGTCAGAATAATTTGAATGTTCTTTTAGTATATCATAAAATGCACTTTTTCAACCGAACAATTGGTGCCGTGACCAGGATTCGAACCTGGGTTATTGCGGCCACAACGCAATGTACTAACCACTATACGATCACGGCCTGTTATTTATACATTCCTGTTTTTCCACGAGGACATTGTAAGAAACTCTCCAAACTTAATAAAGGTCCTTTTAAAGTTATACAAAAAACATCTAATGTAAACTAATGTAATAGGTCCACTTTCTGTTTATTTAAGAATTCAGTATATTGCTAGAATGTTTTCAGGTTTGAGGAACTTTAGAACTTTTTCAGAGTGTATTTCAGTGTTTTCAGATTTATGTTAGAGGAACTTTACAAATTTCAGACATATTTTCAGATGAATTTTTGATGACATTTAGGTTTCAAGAACCTTGAGTAAGAACTTCAGGAATTTAGAATGTTTAGAAATATTTAGAAATGTTTTTTTTAGTATATCATAAAGTGCATAAAAACTACCGAACAATTGGCGCCGTTTGACCAGTCTAGGGGCTTATTCATGCTAACTGTAATAGATGTTCTTGATAATTTTTGTTCTTAAAAATGAAATTTCAGTAAATTGATTCCATGTCTGTTTATTCTAAAAGTGATTACAGTTGAGATTTTAATATGTTCTTAAAGTAAGGCAGGATGTTTTAGAATGTTCTTAAACTAAATTAGAGGAATTTATTTTAATATTTGATTAAAATTGACATTTTAGGATTAATTTAAATGTTTTCATTTAGAATTTTTTGAGGAAACTTAGGAATTTTTGAATTTGACTTTTTCATTTAGAATTTTTATTTAAGCGTTTCTTAATTTAAGTTAATTTGATTTGAGTTTTATTATTTGAAGTGTTTGAAATTAAATTTAATTCATAAGTTTAGGAAGTTTTAAGTATTTGAAGAACGCACTTTATGGTATTTACATTTTTTGTTCTAATCCCATCTCATTAACAAATTTTTTTATTTTGTTGTTCCTGTAACCCACGCTCCCAGCAACTTAAGAATTGTTTTGATGAAATAGAATGAAATTAATTGAGTAAATTTAATGAGAATATTTTTTTTATTAAGTTAAATTATATAGAATTAAAGCAGTAGTTTTTCGACTTAGAATATTTTTGTTCTGATTTGGAATTGAGTTTTAAATCCTCACTGATATGTGAATGTAGATGATGAAATACAATTGATTAATTGAAAAATTGGGTAATGCAGGTGTTTTTTACACTCCAATATGAGTGTGACATAAATATCAACTTGAGTTATCTTGTTCTTCACTTTGATCATGTGTTTGGTTTTCACACTCAAATAGAGTGGTGATAAAATCAGTTTGTTTGTTCTTAATTCTGAATCTGATATTTTAATACTGTCTTTAAAATTTTTGGTCGTTAAAGTGGAAAATTTATTTTATTATAGGAGAATTAAATTTTTTTTAAGTGGAATATTTAAAATTGTGCAATGCAATTTGAGTTCTTTTGGTTTTGAAAATTAAATGGGGATTTGTAACATGATTTTTTCTTTGGTATTTTGTTTAAAGTAATGTGATACACTTGGCAGTTAGTGAATTTAAATGTACTACTTGATGGATATTTTTGTGCTATTTTTTTTGGGGTTCAAAAAAGATTCACAACCTTTGAGAGGACTCACAACCCTCGGCCCCTTGTCTTAATTTTTTTTTTATTTTTATGAGAATTTTTGAGATTTCCAGAGAGATACAGTTATGATATTTGAGTTTATTGTTGTTGAGAGTGCAAGATGTTGCACCATATTTATTGGAATCGCGTTTATTGTTGTAGTGTAAAATGATGCATAAGGTCATTTTGGTGTATTTTTGTCTTTTAAACGACCTAATTTGCCAAGTAATCAGTTTATAGTATAATTTGTAAACAAGTCGGTTAAATTTGTGTTCAGTTCCAAATTGTTAGGGAATTGAGTTTGTTATTTTGGGGGTAAATATTCCACTATTTTTTTGTTTGTAACTTGAGCCAACTTTGATATTATTTAAATTGAAAATTATGCTTCGAATAATTGTTTTCTTTGTAGAGGAGGAGATTGATGATGAATTTGTTGATTTGTATGTATTGGTTGTTATTGTTGAAGGTACCATTCCAAAATTTATTGTTTGGATTATTGGAATTCTTTGGCTGGTCCAAAGTTTTCGTTAAAATTTATGTTTATTCATGACAGCTAATGATATGGAGATCTGTTTATTATTTTTCTACTGTTTCTCTTTGATGACGTATTTGTTGGAGCATCTTAAAATGAATTGATGAATTTTCATAATATAGAGTTATAATGAAGTTAGAGAGTTTAATGTTGAATCTACATGTTTATTTTAGAGTTGAAAAATTTATGATAATTGATATTATGAAAGTGTTCAGTGAAGTGATTATTTGATTTTTGATTTATTTATAAGGAATTTGATTTTTTATGTGATTTTATGGCTCATGTTACAGCTGTAGTTGAGATTTTGATTTTTTTTTTTCTCTCCTTCGTTTCGCGAAATTTTGTCATGTGTTAGCTAAAATTTTTCATTTTTCAAATGAAAAATTTTTTTGGGACGTTCGAAGGAGTTGTCGGGTTACACCTTTGGATATTTATTTATTTTAAGAGTTTTGCTTTTTGTTTAAATGTGTTCAGGGGTCTTATTTACATAGTCATTCTCCTTTAGTTATCCATTTTCCAATTGTTTAGGTTTTTGATATTCTTTGTTCAAATAGGTTCTATTCCATAGGTTTTGTTTTAAAAATGGCAAAAGTTCGTTCTTTTTAGGTTTTAGCAATTTAAATTTATTTAAATTGGCTAATTTGTGATTTCATTTATTGCCCTTTTTATTCCCTTTAATTTGATTCCAAATTTATTGCTCTCGGTTAAAAATTGGTTAATTCATCGCAATTTTACAGTTTTATTCTATTTACAGCTTTTTAAATATTTCAGAATCGTCCATATTTAAATTATTGCCGAATTCGTATTTTCCAAATCGTTTCACTTCATTTCTTTTTAATTTTCGTCTGCTCTAAAATTCCATTTCTCTTCTTTAAAGTTTCGAGTTTTTAATTGGTTGATCGTAATATTAAAATCATCTGTCATTAATTATTTTATCTTTCATTGATAATTTTGTTGACAATCTGTGGCAGCGATGTTTGGCAGTATATAAGCAAAATCGCGCGTTTTTTCGCTCTCTTTGCTCTCTTTTCTCTTTTGCTCTTTTGATTGGAACTAAAATGTAGTCTTATAGAGTTGTTGTTTTCAGCGCCTCGGCGCGAGCCGAGCGAAATGCGCTCCAAGGAACGAACGTCTTATTTCCCGGCCTGCCTGTAAATGTGTGTGGAATCCTGATAGCAGAGTGTTTTTTTTACTTGAAATGACGTTACGAGCGAAGTGATTGATGTCTACTGAAGTATCGTCGGCGCCTTTGGAATAGTTGTTTACTTCCGGAGGTCAGATTTGTTCTTTCATAGTGAACTGAGTAGTTTAAATTTTCCGAGTCTTAGGACCGGACCTCCAATTGTTTACTTCACGGTTTTGATGATGGAGCTGTCTGTTCTTTTGTTCCGAGCGATGTCCACTGGCGCTCTGCTACTCTCGGCTGAGAATTTTATGATGTGAAGGAGCTGCCCGTTTTTGTACAGATCAGGCCTTGGGAGTGTTCTTTTCGCGTAGTTTTGGAACACCATATTCCACTTGAATGGTTGGACTCACTTGATGTACCGATGCCCTACGGGAGGTACTTCTCCGTTTGGCCTCTTCTGGAGCAGGAAGGGACTGCACCCAAGCTGATGATGACTGACATCAATTTCGTCCTCGGGACTTTATTACTGCCGTTCAGCGTTTTCCCGTTTATGGGTGATATCTTTTCAGTAATTTTATTCTTTTGCAAAATTTAAAGTTAAGTTAAATTAGCATGACTAAGACCCCTTTCACTTATATATTTTAAGTTGCGAATCCTGTGGTTCTTTAAATTTTGTTCTAAATTCCCTTTTGGCTAACTGATGTTCTTTTATCCCAAATTTTAGTTTAGACAAATAATTGTATAAGTTTAATATTGTTAACTTTAAAATTTAATATTCTAACGTTTTTTTTTTACCACTATACGACCGGCCATTCCTTTTATTTATTTATTTAAGTTATTTATTTGATTTGTTTAGTTAATGAGATGTTGTAAAATGTTTTGAAAATTATTTTAAAAGTGAAGTTTAAAATTTTAATAAACGTTAGATTTTGAAAACCTAAAATCTGTGTTATCTCTCTCTTTTACTTTAATGCATGTTTTTTATATTTTTAGGAAAGTTCCATTTAATTACATGTAGAGTACATATTTGTACACGTAGGGAAACTGGTCAATAGGTCCACTTTCTGTTTATTTAAGAATTCAGTATATTGCTAGAATGTTTTCAGGTTTTAGGAGTTTAAGAACTTTTGCAACTTTCAGAGATAGTTTTTCAGTAGTCAGAATAATTTGAATGTTCTTTTAGTATATCATAAAATGCACTTTTTCTACCGAACACAACCTTAAAACAACCCGGGAAAAACAAACAAGGATTAATCATGACCATCACAAATTATATACCATAGAAATTAACAAAATAGCCCTATCACCCTTCAACAATAAATGCTACATTTTAGAAGATGGTCTCAGTAGCTTAGCATATGGACACTCTAATATCCCAGAATAGAAGATTAATAACTTTTAAATGGAAGATCAATGAGGTAAAGTGTAGGGATGTATTTCATATACATCGGGATTGGTGGTGGGCCTACACTTTCAAGAAATATTGGATACTTTAAAGAAAATAGAAGAAAAATAGCTTTTTAAATAGAAGATGTTCTGAAGATGAGAAGTTGGAAAAATATTCTCATTCATTTGAGAACACAGTTAAATTGTGGCGTCGATTTACATTGGATAATAAACACTTGTTTTTTTATCCAGTTTAAATTGGCGGGTGGAGGTGGGACCACAATTAAAAAATAAAATAATTCACTTACACACATTACACTAACCAGCCACACACTTTGCTACACTAAGCCTTCGGGCACCACGTTCGGTTTTTAAAACAGTGCACTCTCTTTTTAAAACATGTTAAGATTGAAAGATACCCCTATGGTAGTAGTACACTCATAAAATAGCACACGTATTAAACCATGTCGGTTTAAAGAAATAACACATGTATAAAATAACACTCATATTAAAACATGTTGGTTTAAAGAAATAAGACATGTAAAAACATATGTACACACACATTGGTATCTGCTATTATTTAAACGCCAAGACTTAAATGAATGCACGATTCATAACACTCAAGTATTTTGGGCATAAGCACACTTTCACGATTATTTAAAAATTTATTTTTACAAATATTAAAATTTTTTGAACTCCAAGACTGGAATGGTGGAGGAAGCACACCCCCTCCCATAGGCCCATTTCACACGATTCTACTACTTTAAAAACATACCTTTTTCATCACATTTTTGTAAAAACACACATTTTTGTTGTTTTTTACGTTTTATCAACATTTTGTGCGAAATGTTAATTTTGCCCATTACCACATTTTTAGTAGCATTTTTGTAAAAACATACATTGTTAATTCCTATAGAGAAACTGGCATTTTGAAAAAAATCGCAAAATGTTAATTTTTCCCATTACCACATTTTTTGAAAAAAAAATTACAAAGTGTGAAAATCCATGTTAATTCCCATAGAGAAATTAACATTTTGAAAAAAGTCGCAATTGTTAATTTTGCCCATTACCACATTTTTTGTTACTTTCTTACGCTTTTGGAACATTTTGTACAAAATGTTAATTTTTCCCATTACCACATTTATTTAAAATAAATTACAATCGTGTAAAATTCAAGTAAGTACAGATATATTATTTCCCGAAGAGAAATACAAGACATTCTTAAAACCTATTTTATTTCCCTTCATCATACAAGATTCTCAAGTATCTCATCATACGATATTCTCACAGTTAAGTATTCGTAACCACCATATAGGGGAGGAGTATTGTAAAAACGATGACTTTAGCATGCTCTTCGCTTACCCCTTAACCTAAGAATAGGAGAAGCACTCTTCTTAAAAGGCGGAGGGATATTGACATGACCTTGGTATGTAATAACAATGACCTTAATATACTTAATTACTTTATTTAATTATCCTCATTCATTTTATAAAAGAAAAAAAAAAATACGAATATTTTGTACTTAATCACTTTATTTATAAAAAGAAAAAAAAAAAATCTCAACTATCGGTAAAAATCCCAAGTTCCGATTAGATTTTAATTCCACTTTCTGCAGCTAAGGGGCGCTGATAGTTTCATTCCTCCTTTGTCGGTGTTGCCACCCCAAAAAAGTTTCTCCCCCACAGGTGTTGCTATGGCAACCCAAACAGAAAAAATATTTCTAAGTTCCATCCTCAATAGTTCCACTTTTCGACGCTAGGGGGCGCTGATGGTTTCATTCTGCCTTCGTCGGTGTTACCACCCCAAAAAAGTTTCTCACCTACTTAGAAAAAATCTCATTCCAAAAATTTTATTTCCCCCTAAACCCCTCGTACAAGACTACAAAATCGTTGCCACCCGAAAAAAAGTTTCGAAAAATTTTTACCCCCACCTTTTTTCATTTTACCCCCTTTTACAACCCCGTCCAGGATTACGGAAGGCGGAATGGCCGCCATCTTGGATTCCGCATTATTCTGCCTTCGTCGGTGAACGCCCCTAATTCTACTACTCCTGTAGACAGTTTCCGGTCAGAGTTCTTGATGAATCCTGGGCCCTGGGCGAGCCGCTGCGTGTTTTTTGCCTGCTGCCCTACCTGGGGTCAGGGAAAGATTCTCCCCGAGGGTTCGTTTGGCGGATGTTCAACATTGACGATTATTGTGTCCATCCAGATATGGAGGTAAGCATCTTTTTGGTAAATGGAGGCTGTGGTGCCTTCGTCTGTCCTCGTGTCATCGGACTGGTTCTCCTGATGTCTCAAGATCTTCTGAGCTAAATTGTCAAATTAAATTGATCTTCTAAAGTATCATTAAATTAGATTTGAAATACAGTTAATATCTAAGTCTTAAGCTTTCCTCGAGTGTGCATTCTCTCCTTTGACCATACCATATTAAATTAATAATAGAATATGTGATATTTATATGTTAAACTGCTGCTTAATGATATATATAGAAAGGAATATTTAATGATGAACCCATGGACTAGACCCCCGAACTAGACTGCAACAACTTTTACAAGGTCTGAATGTCGATCTATCCGTGTGTCCAGCATTTATATCTGACGATGAGTGCGTTCCGGAATACAATCGTTGCCAGCAACGCCCTCTCGATATGCAAAGCAGGATGCGTGAGCGGCGAGAAGGTGATTTGCATGATAAGCCCAGTTTGTTCACATCGCGATTCGTTCACGAGAACGGAAAAATCATTTAGGATAATGACGTCACGCTCTCGCGAAACGAGAATCGCGATGTAAACAAAACTAAGTTTCCAACAATCGATCCCCTCATGCAAATACCAACTCTCGACACACATGCTATCATCCAAAAAAGGTTACTCTAAGAATCAAGACCAAAAAATGTCAAGGTCCTTAGTATCCTAAAAACATAATGTATGCATACATAAATTTAATACATTATAAAATTTTATAACATTCTAGGAAGTGAACAGCCTTTTTCTATTTCTCAAAATGGCAACAACTAAACAAGTACACTTCTCTATTATGCAGATCATAAGCATTCTTTAAAGACAACATAGTAAAAGAAACAGAGTATCACCCTACTAGTGCCCTTCTTAAGTACTGGCTCATACTAAACAAAACTATTTCTTTACTACACTGAAAACTTATAGAAACATTAAGTATAAAATTTAAAAATCTAAAGATATCAAAATTTAAGCTCTAGAAAATTTAGGTATAACTATTAAATTTAACATTTAAGATTAAAAATTTCTTGTAATATCAAATTCAAGTTGTAGAAAATTTTATGTATAACTATTAAATTTAACATTTAAGATTAAAAATTTAAGTTTTATTATCTTAGCCCATGACTAGTATACACTATAAATACTAAATACAATGGCAAGGATAATAAAAGAAGATACAAAAGGTAAACATACATATGAGATAAGCACAGATTAAAAAATTTTATGATTCATGTGTTTTTATATCAATGATGTACAGCCCAGAGATCAAACACACATTTTATTCACATAAGCAGAAACGCATTATGCGTATAGTAAAAAATGGATATATATTTTTCAAGTGTAATCTGAGAAAAGTAACAGTTCATTGCCACATAAAAATATATACTCAAGATACATTTCATTTGTATCAATGAGAGAGGAGTAAATCATAAGATATCCTAACTATTTATACTTTGAAAAATGTGTATTCTTTTATTTAAATAGTTAAATTTACATTTTAAAGATATCATTACTAAATTTTAAGACCCTATCTTTAGTCATTGGTTTTGTGAAGTAATTTGCTACGTTATCTTTAGTATTGACAAAGTTAATTATAAAAGACTCATTTACATCTAAGTTCCTTAAAAAGTGATACTTTATATCTAAGTGCTTAGTTCTACTACTCTCAATTGGGGAATTTGAAAAATTTATTGCAGACTGGTTGTCACAAAATATTATACAATTATTTTTGTTAAATTTTAACCCTAGCTTTTTACATTCTTCAATAAAGTTTTGCATCCAGACCATTTCTTTAGCGGCCTCTGCCAATGAAACATACTCAGCTTACATCGTTGACAAACTAACACACTTGTGCTTAAATGTACACCAAGAAATTGGTATTTTGTCAATCAGGAACAGCATACCAAGTGACACTCTGTCATCTCTATTGGCTGCAAAATCTGAGTCTGAGTAGCAGTTTAGCCTTAAATCACAAATATTTGACAAATTTGATATATACTTTCTAGTCTTATCAACATATCCTAACAATTTTAATAATGCATCCCAATGCTTTATCCCTGGATTCTCTTGAAATTGAGACAGAATATTAACTGTATCGCATATGTCAGGTCTAGTTCTACTGGACAGATAGGCTAGACATCCAATCAGGCTTCTGTATGGGAAACCCTGCATTTGTGTTAATTCACTATCATTCATTGGGCAATCAATCTTGCTTAAAATGCTTCCCTTTGCAATAGGTAGTGAGGAAATTGGATATTTGAACCTTTTAAACATCTGACAAACTTTGTCACCTTGATGTAAATGAAATTTTGTTTTCTATCTCTTTAAATTCCACACCCAAAAGTCTTTTGACTTTTCCTAATTCTTTGATATCAAATTCTTTACTTAAAAGTCAGTTGTTCAGCAAACAAAATTATGTCGTCTACGTAAACCAGCATTAATACCTTATTTTGATATATATAAGCACAGTTGCACCATTTAAATTTAAAAAAGTTTAATTTTTTCAAAGTGGTGTTAAGCTCTGTATACAACTCCCTTCCGCTTCGATGAAGGCCATATATTGCCCTCTTAAGCAAACATACATATTGAGGCTGGTTAGGATCGACATATCCATGTGGCTGTTTCATAAAAATTTTATCATTAAGTTTTGCATAAAGATATGCGGATTTAATGTCCAGTTGAAAATGTTTCCATTTAAGCATGCAAACGAATATGGAGAAGAAGGCTCTGATCAAACTAAAATTAATCACAGGGCTAAACACTTCATCATATGAGTCCCTTTTTACCTGGGTATATCCTTGAGCTACTAGGCGAGCTTTGAATCTTTTGACATTCCCCCTTTTATCCTTCTTAATGGTATAAACCCATCTACTTCCGATTATTTTTTGTTGTGAGATGGGCGCAGGCACTAAGTCCCAGACACCCCTCTTCTGCATTGTAGCTATTTCATCATTCATGGCCTCGTGCCATTTATCGGACTGGGAGATTCAATTGCCGATCTATAGCTTTTGGGTATCAAGATCTCGACATTGCTTGCTTCCGGATTTCTTTTGATATCACTTATCCCCTTTTTCTCTCTAAAATTAAACATTTGCTGATCATAATGAATATTGGATTTCTCACAAAATTTTCTGACATTATGAGATCTCAGCCTTTTACTGTCACATTTTACTGAGTAGTAAACGTCCCTCCTACTCCCATCAGGCCTAGCTACTGCTTTCCGTACCCAGCTAATATCTGAGCAGGGTGTCAGGTCAGAATCAGCAGGAGAGTCCTCTTCCTCACTAGACTTGCTAGTGTCAAGGCTCTCACCTGCTTCTTTCTCTGACACCCCTCCCAAACATTCTGATTCCGAGTCAATCGACTGAGTAACTTTCGATTTCCTCAAGGTGATCACTTTAGGGTAATTAGGGCTCAGGACGTCTTCTGCTGCCTTTTCTTCCTCAAATCTTACATTACTAGTCTCTTCAACTTCTTATTCTTTGCTATATATATCCTACTGTCCTACCGCCACGAGAAAGTCCCCAGACAGCAGACGTTTTGGTGGCGGTCGCTACGGAAACAAGTTTTTCCACTGCATTTTATGTGTGATGGAAAGCGCTTTTTTCGATTTGGCGCAGATAGAACCAACGAAAGTCGCATTTCGCTTTGTACTGGGGTCAATGCTAGAAGCTCGCATTCTGTGATTTTTAAAGCGGTGAAGTAACTTGTACTATGTTGCACACTTTGTGGATTTTGTCTAGTTGAAAAATGACTACATTTAAAAGTGGAAAGACTTTGCATAAGCAAGCATGTGCAATAGTCCACAATGTTACGGCATTTTTTGAAGAGGAAAAACCGCAAATTCTCTAAAAATACCAATTTCAAATGCAATGAAGAGAACTGCGGAAGCGAAAGAGGTTTCAGCGTCATTCAGTTAAAAAGATAAAACGTCAGGGGAAATTGCTTAATGACACTGAGCTAGCTAAGTATTTTATCTACTTCAACAATTTACAATTACTGCTTAAAGAAGCTATTTTAAAAGAAACACAAAATGCATGGAAAAACACTGTGAACACATTGAAAAAATAGAGAATATTTATTGGAAGAAGGATGGACTGATAGAAGATATTGTGAAGAAATTAGTGATAAATCTGTCGGATAGCGATTCGGACTCTTCTTCAAGTAAAAACATTTCAAGTGATTCGGACATAGTAGATAACATTTATTCCAATGAATGTGAATGAATATTTTATAATTGATTAAAAAATATGAAAAGAATGAATATTTTAGTCATAATTTTGCTTATTTATCATTTATTTTTTCCTTCTTGCTGGCTAATAATTGTGGTTTGGTTGATTTTGGTTTAATGGCACAAGATCCTAAGAGGATATGCTGCGCCAGACATATGGTACCAAGATACATAAATTGGTAGGGATTAAAACACGTGTATAATTTAAAAGAGTGATAATGTGTGAAAAAACCATGACTACGGAACATGTACAACAATGAAAACGAGATGAAAAATGACTAAAAGGTTATAAAAAGTGAAGTTAAAAATGATGGAAAAATCCAATGTCCAGTAGGAATGGGAAAAGCTCCAAATGAGGATTTTCTCCAATCAAATCTGCCAAATGTAAAGTATAAGTCTTGAAATGCTTAAAACGGAACTGTTTATATTTCGAACACTCAATTAAAATATGTTTGATACTTGCTGACGTCTGACAACTATTACAAAAGGGTTCAATTTCTCCTAAAAGTAAGTGTCTATGGGTAAAACGAGTATGACCAATGCGCAAACGAGTTAATATAACATCAAGTTTCCTACACTGAAAACTAGTCCACTTTTGTATTAAAGGCTTTATCTCATACAATTTATTTTCAGTTTGCTGATTCCATGAATGTTGCCATTTATCATATAAAATTTTACTAACAGTTTTTTTAATATCTGTCAAAGGAATGGGATGATTCATAATACGATTAGCTGTTTTTGCAGCAGTATCAGCCAATTCATTTCCCTTTATACCAACATGTCCAGGTACCCAACAAAATTGAATATGGTGTCCTCGTGCCTTCAGACGATGCACAAGTTGGAGGATATCTGAGGCAATGGGATGAAGCATGGCCATTCTGGATGAAAGTAATTGCAAAGAGCTTAATGAATCTGTATATATGATGTATTTTTTAACCCTTTGATGGGTGATGAAAATTATTGACTGGTGAATTGCTGTGATTTCTGCAGTAAAAATGGAGCATGAGGTATGAAGTTTAAAAGACTTAACTATATCATTACATACATAAGCAAATCCGACATGTGCTGCTGTTTTGGAGCCATCTGTAAAAATGGGAGTGAACTCCTTAAATAAATCTCTGTGTTCTGCAAAAAGTTGAACATAAATGGAATCAGGTGTACTACTCTTTAAAAAATTATCAAAAGGATTTAGAAAAATGAAATTTCGGATTTGCCATGGAGGTATTTCACAAGCCTTTCTCTTTCTAACATTGAGATTTTCTAGTGGAGTTGATAATACACTATTGCGCATTCGCATGCCAAAGGAAGGAATACAGGAGGGTCGGGCTGAATACAGCCGATCGTATTGCACATCCAGGATGATCCGTTGCAAAGGATGGTAGTTCATGGACATGACTCTAAAGTGATAATTCAGTGAGAGCTGTTCTCGCCTGAGTTCGAGTGATGTCTCATTACAGTCAACGTATATGCTTTGAATAGGAGAAGTTTTGAAGGCACCAGAACAAATACGAAGAGCATTATTATGAATTGGATCGAGCTTCTTAAGCACAGATGCTCGTGCTGATCCATAAACAGAACATCCATAGTCAAGCTTTGATCGAATCACAGCTCTATAGATTCGAAGCATGGAAATCCGATCTGCACCCCATTTTGTATTTGAAAGAACTTTTAAGATATTTAGAGCTTTCTCACATTTTATTCGCAGTCTTTGGATGTGGGGCAAGAAAGTGAGTTTCTTATCAAACCAGATTCCGAGAAATTTGACTTCGTCTGCTACTGTGATTTTAACGTCTCCCATAAAGATTTCTGGGGGTAAGTGAATACCACGTTTTCTTGTGAAGTGAACACAACATGTCTTTTGAGTAGAAAAACTGAATCCATTCAAGTTTGCCCATCGCAAGATACAATTAACAGCAGCTTGACATTGTCGCTCTACTGAACGCATATCATGTGCCTGATAGGAAACTTGCAGATCATCAACATACATGGTTTTATGAACTGACAATGGTAATTGGTTTAAAATACTGTTGACTTTAATATTAAAAAGTGTCACACTCAGTACACTTCCTTGTGGCACTCCTTCTTCTTGTACATATGTGTGAGAGAGAACTGAACCAATGCGAACTTGGAATGTCCTAAAATCTAAAAAGTTTTGGATAAAAATGGGAAGATTACCCTTTAAATTAAAATCAAATAGGTCCTTAATAATACCATAGCGCCATGTTCGATCATAGGCTTTGTCTATATCAAAAAATATGGAAACTAAATGGTTTCGCCTAAGAAAGGCAGTCCTAATTTGTGATTCTAAGGAAATTAGATTGTCGATGGTAGATCTACCTTGTCGAAAGCCACTTTGATGTGGCGATAATTTTTTATTGTCTTCTAAAAAGTAAACAAGCCTAGCGTTTACCATTTTTTCAAGCAGTTTACATACACAGCTTGTAAGTGCTATAGGTCGATAACTTAAAGGACTTAGTGGGTCCTTACCTGGTTTCATGATGGGAATGGTGATAGCTCTTTGCCATGATTTAGGAAATTTATGTTCGAACCAGATTCTGTTGAACAGCTGCAGGAGGTTCAACAAGGAGTCATGAGAAAGGTGTTTTAGCATGAGATAATTAATTTCGTCTGGTCCACTACAAGTTTTGTGTGTATTTGATAAAGCTGTCATTAACTCTGTCATGGTAAACTCTGAATTGTACTGTTGATTATTTGCTTCCAGGAAAACAATAGGTTTACTTTCCGACCTGAGTTTATGAGTTAGAAATGGTTCAGAGTAGTTTGTTGCATTAGAGACATTTGCAAACTGTTTGGCAATTTCATTAGCAATGTCTAACGAGGAACTAATAGTTGAACCGTTGCAATTTAGAATGGAAATGGGATGTTCTCTATATAATCCAGAACACTTTTTCATCCTTTCCCATACGATTTTGCTTGGTGTAGAGAAAGTTATTTCTGATACATACTTTTGCCATGACTCCCGTTGACACTTTCGACGAACTCTTCTAGCAATTGCTTTTGCTTGCTTAAAAGCTATGTAATTGGT
Organism: Amaurobius ferox; assembly: GCA_951213105.1. Classification (NCBI taxonomy): domain Eukaryota; kingdom Metazoa; phylum Arthropoda; class Arachnida; order Araneae; family Amaurobiidae; genus Amaurobius; species Amaurobius ferox. The sequence goes on along the minus strand of OX578150.1, from coordinate 65,230,063 downwards.
CATTGTAGGATAACGCCGAAAAATACACCAAGCCTTACGTTGTTGCTTAATGGTCACCATACATTCTGAAGTCCACCAAGGAAAGTGAAATTTGGTTGTTTTTAAAGAGCTTTTTGGAATAGCATCATCTGCGGCCTTGATCAGCAGTTGATTAACTCTATCCACCACAGTGTCAATATCTCCGTTTTGGATAATACCAGTAGTAATCTCAGCAAGGTGAGTATATTGTGTCCAATTGGCTTTTGAAAAAATGTATCGAGATGGTTTTTTTACAAATGACGTGACATGACTGCCAGACAGGATGATAGGAAAGTGATCACTATTATGGAGATCATTATCAACTGTGAAGTTCCAGAATGGAAATATGGCTGGTGTACATATAGCAAGATCGATATTGTGATAGGTCCTGCTAGGTTCATGAAAGTAAGTGTATTCCTTATTATTAAAAAGGCACAGACTATGAGCACTAAGACACTGCTCAATTTGCTGTCCTCTGCAATTTATGTCTTTGCTTCCCCACAGAGGATTATGACCATTGAAGTCACCCAAGATCAGATATGGAGTAGGAAGTTGGCTAATCAAGCTATTGAGTTCATTTTGATTAATGTGGTTATTAGGTGGAAGGTATATACTGCAAACTGTAATCAATATGTTAAGATGAATTCGGACAGCCACAGCTTGTAGCTGAGTATTTAAGCGAAGAATAGTAAATGGGTAGTTATGAGACACAAGCAAGACAACACCACCAGAAACCTTGTCTCCTCCATGATCATAGTCTTTCCTAATAGTGCTAAAACGGCGAATTTTAACTGTGTCTGCAGATTTTAAAAATGTTTCTTGGAGCGCTATACAAGCAGGATTGTAAGTATTCGAAAGTGCTTTAATGTCATACAGTTTATTGCGAAGACCTCGACAATTCCAAGAAATAATAGTAGCCATAAAAAAAATTAATCCGATGGGACAGAAGCAAGCTGCTCTTTGAAGGCCTCATCTGTCGCCATCTCTTCATCTTCAGAAACATATCCATGTACAGCATCATCATCATCATCAGCATCATCATCATCATCAGATGCCTGATTTTTAGATTTTTTCTTTAGAAAATCTGTTCTTTCAGGGGGTCTTTTGGTGGTAGGACCCTCTTTTGATATTTTCAACTTTACAGATTTATGTTTTGCTTTTACATTTTTAGTATTAGTATCTTTAATTTTGCTTGTCTTATCATGTATTGTTTTGTTTTCAGTGGTTCCATGGAAGTTAGATTTAGCATTTGTTAAAAGTTTTGCAGGTTTTATATATGTGTTAGAAGGTGCTGATTTTTTAAGTGCGGTCAATGTTTCTGTTACAGGAAATGTTAATGGTTTATCTTCTGATTCTGTTTGAGTACCAATAGAATTCATTTGTTTACTGTTTCTCATGGAAGCAGCATATGAGATACCGGCTTTAGGTGTACGGGAACATATTTTTCTTGCTTCTGGATATGAGGAATTACTGTTTACTTTAAGGGTCAATATTTCTTTTTCAAGTTTAAACGTAGGACATGATCGTGAGTAAGATGGGTGTTCACCCTCACAATTTTTACATTTTGCTGTCTCAGAACAAGAGCTACTATCATGTCCAACCACTGCACAATTAGCACAAGTAACTTTTCCTCGACATGCCAACTTTGAGTGTCCAAATCTTTGACAAGTGAAGCATCTTAGGGGGTTTGGAATGTATGGTCTTACTGAACATTTAAGATATGCTACGTTTAATGTTTGTGGCAGAATTGGTGTTTCGAAAGTTAATATCAAATGTTTTGTTGGTATAAATTTTCCCTCTCTTCGTATATTTATGCGGCGGACGCCACATACTTTCTGTTGTCTTAGGTTTGTTAAAATTTCTTCTTCAGAGTCAAAAATGAGGTCTGGTTCTGAGATTACCCCCCGTGAGAAATTTAAAGATCTGTGGATGGTAGCATTTACTTCAAAGTTTCCCATTGTTTTCATACTCATGATGTTTTTTGCTTGTGCACTGGATGACACCTGCACCATTAAATCTCCTGATCTTAGTTTTTTTATAGAAATGACATCACCAACAATTGCTTGTATGCTTTTTTGTATCAGAAATGGTGAAACATTACTGAAAGAACCATCTACTTTTTTCAGGATGAAATATCTTGCCTCTGATGGTAAAGATGTTTGATTTTCATAGGAAGATTGTCTCATAGATCTTGAAGCTTCCTCCTTCTCTACTTGGTCTGCCCAATTGGAACGCCCCACCCTGGAGGGTAAGGGGATAGTTGGAGTCGAACTTGAAGAGCATGAAGAACCCGAGACAAAAGGCATTCTCGAATTCTCCATGCTTGTAACCACTAATAAAGAACCACGGTTTACTTCCAGATCGATCGGAGCCCCCGCCAGGCTCCGTCTCCCCACACTTTTCTAACGTGCCAAGTGTAACCGCCGGAGTCATTCGCAAAGCCAGATGATGGAGAGTGGGCCATAACGTGCACCTGGTGCACAGGGCCCATGGACCAGCAAGGATCCATGGGGGATTTCTCGATATGAAACACTCTCCACCATCCAACCAACGCAACCAAGGGACTCACCTCTGGAACCGTTTACTGCAAACGTTTCTCGAAAGCAAAACTACTGATGCACGCAGCTCTACCCCTTTCGCATCACACCCACATGAACCCATTCCCGAGCCCAAACGGTGTACCTTACGGCAGAGGCCGAAGAGTGGTACTAGGGTCCATAGAGCAGATGTGATGTTTACTAAGGGCTCGGCATTGATGACACCAGCAGCTGAGAGGGACAAGAAACACAAAACACAAAAGGAGAACAAAACAAAAAAAGAAGGGGAAAGGAGAATAGACAAAAAAAAGGAGTAGGAAAAAGAAAGGGAGAGAAAGAAAAAAGGAAAGAAAAGGATTGCTAAGGTACCTCGGGATTGCAACACCCGTATTCACTAAAGAAGTGAACCCCTGAGGGGGCTAATAATTGTGTAAGTTGCTGATTGAAAACTGTAATAAATCTCATTTAATTCGAAATTTAGTTTTAAACAAAATAATATAAATTCTAGTTTTAAATTGTAATCTTTTCTGGAAAGGACAATTATTATGAGGCCAAATCTTTTAGGCCTATCAGCCTTACGTCTTTTCTGCTTAAGACTATTGAAAAACTTATCGATAGGTATTTAAGGGAAGTGATTCTGGCCTCTAAGCCCTTGTCTAGTTCTCAACATGCCTATCAACCGGGCAAATCTACGGACACTGCTCTTTACAGTCTCTCCTTTATTTTAGAGAGAAATCTCAATGCCAAGGAAATTGCTCTTGCTACCTTTCTTGACATTGAAGGTGCCTTCGATAAAGTACCCATTGACACCATTCTTGTTGCTCTCAACAGAAGAGGTGTTGATACCACGATATCTTATTGGATTAAGAACCTGCTATCTAACAGGTATATCTGTGCATCTTTACTTGGAGAAAGTATGACTGTGCATGCACTTTCGGGCTGTCCACAAGGGGGTGTGCTCTCACCAATTCTCTGGTGTCTTGTTGTGGATTCTCTTCTGGAAAGCATTGATATCTCTGGTGTTTCTTGCATTGGATATGCTGATGATGTTGTCATCGTTGCCAGGGGCAAATTTGGCAACACTGTCTCTGACATGATGTCTACTGCTCTTAGGAGGGTTGAAACATGGTGTAAAAATGCAGGTCTTACGGTTAATCCGCAGAAGACTGCTTTAGTTGCGTTTACAAGGAAACGCATACTTAATCTTGGGAATATTTGCTTATTTGGACAGAAGCTTATTTGCTCCAAGGAGGTTAAATTCTTGGGAATTTACTTTGACAAGGAACTTAATTGGAAGAGACACTTGGACTACTGCACAACTAAAGCCAGAAGAATCTTCTGGTCTTGTAGGAATGCTATTGGGAAAACCTGGGGCCTTAATCCCAGAGCTATTCATTGGATTTACTCGATGATAGTCTGTCCTATCATTTCTTATGGATCCATTGTTTGGTGGTCCAGAATTAGAAATGAAACTGCTAAACTTGATTTAGTTAAGCTTCAAAGGATGGTGTGCATTGCAATCTCCGGATGCATGAAAACCACTCCTACTGCAACTCTTGAACTCTTACTTGGCTTGCATCCGCTCTATATGCGTATTGAGGCAGAAGCACTTATCTGCATGAACAGACTCAAATATCTGAAACACTGGAAAGATTACTCAAGGTATTTATCTTGGGGTGAACTTAACAGTAATGTTGCTAGGCATCCTTATTTTTGTATGCCACCTGATGGCATACACGTCAAATTTACGTTTGATAAGCCTTATGAAATTCTTGTCCCCTCGCGGGATGATTGGAAGAGGACTCCAACCTACAATAAACATAACTGTTTTGTATGGTATACTGATGGCTCGAAGATTGGCACTAGTACTGGTGCGGGAGTCTGCTGCCCTGATGATGGCACTAAGCTATCTTATCCGCTTGGCAATTTTGCTACTGTCTTTCAGGCTGAAGTATTTGCCATTCTTATGTGTTGTAGAATTTGCTATGACAGAAAGTACGAGAATAGCCAGATTTTCATTTGTTCTGACAGTCAGGCTGCTCTTATGGCTCTGGGGAAATTCACTGTGACGTCTTCCCTTGTCTGGGAATGCTATAAAGCTCTCTGTAAAATTGCTAGTAATAATAGTGTCATTCTGTACTGGGTGCCTGGTCATTCGGGCATTCCTGGCAATGAATTGGCAGATGAACTTGCTAGGAAAGGCTCTAATACTCCTTTTGTGGGCCCTGAGCCAGCCTTGGGTATTCCCAATGATCTTATCAGAAGAATTGTCTTTGACATCTTCAGGAAGCTTCAATGCAAGAACTGGCGTGACACTAAAGGGCAAAGGCAAGCGAAAATTCTCAATTGTAATTGCCCTAGTGCACGTCAAAAGGAACTCTTTAGACTCAGTAGAACTGGCATCAGGAGAGCTGTTGGGCTCCTTACTGGGCACTGCACTCTCAAGAGACATCTTAATATTATGGGTGTCTCCAAGGATTCGCTTTGCAGAGGCTGCAATTACAGCGAAGAAACTGCAGCTCACATTCTATGTGAATGTGAGGCCTACTCTGCTCACAGATTCGAACACATTGGTCGTCATGTGATTGAACCCTGGGAGCTGAACGACATTCCTGTCAAGTGCCTGCTTATGTTTGCATCGGCTACTGGTCTCTTCTCTTAGAGACCTTCACTTTTTGGGGTAGTACAATAGACCTCTGGTCGATGTGCTAGGCTCTTCTGGAGCCACCCACCTTCATATCATTCATTCATTCATTCAAGAGTAGTGTTTGATGCTTTAGCATTAACGTCAACTGGAATATCTCTAAATTCATTGCAATTTAATGGAGGAGTTGTTCAGGATGATTTATTTTCAATAATGTTAAGATTCCGGGAGAATCGGGTGGCATTTATTGTTGATATTTGTAAGATGTATTGAATGATTCTTGTGGACCCGGTTCAGAGAGATTTGCTTTGAATTGTTTGCTTAGAATTGCTGTTGCCTATACACTTTTACCGGTCCCCAGGAGCCAGTAAATGTGTATAGGCTTTGTACAGTTACTTATGGAACGACCAGCGCACTGTATCTTGCTACAAGGGCACTCAAACAATTAGCATTAGATGAGGGAAAATAATTTCCTCTTGCAGCAGCAGTCGCTTAAAGTGATTTCTACATGGACGATGGTGAGACAGGTGCGGAAAATATAGGCATTGCAGAAAAAATACAAGAGGAATTGATCCAACTACTAGAGCACGGAGGAATGACACTCCACAAATGGTGCACAAACGAACCTAAGCTTCTGCACAATCTTTCGAAGGGTGATGAAAATTATCCGTTCACATTTCAAAATGAAACAAAAGCTATTGGAATATTGTGGAAAGCGCAGGGAGACTATTTTTCTTTCAAAGCGTTAGTGGCACAACAGAGCATTTACATAAAACGAGACGTACTGTCTACCATTGCCAAAATCTTTGACCCCCTAGGGTTAATTGCTCCTATTATAATTGTTATAAGCCTGCTTGAAAACATGCGCTTCGCTGGGATTACAATGAACGAAAGATACCCACCTGATTTCTGTTTTTAGAAATATCAGGTGCGTACTTTGAAATTGTAAGGTAACAATTACGAAGGAGCACCTTGGAATTTTGGCGTGAAAGTTAGGTTGAGTTACGTGTCGGTAATATCGCCAGGGGGTGCTTTTGAAAATCGGGGGGCTTTATCTCTGCATTCAACGCATGTGAAAAGAGAACTTAAAAACCCATTTTGATAAGAAATGCAGGCGTGTATTTCTGAATCAGGTAAAAGTCATAAAATGCCGCCCGGTCAGGTGTTGGAGAAAGCCGACTGACCAATTCACGTAAGGGACCAGCCCCCATTGATGAAGGGGAGACCGCGAAGTGAGATATTGAAAAGAGTTTATTGTGAAAGGGGCCGCGATGTCTTGAAAAGCAAGGCGTATGCATTGCATTCAGTGAACATGCAGGGAAACCCGCCTTTGATGCTGTAACGGGATCAAAGGGGATAGCGACATGTTTTTCATGCGCTTTTTGAGGCTATATAAGTATGAGCGTCCCAAAAAGGGGGTCATTAGAGAGAATTAGAGAGCATGATCAGTATGATCTGAGTCGGTGTGCCAGTAAGAGTTGCGGCATAAAATTAGTGTATGTGTGCGCAAGAAAGTTAAATATGTATGCCTAGCGTTTAGCGAAGGAGTGTCCGAGCAACCAAGATCCCCGAGAACTTCTAAAAATCGGTAAGATGATTTTAATTGCATTTATTTATCTCCCTATTCAAAATTTAAGTGGAGCTGAGGAGCACATAGCAATGAGTCCTCTCATTCTCTCTCTCTTCATATAGAAGGGTTACGAAGGCATTTAGCCGCCCGTGATTAGAATCATGAACGACTTAGTGAATGGAATGCTTGTCCCTGTGACTCAATAAAATTGTTGTTTAACCAAAGAATCTTTTTTTTTGTGTTTAAGATGTGTAGCGTTTTAATTTCAGAGAACTTATTTAGCACTGTGCGACTCTGTTACAAGCTCTGCCGACAACTAAATCGATCGAGCAACGAGCCGGGAGTTCAACGGCCACACTAACTAAGATTGTTTTAGGGAAAGTTATCCCTGAGTAGCCCCGGTTCGGTAACAGAATTTGGTGCCAAGTACCAGGATTTTTAATTAAAGTTATTGCGGCCACAACAAATACGTTTAAATAACCGAATAAATAATTAAATATTATGGATTCAGTAATTTGTATGAGAGTTGAGTTTTTTTTTTTTAAATAATAATTGTTTGTGAACTTGAGAGCACATACTGAATACACAGTACGATGGGGTTTAATGATTTATTTATTAATAGCGAAATTGTGAAAAGTGACGAAATGAAGATAGATATTATCAAGGGGTAGTTTTAAAACGGCATGGTTCAGTTAGTATTATGAGTGTTAACTTTTACAAATTGTTTTAAGTATTTTATATTATGCATGATTAATTGTTGAGTGTACGCCATTTATGCATTTATTTTGCGGGCATTCAGGATTTGTTAAAGTGTACGGTAATGCTAAGGGAAGTTGGGGAAGTTAGAGAATAGTAATTAAAAATAATATACTGCATGCTATATCTTCAGTGTTTGATATTATGCATGATTAATTGTGAAATTTTTTTGAGTATATGCTATTTATGTATTTATTTTGCGGGCGTTTAGGATTAGTTACAGTGTACGGTAATGCTAAGGGAAATTGTGAAAGGTTAGAGTATAGGAATTAAAAATAACACACTGCATGCTATATCTTAAGTGTTTGATATTATGCATGATTAATGGTGAAATTTTTTTTTGAGTGTATGCTATTTCTGTATTTATTTTGAAGGTGTTTAGAATTTAATTAGTGGTTATTGTTAGTGAGGGGAGAAAACTACCAAAATGCCAGGAAGTTCAGGAAATGGAGGAGGCGACACAGCTTCTAATAATGTGTCGGAGCGATCTTTTGTCTCAAACACTATAGTAGGATTCCTGGGCCTAGTTCCGCCATTTTTGGGCGAAGATAACTTGATGACGCCTTCGCAGTTCATAGAAAGCATTGAGGACGTAGGTAGGATCGCTGGATGGGGAGATGCAGAGAAACTGTTAGTGGCAAAAATTAAAATAAGAGGAGGTGCATTAGAATTTCTGACCAATAATCATGATTTGAGGAGCGCTACGGAATTTAAGGTTCTCAGAGACCAATTCCTAGACTATTTGGAGAAACAATTACCATTAGCGGTCAAATTGCAAAAGTTCACTAACTGCCGACAGAAGTCCGGAGAAACTGTTAAACAATACGTGAGGAGAGTTAAAAACTCAGCTTTAAAGTATTTACAGGGGGCAGATACTAGCATACCACAAGTGAAACAATTGCAGACTGCACTCAACTTTCGCAATGTTTGGCCAGGTTAAATCCTAAATTGCAGCGGTTAGTAATGTCGCATAATCCTATGACTATGGAAGAAGCAGTCAATGTAGCCGTCTTGGAAGAATCCAATGAATTTGGTTGGTTGGTTGGTTGATTTAGGATTTTTGGCACAAGATCCAAAGAGGATATGCTGCGCCGGACATATGGTACTAAAATACAGATAAAGGTAAAGAATAAAAACAAGTGTATAATCTAAAAAGTTGTATGACTAAAACAAGACAATGCAAGAGGGATAAAGATGGAAACAAGATGAAAAAAGTTTAAAAGGTGATAGGAAGTGAATTTAAATATGATGGTAAAACCCAATGTCTAATAAGAATGGAAAAATCCCTGAATGAGGGTTTTCTCCAATCAATTCCGTCAAAGTTAGAGTATACGTTTTAAAATGTTTAAAACGAAACTGTTTATATTTAGGACAAGTAATTAGAATATGTTTTACACTTGCTGCGGTTTGACAAACATTACAAAGGGGTTCAATTTCTCCTAAAAGTAAATGCCTGTGAGTAAAATGAGTGTGACCAATGCGCAAACGAGTTAAAATTACATCCAGTTTCCTACATTGGAAACTAGTCCATTTTTGTACTAAGGGCTTTATCTCGAGCAACTTATTATCAGCTTGCTGATTCCAGGAATACTGCCATTTGTCATGAATATTTTTTAGAAAGAATCCAATGAAAGGGTCTGTAATAGAGTTACCTTTGTAAGCTCGACAGGGGCAGACTCAAGTGAGGTGTTGGAACTGCTTTTAGCGAGAGATAGGGCAAACGAGTCAGCGCTAAATGCCATACGTCGCAGACTTACAGGGCCGCACTGAAGAAACTGGAAATAGGCCGCACAGGGCTGCTGTACAGGGCCGCACTGAAGAAACTGGAAATACATGCGAAGTCCGGAGAGCAGAGATCGAGCCGCACCAAGATTCTCGTCACTGTTCACAAGTCGGACATCTGTTACGTGATTGTCGTTCTAGAGCTCCGCAAACACGAGCCGAGGACAGGTTTAGGAATCAAAGAGCCGATAACGGGTTTAGAAATCAAAGAGCCAATAACGGGTTTAGAAATCAAAGAGCCGAGAATGAAGTTAGTAAAGTCGGTCGAGAATTCGGTCAGTAATGTCGCATAATCCTATGACTATGGAAGAAGCAGTCAATGTAGCCGTCTTGGAAGAATTCAATGAAAGGGTCTGTAATAGAGTTTCCTTTGTAAACTCGACAGGGGCAGACTCAAGTGAGGTGTTGGAACTGCTTTTAGTAAGAGACAGGGCAAATGAGTCAGCGCTAAATGCCATACGTCAAGACCTCGCCGACTTAAAAGTACAGGGCCGCACTGAAGAAACTGGAAATACATGCGAAGTCAAGAGAGCAGAGATCGAGCCGCACCGAGAATCTCGTCATTGTTTCGGCTGTTCACAAGTCAGACATCTGTTACGTGATTGTCGTTCTAGGGCTCCACAAACACGAGCCGAGGACAGGTTTAGGAATCAAAGAGCCGATAACGGGTTTAGAAATCAAAGAGCCGATAACGGGTTTAGAAATCAAAGAGCCAATAACGGGTTTAGAAATCAAAGAGCCGAGAGCACTAGAAATAGTGGGTCTCAGGCAGGAATTCGGCAATCGTGCGACACTAACAATAGGGGCACTTACAATAATAGAAATAATTTAAACTAGACGGGGCGTCCTTCAAACGGAGGCCGCAGGACGCTAGCATTACGCAGATAGGCCTGGAAAGTAAAATTCGACCGACCCTCTCAAAATTCGCACTTCCAGTTATTTCGGCGACCATAGGGTCAAAACCCTTGAAGTTCTTACTAGACACAGGAGCTGCTGTCTGCATTTTAAGCCCTGGGTACTCAGACCAGTATTTGAAAAGAAGTACCCTTGTAGAAAGTCTGCCATTAAATTGACCACAGCAAATGGAGGAGAATTATTACATAACGGAGAGTGCGTTCTACCTGCCCAGGTAGGGCCAAAGCTCATTAAACACCCATTCGTTATAGCGAGACACCCCTTGAGCAAAAACTACTCAGGTATAATAGGAACAGACTATATAGGTGTGGGAGGTTTTATAATCAATTTACAGGCAGGAAAGCTGGTCAGCTCAGAACTGCACGGGATAATTTCAATTGAATTTTTGAACCCCGCTGACCTACCTTTAGGCGAAATTCAGGCTGTACTACACAAAAGGGAATCGTTAGGCGGGTACGGGGAAGAGACTTCGACCCTGCGGGGGTTTTCGAAAGACTACACTCCAACCATCCAACCACAGAAGAGAGATGTACAGATAAGTTGCGACCCTAGAGTCTTAATGGAGGTGGATTATGAGGTGCACGATCTAAGGAATAAAAATGAAAGGTATCGTGTCAGCCCGAAGCTAGGGAAATCCCGCGAAGGAAAAGACCATAATGATTCACAACCTTACGAGCGGACCCCTCACTTTAAATACGGGTATGAAGATCGCTTCCATACAGCCGTATGAAGCCCTAGCTAGAGTGTTACTCAATTCCTACAATATCCCGGGAAAGAGGGGGGCTGATCCAAGCAGACTTTGAGCTTGGCAGAATCTTTGCGGGTCTACATGAAAATTATGGAGTGTGATAGGGCGCAATAAAGACATGTTCGCTAGAGATTTGTCTGAGGTAGGGTACTGCGATTTAATTCCATTTGAAATAAATATGAACGACCCGACCTTGGTTACCAGCCAGCCCTATCGAACACCAATAGCACTCAGAGAAGAATTATCTACTCAGATTAGGGATTTACTACGGTCCGGTGTGATAAGTACCTCTAGATCTACGTTTAGCGCCCCTTGTTTGTTTGTGAAGAAAAATAATGGGGAACTGCGAATGTGTGTAGATTATCGAAAACTCAATGCTAAGACCCTGAGCGATAATTATAAATTACCAAGGATAGATGATATATTCAGCGAATTAGCTGGGGCTAGATTCTATAGTTCCCAGGACATGAAAAGTGGATATCATCAGGTGGCGATCGCAACAGAGCATAAGGAACGAACCGCGTTCATCTGCGAAGAGGGCCTTTTCGAATTTAACAGGGTTCCTTTCGGATTAAAGGCCGCCTCGGGCTGTTTTCAGCGGATAGCTGAAGCCACTTTGTGCGGGTTAAGAGGAAAAAATATTTTGCTTCATAGACAACATTCTGATCACCTCAGAAACAATAGAAGACCATCTCAGGAAATTAAATTTAGTACTGGAACGGTTTCAAGAACATAACCTTAAATTTTCACCCTCAAAATGCACTTTCATGCAGAAATCTCTAACATTTTTGGGACACACCATTAGCGAAGAAGGAGTATCCCCTGACCCCAAAAATGTGTACGCAGTAAATGATCTCGCCAAACCAAAGAACGTGAGAGGAGTCCGACGTTTCCTGGGAATGTGTGGTTTTTACCGAAGGCACATAGATCGATATGCTGAGATTGTGAGGCCTTTAACAGATCTGACGAGAGAGAAAACAAGGTTTAATTGGGGCCCTAAAGAACAAGGAGCGTTCGAGACACTAAAAGCAGCGTTGTTAGAGATGCCAAGTTTAACATATCCGGATCCAAGCAAAGTGTTTCACCTAGCATGTGATGCATCAAATACCTGTATTGCGGCTTGTCTCCAGCAGCCAGGTAAGGACGGGAAATTAATGCCTATTATGTACATGTCCCGAAAACTAGAGCCGAGTGAATTTAAATTATTCTACCATAGAAAAGGAGCTATTGGCCGTAGTAGAGGCCACCAGTTATTTCAGGGTATACCTTTATGGCAAAAGATTAAAAATTACCAGTGACCACAGACCGCTCACGTACTTACTTGGGATCAAAAACGCAAACTCTAGATTGGCCCGATGGTCATGCAGTTTAGCAGAATACGATTTTGACATCGAATATGTTCGTGGCAAGGAGAACGTAGTACCTCACCTCCTAAGTAGGGATGTTAAGATTGTTAGCGCAAATTCCGATCAGAATAGGATGCAATTCAGATCAGAACAGGAAAGGAATCCAAATTTAAGTGAGATTATTAAGGAGCTCAAAGGCGACGTGTATCCCAAACGACCGGACGAATCGTACTTCCTGAGCGGGGATGAGGTGTTATGTACTTATACGCAAACAAAGGGGCACTCCACCAGTGATGAAAACATAGAGCAAATAGTGGTTCTAGGGACACTGAGGAGGGAAATATTAGAGAAATGTCATGGCGGATATTTAGTGGGGCATTTGCGGTTTGACAAAACCTATGAGAAGTTAAAGGTGAGTTATTTTGGGCCAAAAAAATATGTATTGCGATACAAAGAACTTCGTACGCACCTGTCACGAGTGTTTAAGAAGGAGAGGCTATAATCCGACAGCAAGGCACTGTTGCAACGAGTACCAATAGCGGAATATCCCTAATAAACTATATCAGTACATATTATAGAACCTTTTCCAGTCACCTTAGAACAGAAACCAGTACATATTTACTACTGTGGACCATTTCACACGAAACGCCGATGCCATACCAATTGCAGACACAAAAACAGAAACGATAGCAAATGCGTTAATGATGTACGCGTTTGCGAACCACGCCCTTCCAGCCAAGATATTAACGGACAGAGGCTCGAATTTCTTATCTCAAGTTTTTGAAGGGGTTCTAAATAAGTTAAACATTCACCATCTACGGACAAGTTCATATCACCCGTCGACCAACGCAAAAGCTGAACGCTTGCATCAGACTTTGGAAAATTCATTAGCCACCCTAATCGACGATACCCAACACAACTGGGATACATGCTTGCCGCATTTTCTAATGGCCTATAGGAGCTCAGTACACGCGGCCACAAAGGCCCATTGAAAGAAGCGGGGTTTCAGGAGGAGACGTCAATTGCTCCCTGGGGCAGGCCAGAGAAAAAGCGAAAGATCAGGCTTCTATGCGGGAAACAGCAGTAGGCTGTACGTATGACTTACGGTTGAGAAGTGTTCCGCAAGGAGCCGAACGCGACAAATGTTACGCTCATCCCTAATAAACTAAGGATACGGATTCGTGGCTGTACACATAAATATTGTCATTCGCAAAGAGTGACGAAAATTCAGATAAGGGGGTTCTCGACAGAATTTCAGACCGCTTGGCCCAAGGGCTTATGAACACCTTAAATACGAACAATCAGGTTGACGTTTTGAATGCGAGTCATTGTAATAAGTCAGGTAGATTGATTCCAAAGCCGTCCTATGTTTAGCAATGGGGATTTCGGACTGTTGGAGAGTTTCTCAAGGGGAAAGGAAACGAAAGTAACTAGGGGACGAGGTTGGATTTTCAGGTTTTCACAATGAGTTTGGAATTATTAGAGTTAAGCGGGTTATAGGGAAGGTTATATACGAAGGTGAAAAATGAATAAATGAATGGAATGATTAAATGAAAAAAAATGGTGAAAATATGCAAGATTACAACGTATTCGAAATTCCAGTGGAGACTAGTGTTTTAATTAATTCTTTTGGGGTGTTGATAGCGATATGGACTAAAGAATATATTTTAGGGAGGATACGAACAAAAATGGTTTGAGGAACTGTAATTAAACAGTAATGAGTGTGTACTGTAAAAATTGAAGTGTGTAGTGTAATGTGAAAATTGTGTTTAAAATGTAGTACCGAAATAACCAAGCAAAACCAGGTTTTAAGGAAGTGTATTAGAAGAAAAGGATTAATTATAAATGAGAAATTTTATTGTGTAAGAAAAGGAAGGTAATCGACTAAATGTGAATGAAGGGTAAAGAATGAGTACTTGTAAAAAGTTTGCAATGATGCTGAGATATTTAAAGTGATGAATTAATTAATGTATAATAAGTGCTAGTTAGAGATGTGATATAGATGTGAGGATAAGAGATTAAGGATAGATTGAGGAAAATAGAAATGTAATTGAGGAATGTAAATAATGGATAGTTTAATGTTTCCAACGCAACGTTGAGATGGTTATAGTGTAAATGTTTAATATTATGAGGAATTAATTAGTGTATAAGACAGGCTTTGATAGTGAATATGAGCGAATAAATATAAATAAGGGATAATTATGAGGGATATCCGATTTAATGTGAAATGTTTAATGTTAATAACTGAGGTGTAAAGAAATACGCTGAGAGTTGGAAAAATAACTGCTTGAACGTAACTAATGGTTAATTGTAAGGAATTTTAATATAATGTGAGATAATGAGGTTTGAATTGTCAATGAATGAATTTATATAAGTATGAAGGAATGAGTAATACTCTAGAGAAAGAGCGACTTGTAAATGGTATTTAAGTTAAGAAAAAGAGAGAGAAGTAGTGACCCAATTAATGTTAAATTATTCGTAATTGTGTACCTTTTCATTAAAATTGTTTTGGGGAAAGATTAAATTTTCCCTTAGTCAAAATTTAAGGGAGATTTTAATAAAATGCAGTAAAACACCTTACTCCTAACCAGAGTGATCCTCTTTCAGAATCAGACTGGGCGAGAGTGACGGAGGTGATACAACCACGCAGCAAATCAGAACATGACTACTAGCATTGTCTGCATTTTGCTTTTGGATGGAGTGGTATTGGGACTGAGAAACACCGAGAGGTACCGTCTACAGGGGTCCAGCCCCCTTTGCAGAAAAGTGCATCGTGAAGAAATAAGGACCATCACATGGCCCAAGCATTCCTGTGTGGTGAGCGATTGTACCGGGTGTCTCAAAAGATGGAAGTCTTACGTACTTCGCTCCGATGGCACCCTAGTCGATCCAGGAAACTTCGAGATGAGGATGGTTGGTTGATTATGGTTTAATGGCACAAGATCCAAAGAGGATATGCTGCACCAGACATATGGTAACGAGATACATAAAATAGTATTGACAACACGTGTATAATTTAAAATAGTGATAATGTGTGAAAATACTATGGAACATGTGCAACAATGCAAATGATATGAAAAATGGCTAAAAGGTTATAAAAGGTGATGTTAAAAATGATGGAAAAAACCAATGTCCAATAGGAATGGGAAAAGCTCCAAATGAGGATTTTCTCCAATCAATTCTGCCAAATTTAATGTATAAGTCTTGAAATGCTTGAAACGAAACTGTTTATATTTAGTACACTCAATTAAAATATGTTTGATACTTGCTGAGGTCTGACAACTATTACAAAAGGGTTCAACTTCTCCTAAAAGTAAGTGTCTGTGGGTAAAACGAGTATGACCAATTCGCAAACGAGTTAAAAGTACCTCAAGTTTCCTACATTGGAAACTAGTCCACTTTTGTATTACGGGCTTTATTTCATACAACTTATTACGAGACTGCTGGTTCCAGGAATACTGCCATTTGTCATAAATATTTTTCAAAATGAATGGTTTGATGTCAGTTAAAGGGATTGTCAGGTTTAAATTTTGAGTAGCTGATTTAGCAGCAATATCTGCCAACTCATTTCCTCTGATACCAACATGTCCTTGCACCCAACAAAATTCAGTATGGTATCCCAGTACCTTTAGACGATGTGTTCATACTTAAGAATATCGAAGGCAATAGGGTAATTCATATATATATATATATATATATATATATATATATATATATATATATATATATATATATATATATATATATATAGCAGTCCTAAATGATAAAAGTTGTAGCGAACTCAATGAATCGGTATAAATGATGTGCTTTTTGGAAATTTGATGCGATATGAATATAAGACTCTGGTATATTGCCATAATCTCAGCAGTAAAAATAGAGCAAGATGCATGCAGTTTAAAAGACTTTATACTATTTTTAGATACATAAGCCAAACCTACGTAATTGCCAGCTTTTGAACCATCTGTGAAAATAGGAGTAAACTCGTTGTAGAGATTTCTATGTTCAGAAAACAGTTGCAGATAAAGTCTGATCTGTGTTTCTCTTAGTAAAATTAATAAATGGGTTGAGATATATAAAATCTGGAACATGCCATGGTGGTGTTTCAAAACACTTTGTTTTCCTTATATTTACATCTACTTGTGGGGTTATTGATAATATATTTCGTATCCTCTTGCCAAAAGGAATGCATGAGGGTCTGTGGTCGTAGAGTCGATCATAATGCTCATCTAGTATTAGTCGTTGCAGAGGGTGGTTCTGTAAGGACATGACCCGATAGTAATAATTCAGCATCAGCTGTTCACGCCTGAATTCTAGAGGTGGCTCATTGCAGTACACATATAAGCTTTGAACAGGAGATCTTCTAAAGGCACCTGAACATATACGTAATGCCTTATTATGTATTGTGTCCAGTTTCTGAAGAACAGATGTTCGTGCACTCCCATAAACATTGCATCCATAATCAATCTTAGAACGAATAATGGCCCTATATATACGTAGCATTGAAGTTGTATCTGCACCCCATTTCGTATTTGACAGAACTTTTAAAATGTTAATGGCTCTCTCACATTTCTTTCTCAATTTCTGAACATGGGGTAGGAAGGTGAGTTTTCTATCGAACCAGACTCCAAGAAATTTCACTTCATCCACAACAGCAATTTTAGCATTCTCCATGAAAATCTCTGGAGGTAAGTGTAGACCTCGTTTTCTGGTGAGGTGAACGCAACAAGTCTTTTGGATTGAAAACCTGAATCCATTTAGATTAGCCCATTGCAGAATGCCATTTACTGCAGTTTGACACTGTCTTTCAACAGTGCGCATATCATGTGCTTGGTATGAAACTTGCAAATCATCCACATAGAGGCTTTTATGAACTGATGGTGGTAGATGGTTTAAAATACTGTTGATTTTTATGGAAAATAGAGTCACACTCAATAAACTTCCTTGTGGCACTCCCTCCTCTTGTACGTGAGGATTTGAAAGAACAGTACCAATACGAACTTTGAATGTCCTATGTGCTAAAAAGTTTTGTATAAAAATGGGAAGATTTCCTTTTAAATTAAAATCAGAAAGGTCCTTAATAATACCATAGCGCCATGTGCGATCATAGGCTTTGTCAATATCAAAAAATATTGACACTAAATGATTTCGCCTAAGGTAGGCAGTCCTGATCTGGGATTCCAGAGCAATAATATTGTCAGAGGTAGATCTTCCTCGTCTAAAACCACTTTGATGTGGAGATAAAAGTTTATTTGTTTCAAGGAAATAAACAAGTCGGGCATTTACCATTTTTTCCATAATTTTGCAAATACAGCTTGTGAAAGCAATGGGTCGGTAACTTGAAGGACTTTAGGGTCTTTTCCTGGTTTTAAAATGGGTATGGTGATTGCTCTTTGCCAGGATGTCGGAAACTCATGTTCCATATAAATCCTGTTGTACAGATATAAAGGTTCAATAAAGACTCGTGAGAAAGGTGTTTCAGCATAGTATAATGGACACCATCTGGCCCACTGCTGGTTCCCTGAGTCTGTGACAATGCTGTAAGAAGTTCAAACTTTGTAAACGGAGAATTGTATGGCAAGTGTTTGGCTTGTGAGAAGACAATTGGTTTCTTTTCTGATCTGATTTTATGTGACAGGAATGGTTCTGAATAACTTGCTGAGTTTGAAACATCTGCAAAGGCTTTGGCTATTTCATTTGCTATTTCTGCGGGAGAGCTAATAATTGAGCCATTACTATTTATAACAGATATAAGGTGGTCATTATAGACACCTGAACACTTTTTGACCTTTTCCCATACTTTCTTGCTGGAAATGGAACAGTTTAGCCCACTGACATACTCCTCACATGACTCTCTTTGTCTGCGTATCCTACGAGCAACAGCTTTTGTATATTTAAATGCAGTAAGATTATCAGTCGTAGGATACCTTCGAAATTTGGCCCAGGCTTTCTTTTGTTTTTTGTATGCCTCGCGACATTCTTCATTCCACCAAGGAAAGTGATACTTAGATGTTTTTCCAGAATTCTTAGGGATTGTATTATCAGCAGCCTTAATCAAGAGATTTGTAATATTGTTTACAGCTGTATCAATGTCACAGCTCTGAACTGCGTCATCAGCTATCACAGCTTGGGAAGTAAATGTTAACCAATCAGCTTTTGAAAAGATATATCGCGATGGTTTCACAGGTGACCTGATTTGACTGTTAAAGAGAACAATGGGAAAATGGTCGCTATTGTGTAGATCTTTGTCGACTAAAAAGGACCAGTATGGAAGGACTGACGGGGAACAGAAAGCAAGATCGATAGTGTGGAATGTCTTGCTTGGTTGATGAAAGTAGGTATGTTCATTGCTATTTAATAGGCACAGGCTGTGATCATTAATACACTGTTCAATTTGCTGTCCTCTGTGATTCATGTCACAACTACCCTAAAGAGGGTTGTGACCATTAAAGTCACCCAATATTACGAATGGCGGAGGTAGTTGACCAATCAAATCATCAAGTTCCTTGCGATCAATATTATCATTTGGTGGAATATATATACAGCATATTGTAATCAATGTCTTAATATGGATACGAGCAGCAACAGCTTGTAAGTTAGTGGTAAGTTGTACATTGGAGGTAGGATAGTTATGGGAAATTCGCAAGGCTACTCCCCCAGAAAACCTACTGTTTTGATCAAAATCTTTGCGAATGCAAGTAAAATGTTCAAAATTTATACTATTGTTAAATTTTAAAAATGTTTCTTGAAGACAGACACAAATGGAATGATAAGTATTAATTAATGATTTAACCTCAAACAACTTGGTCTGCAAACCACGGCAGTTCCAAGAAACTAAAGAACCCATTATGTAGGTTTTTTCTTTTTTGGTGAACGAGAACTGTTCACCCTGGATCTATTGGATGAAGGTGGCAACACATCCATCAACATTGTTTCGTCATCCGAAACACATAGTTGTACTGCATCATCAATATTGGCATCATTTTTTGCATCTACTCTTTTTAATGATTTTCTAAGTGCAAGTTCGTCTTTTTCATTTTCTAATTTACATTTTTGGTTGGATTTTTTTTTGTTCATTGTAGTATGTGTTTCAGTATCCCGACTGGTACTTGGTTTATTTGGCTGTAAAAACTCTGGTCTAAAAGTTGCTAAGGGTATGGCAGATTTAGGTTTAAATTGAGTACTTGATGGGTTAGTAGGATTTGGACTGTCTTCGGGCACAGAGATAGGTTCGGTTTGTGTAGCAATAGATCATTTCTCACATTGCGTGGCAACTGAAGTTGAGGATTTAGTGGCTACTGTGGCATAGGATACACCTTCAGGTGTATGTGCTGTTACTATTTTACGTGCTTCAGGGAAAGAAATATCATTATTGATTTTAACAGTTTGTATTTCTTTTTCGATCTTCCATATAGGGCATGATCGAGTATATGATGGGTGTTCACCATTACAATTAACACACTGAAATTTTTTGGAACAATTTTCAGATTCATGTCCAGGCTCAGCACACCTGGCACATGTTTCATATTTCCCTTTGCATGAATTTTTAGAATGTCCAAATCTTTGGCACTTAAAGCACCTTAATGGATTTGGAACGAAAGGACGGACTTTGCACATCAGATAGGCTGCTTTAATGGTTTTTGGTAAATCTGGCGAGTTAAAGGTAAGTATAAGGTGTTTAGTTGGTAAGACTTTTCCTTCTCTACGAATGTTGATACGTCTTACAGCGCACACATTTTAGTCAATTAAATTGTTCAAAATTTCTTCGTCA
This sequence comes from Amaurobius ferox, assembly GCA_951213105.1. Classification (NCBI taxonomy): domain Eukaryota; kingdom Metazoa; phylum Arthropoda; class Arachnida; order Araneae; family Amaurobiidae; genus Amaurobius; species Amaurobius ferox. Next base: position 65,209,979 of record OX578150.1, on the reverse strand, counting down.
CTCTCATAAATCAGATCTGATTCGGAAATTACGCCTCTAGAAAAATTAAGTGACATATGTAGGTTTACAGTGATCTTGAAACTTCCAATATGGGTCATTTTCATTATGTTTGTTGCTTGAGCATTTGTGGTAACTTGGACCAAAAGGTCACCGGATCTTAGTTTTTTAACATTTTTTGCATCACCTACATAGGCAGCTATACTGTTTTGAATCAAAAAAGGTGAACAATTTGCAAAAGTTCCTTCAGACTTCTTTATGATGAAATATCTAGCTTTTGAGGCATTACCTGATGTTACACAACATTGTCCCATGCCTCTGGGAGTCGCATCTTTTGGCTTTGAGGATTCAGTAATCTCAACCCTCTCAGCCCAATTCATGCGTGATATATTTGACAGAACAGCATTGTTCTCATCTGAAAAAGAGCATGAAGAACCTGAGACAGAAAGCAATCTCAAATTCTCCATGCTTGTAACCACTTATAAAAAAACCACGGTTTACTTCCAGATCGATCGGAGCCCCCGCCATGCTCCGTCTCCCCACACTTTTCTAATGTGCCAAGTGTAACCGCCGGAGTCATTCGCAAAGCTAGATGATGGAGAGCGGGCCATAACGTGCACCTGGTGCACAGGGCCGAAGGACTAACAAAGATCCATGGGGGATTTCTCGATATGAAACACTCTCCACCATCTAACCAACGCAACCAAGGGACTCACCTCTGGAACCGCTTACTGCAAACGTTTCTTAAAAGCAAAACTACTGATGCACGCAGCTCTACCCCTTTCGCATCACACCCACATGAACCCATTCCCGAGGCCAAACGTGTACCTTACGGCAGAGGCCGAAGAGTTGTACTAGGGCCCATAGAGCAGATGTGATGTTTACTAAGGGCTCGGCATTGATGACACCAGCAGCTGAGAGGGACAAGAAACACAAAACACAAAAGGAGAACAAAACAAAAAGAAGGGGAAAGGAGGATAGACAAAAAATGAGAAGGAAAAAGAAAGAGAGAGAAAGGAAAAAGGAAAGAAAAGCCTTGCTAAGGTACCTAGGGATTGCAACACCCGTATTCACTAAAGAAGTGAACCCCTGAGGGGCGAAATGAGGATGGAGGTGAATGAAACGAAATCCAATATCCTGTACGAGAGCACCAGAGTTGGTTTTCCCTGCACTTGCTCAGCATCAGAGCCCTGTGGGGGAACTACGGAATATTGTCGCATGATACAATGTTCCTCAAATTCAACTTGCTACTGTAATTCCCGCAGAGCAATCACGAAGGTGATACACTCCCAAAATGGTGAAAAAATAGAAGACCCTGAAATTTTTTCATTTTTTACTTGTGCGGTCAAGGAAAAGGGGACCACTATGAAGCCCCACGCACGTCGCGTGTCCAGACACTTGCTGCAAATGGAGGGTGCTGTGTTCATACAGGACAATATCGTAGTCAAATATAGCGAACCCGTGTTTACCCTGGAACAGACAGGAACGCTGATAATCAGAATAGATGGACTGGAGAGGATATTTACTATTAAAGGTGAAAAACCACAAGCGGTCGTTCCAGACGAATTTCTAAGATTTCCAACCCAAATGAACTTTATCTGTGTATCCTTGCTAGGAAAAATGTTGAAAGGAAGAGTTAGCATAGAGGGTTGAATCACATGCCGCAGGATCACATGCTTCCTGTGTTTGGAAATGTTCGACTACATAGAGTGCTTGCCCAGCTACATTAAATACGTGATAATAGCAGCCATGATTTTGATAACCACATTATTGGTCATCTACTTGCGCACTGCCATTGGCATACTATGGGCAGTCGTAAAAGGAGTATACGTAACTCTTCGACAGGGATGGAAATTAATGCATGGGACGTCTCTACTCTCCCTTATAGCAGGTGCCCGCCTGGAGGTCAGAATTCGTTAAGCAGCGGGAGACCTTCGCCAGGCCATTGACCCCGAAGAGACGTTGCAACTATTGACGGTTCTGACAATGGCCGTAGTAATAGGTTCAGCAATAGGGGAGTGTACGAATCATCTGGTAATGAGCGCGGAGCAAAGAAACTGCCAACCCAAAGACAATGGGATGGAGTGCGAAGTGGTGACAAATGCCCAAGTAACACTGCCCAATTTGGAATTTTCTCAATGTTTGTGGTTTGAGGATAGGGAGGGAAAATAACTTTTCTCATTAAAACTGAAACTCCTGGAAGTAAGGTGAAGTTGGCATACAATCTGGAGTTATTACATGTTCACAGTTGACCACCAGCAGATTAATACTTTGTACTGTGCAACAGGTCTTATGATGCCATATTGTAACAAATATGCCTCTACAGTGCCTCTTTCTTTAACCCCTTGCCTGTGGAGTATATTTCAGAAAAACGTGTCAAAAATGGAAAAAAATTTTTATGCATCAGTTTTGTGCATTATAACATTTAAAAAGGTTAGAAAAACTTTATTTTGTAAAAATATAAATTTTTATATGAAATAACTACTATATTTAATATTTTGACATACATGTGGAAAATTAATGGATTATATTCATATTTTACTCAAAATTATTTAATTATAGCAAAATAAATCAAATAATCTTTTGAATTTCACAAATCATTTCACAGAACCATTTTTCAGAATTTCACAAATCTTTTACAGTATGATACATACGAAAAATATGACACGGCACACAAGCCGACATCACACTCCTTACAATAAACTCTGTTTATATCCCGCCTATTCAAGCTAGCTGATCCCGCCTACTTCCAAAAAAAATGTGGACAAGTATTGCCATCTATTGGAAATACAATGAATTATATAGTAAAGCATTTGATAAAACAAAACGGACTCAATTCGGGATTAACGGAATAGAAACACTGATTTTTCGCTTGCCCGAAGTCAGTTCGGGCATTCCAAATTTGGTGCAGAGGGGTTGCCCGAACTGGATTCGGGTGGCACAGGCAAGGGGTTAAGAGAAGTGTTCTATTCTGATCAAAATAGAGATTTACCATGAAATAAACTTACTGTTCATTGCCATAACATTTTCAATACGAAAATTTAAATCTCAGAAGATGATGCAAAATTAATAAAGGCACAAACAAGAGGTTGGTTGGTTGATTTAGAATTTTTGGCACAAGATCCAAAGAGGATATGCTGCACCAGACATATGGTACTAAAATACAGATAAATGTAAAGAATAAAAACAAGTGTATAATCTAAAACGGTGAATGACAAAAACAGGACAATGCAAGAGGGTTAAGGATGGAAACAAGATCAAAAAAGTCTAAAAGGTGATAGGAAGTGAATTTAAATATGATGGTAAAAGCCAATGTCTAATAAGAATGGAAAAATCCCTGAATGGGGGTTTTTCTCCAATCAATTCCGTCAAAGTTATAGTATACGTTTTAAAATGTTTAAAACGAAACTGTTTATATTTAGGACAAGTAATTAGAATATGCTTTACACTCGCTGCGGTTTGACAAACATTACAAAGGGGTTCAATTTCTCCTAAAAGTAAATGCCTGTGAGTAAAACGAGTGTGACCAATGTGCAAACGAGTTAAAATTATATCCAGTTTCCTACATTGGAAACTAGTCCATTTTTGTACTAAGGGCTTTATCTCGTGCAACTTATTAACAGCTTGCTGATTCCAGGAATACTGCCATTTGTAATGAATATTTTTTAGAACAAATTGTTTGATGTCAGATAAAGGGACAGTCAGACTCAGAGTTTGAGTAGCTGATTTAGCAGCAATGTCTGCTAAATCATTTCCTTTGATGCCAACATGTCCTGGAACCCAACAGAATTTAGTATGGTATCCTTGCTCCTTCAGACGATGCTCATACTTAAGGATATCAGAGGCAATGTGGTAATTCATAGCTCTCTTCGATGATAAAAGCTGTAAGGAACTCAATGAGTCAGTATATATAATGTGCTTTTTGGACTTTTGATAAGAGATGAAGATTAGGGACTGGTAAATAGCCATAATCTCAGCTGTAAAAATAGAGCAAGATGCATGTAGTTTATAAAACGTTATAGTATTGTTACAAACATAAGCTAGACCAACGTAATCTCCTGCTTTGGAACAATCTGCAAAAACAGGAGTAAACTCCTTATACAGATTCCTATGTTCTGCAAACAATTGTACATAAATAGCCAGAGTGGTGTTAGTCTTCATAAAATTACAAAAAGGGTTGAGAAAGGCGAAATTGTTAACATACCATGTAAGTGTTTCAAAAAAATTTGTTTTTCGAACATAAAGCTCTACTAAAGGGGTAGCTTCTACTATATTGCGTATCTGCTTACCAAAAGTAGGAATGCATAAAGGTCTGTGGTCATACAGTCGATCATAATGATCATCAAGGAATGAACGTTTTAACGGATGGTTATGTAAGGACATGATACGGAAATAATAATTCAGTGCCAGCTGTTCACCCCTTAATAGTAAACATGGCTCATTAGAGACAGCATATAAGCTTTGAACAGGAGATGTCCTAAAGGCTCCTGAGCATATACATAATGCCTTATGGTGAATTGGATCAAGCTTTTTTAGCACTGATGTTCGTGCTGATCCATACACAGAACAACCATAATCTAGTTTTGACCGAATAACAGCTCTATAGAAGCGAAGCATGGAAGTTAAGATCTGCACCCCATTTGGTATTTAAGAGGACTTTTAAGATGTTAAGAGCTTTCTAAAATTTATTTCGCAATTTCTGAATGTGGGGCCAGAAAGTAAGCTTTTTGTCGAGCCAAACCCCGAGAAATTTTATTTCCTCCACTACAGCAATCTTTACACCTCCCATAAAGATTTCTGGGGGTGAGTGGATACCACGTTTTCTGGTGAAATGAACACAACAAGTCTTTTGAGTTCAAAACCCGTACCCATTCACATTTGCCCATCATAAGATGTTATTTACGGCAGCTTGGCATTGTCTTTTCACAGTACGCATATCGTGAGCTTTGTAGGCAACTTGCAGATCATCCACATACAGACCATTATGGACAGACACTGGCTGGTTGGTTGGTTGGTTGGTTGATTAAGGATTTTTGGCACAAGATCCAAAGAGGATAAGCTGCGCCAGACATATGGTATTAAATACAGATAAATGTAAAGAATAAAAACAAGTGTATAATCTAAAAGAGTGTATGACTAAAACAAGACAATGCAAGAAGGATAATGATGGAAACAAGATGAAAAATGTCTAAAAGGTGATAGGAAGTGAATTTAAATATGATGGTAAAAACCGATGTCTAATAAGAAAGGAAAAATCCCTGAATGAGGATTTTCTCCAATCAATTCCGTCAAAGTTAAAGTATACGTTTTAAAATGTTTAAAACGAAACTGTTTATATTCAGGACAAGTAATTAGAATATGTTTTACACTCGCTGCGGTTTGACAAACATTACAAAGGGGTTCAATTTCTCCTAAAAGTAAATGCCTGTGAGTAAAACGAGTGTGACCAATACGCAAACGAGTTAAAATTACATCCAGTTTCCTACATTGGAAAGTAGTCCATTTTTGTACTAAGGGTTTTATCTCGTGCAACTTATTATCAGATTGCCGATTCCAGGACGACTGCCATTTGTCATGAATATTTTTGAGAACAAATTGTTTGATGTCAGTTAAAGGGATAGTCAGATTCAAAGTTTGAGTAGCTGATTTAGCAGCAATGTCTGCTAACTCATTTCCTTTGATGCCAACATGTCCTGGGACCCAACAGAATTTAGTATGGTATCCTTGCCCCTTCAGACGATGCTCATACTTAAGGATATCAGAGGCAATGTGGTAATTCATAGCTCTCTTCGATGACAAAATCTGTAAAGAACTCAATGAGTCAGTATATATAATGTGCTTTTTGGACTTTTGATAAGAGATGAAGATTAGGGACTGGTAAATAGCCATAATCTCAGCTGTAAAAATAGAGCAAGATGCATGTAGTTTATAAGACTTTATAGTATTGTTGCAAACATAAGCTAGACCAACGTAATCTCCTGCTTTGGAACCATCTGTAAAAACAGGAGTAAACTCCTTATACAGATTCCTATGTTCAGCAAACAATTGCACATAAATAGACGGAATGGTGTTAGTCTTCGTAAAATTACAAAAAGGGTTGAGAAAGGTGAAATTGTTAACATACCATGGAGGTGTTTCAAAAAACTTTGTTTTTCGAACATAAAGCTCTATCAAAGGGGTAGTTTCTACTATATTGCGTATCCGCTTGCCAAAAATAGGAATGCATGAAGGTTTGTGGTCATACAGTCGATCATAATGATCATCAAGGAATGCACGTTGTAACGGATGGTTATGTACGGACATGATACGAAAATAATAATTCAGTGCCAGCTGTTCACGCCTTAATTGTAAACATGGCTCATTAGAGACAGCATATATGCTTTGAACTGGAGATGTCCTAAAGGCTCCTGAGCATATACGTAATGCCTTATGGTGAATTGGATCAAGCTTTTTTAGCACTGATGTTCGTGCTGATCCATACACAGAACAACCATAATCTAGTTTTGACCGAATAACAGCTCTGTAGATGCGAAGCATGGAAGTAAGATCTGCACCCCATTTAGTATTTGAGAGGACTTTTAAGATGTTAAGAGCTTTCTCACATTTATTTCGCAGTTTCTGGATGTGGGGCAAGAAAGTAAGCTTTTTATCGAACCAAACCCCTAGAAATTTTATTTCCTCTACTACAGCAATCTTTACACCTCCCATAAAGATTTCTGGGGGTGAGTGGATACCACGTTTCCTGGTGAAATGAACACAACAAGTCTTTTGAGTGGAAAACCCATACCCATTCACATTTGCCCATCGTAAGATGTTATTTACGGCGGCTTGACATTGTCTTTCCACAGTACGCATATCGTGAGCTTGGTAGGCAACTTGCAGATCATCCACATACAGACTTTTATGGACAGACACTGGCAAACTGTTTAAAAGACTATTTATTTTTATATTAAAGAGTGTCACACTCAAGACACTTCCTTGTGGCACACCCTCCTCTTGTACGCGTGTGCGTGAGAGTGTTGAACCAATGCGCACTTGGAATGTCCTGTGTGATAAAAAGTTTTGAATAAAAATAGGAAGATTACCTTTTAGATTAAAATCATAAATGTCCTTAATAATACCGTAGCACCATGTTCGATCATAGGCTTTGTCAATATCAAAAAAAATTGAGACTAAATGATTTCTCCTAAGAAAGGCGGTCCTAATTTGTGATTCTAATGAGATAAGATTATCAATGGTAGATCTACCTCGACGAAAGCCACTTTGGTGGGGTGAGAATAACTTGTTACTCTCTAAAAAGTGTACAAGCCTGGCATTAACCATTTTTTCTAGAAGTTTACATACACAGCTTGTGAGAGCTATAGGCCGATAACTTAAAGGGCTTTGAGGGTCCTTACCCGGCTTTAAAATGGGAATTGTGATGGCTCTTTGCCATGACCTAGGGAATTTATGCTCATGCCAAATTCTGTTAAACAGGTATAAGAGGTTCAATAAGGAGTAATGGGAGAGGTGTTTAAGCATGAGATAGTTAATTTTATCAGGCCCACTGCAAGTTCTGTGTGTTTGGGACAAAACAGTCACCAACTCTGACATAGTAAAGTGCATGTTATAAGGTAAGTTTCTAGCTCCTGTAAAAACAATAGGTTTATTTTCAGACTTAAGTTTGTGATTTAAAAACGGTTCAGAGTAATTTGATGCTTTTGAAATATTTGCAAATTCTTTGGCAATTTCATTTGCAATGTCATATGGGGAACTTATAGTTGTGCCATTATGATTTAGAATGGCTATGGAGTGATCACTATAATTCCCTGTACACTTTTTGACTTTCTCCCATACAATTTTACTAGAAGTGGAAGATGTTATTTCACTAACATATTTTTCCCATGACTCTTTCTGCTTTCTTCTGCGTATCCGGCGAGCAAACGCTTTTGCATGTTTAAATGCAGTTAGGTTTACAGTGGTAGGAGACCTCCTGAAAATTGACCAGGCTTTCTTTTGCTTTTTATAAGCCTCACGACATTCGTCACTCCACCAAGGGAAGCGATACTTAGATATATTACCTCCACGTTTTGGAATTGCAGCATCAGCAGCCTCTATAAGGATATCTGTAACATTTTCTACAGCTCTATCAATGTCAATGCTTTGAACAGCTTCATCAGTGATCAGAGCTAGGGAAGTAAACTTCGCCCAATCAGCTTTTGAAAATATGTACTGAGCTGGTTTTAAAGTCGATCTGAATTGACTGTTAGAGAGCATGATAGGGAAGTGGTCACTATTGTGAAGATCTTTATCAACTGTAAAATTCCAGTAAGGAAGGAGAGAGAGTGAACAGATGGCAAGATCAATACTGTGAAAAGTCCTAATAGGTTGGTGAAAATAGATGAATTCATTATTGTTAAAAATGCATAAATTGTGATCACTGACACATTGCTCAATTTGTTGTCCTCTGCAATTTGTGTCTAGAGTCCCCCAAAAGGGATTGTGGCCATTAAAGTCACCGAGTATCACAAATGGTGCAGGAAGTTGGCGAATAAAATTATCAAGTTTTCTAGAATTTATGTGATCATTTGGTGGTAAGTATATACAGCATACTGTAATCAATCTATTTACATGAATCCGAACAGCAACAGTTTGAATATTTGTTGTGAGTTGTAATACAGAAGGGTAGTCTTGAGAGACTAACAAAGCAACTCCCCCAGGTACTCTACTGTTCATATTAAAATCTTTACGGATACAATTAAAATTTTTAATATTAAAATTACTGCTAGATTTTAGCATAGTCTCTTGAAGGCAAACACAAATAGGTTGGAAAGTATTAATTAAATTCTTGATCTCCACCGATTTGTTCTGCAACCCACGGGAATTCCAATATAGCAAACAAGCCATAATCAGGTTTTTTTTTTGGGCCGATGGGAGGTGGTCTCTTTTTTCCGAGTAGACGAAGAGGAAGAGGATGACACATCTGTTATCATCCCTTCATCCTCGGAAGCACACAGTTGTACTTCGTCATCATCTTGGCTATGATTTTCATGAATGTTTGTTTTTTTGACGGATTTTTTCTCCAAAGGACTGTCTTTGGTATTCTTTAATGTATGTTTTTTGTTTGTTTTCTTTTCTAAAGTATTAACTCCTTTTTTCCCACTGGTACTTACTACTGCAGCTTTCTGTTGTGTGAAAGCAGGTCTGAAAGTGGCTAATAGGATTGAAGTTTTTTGCTTTTGTTTAGTACTTGAAACAGCAGTGTTTACAGAAGGGACAGGTTTTGTTTGGTTAGTTTGTTGATTAGGGATTAATTGCATAAAGTTTAAGTCAGGTTCGGTTTGTGTGCCTACTGATGTAACTTCAGTTTGTATGCTAGCAGATTTTGTTTGTCTGTTTCTGACAACAGCTGAGTATGATATGCCTATTTTTGGTGTTCTTGCTTCAATCAGTTTTAGTGCTTCCGGGTAAGTAATATTACTGGATGTTTTTAAAGTTTGGATTTCTTTCTCAAAAATCCATTTTGGACATGAGCGGGCATAAGATGGATGTTCAGCCTCGCAATTAACACATTTTGGAGTTGATGTACATCCCTCACTGTCATGTCCATGTTTTCCACAGCGTGCACACACCACTTTAGGAGCACGACAGGAAGTTTTTGGATGTCCAAATCTCTGACAGTGGAAGCATCTTAATGGGTTTGGTACATATGGTCGTACTTGGCATCTGAGGTAGGCTACTTTTAAATATTTAGGTAAGACTGGGGGTCAGAAGTCAGTATAAGATGTTTTGTTGGAAACATTGTTCCATCTCGTCTTACAGAGATTCGTCGTACAGAGCTAACTTTTTGGTCTTTCAGATTGTCAAGGATTTCATTTTCAGGTATATGTATAAGGTCTGGTTCTGAAATAACTCCACGAGAGAAGTTCAATGTACTATGGGCAGTCACGGACACGGGAATATTTGCGAGGGTTTTCATTAAAAGTATATTTTTTGCTTGTGTGGTAGAGAAAACTTTAACTAACAAGTCACCAGATCTGAGCTTCTTTATAGTTTCCACTTCCCCAACAATACCGAGTATTCCTTTTTGAATCAAAAAGGGTGAAACGTTATTAAATGATCCGTCTATTCTTTTCATAATGAAAAACTTTGCTTCAGATGTAGTCATTTTATGATTATCTAGTTCATTAATTCTTTGTAAAATATACCTGTATTTACGTTCATACTACAATCATTAGTTTTATGTACCAAGGATACAGAAACGCTATATGTATCCACTCTATCCGCCCAATTAAGAGATCCTGCCTTGGAAGGCAAGAAAGCTTTAGAATTTTCACTTGAAAAGCAAGAAGAATTCGAGGCCAAAAGCATTCTCGAATTCTCCATGCTTGTAACCACTAAATGAAAAACAACGGATTCCTTCCAGTTCAATCGGAGCCCCCGCCAGGCTCCGTTTCCCCACACTTTTCTAACGTGCCAAGTGTAACCGCCGGAGTCATTCGCAAAGCCAGATGATGGAGAGCGGGCCATAACGTGCACTTGGTGCACAGGACCCATGGACCAGCAAGGATCCACGGGGGATTTCTCGATATGAAACACTCTCCACCATCCAACCAATGCAACCAAGGGACTCACCTCTGGAACCGTTTACTGCAAACGTTTCTCAAAAGCAAAACTATTGGTGCACGCAACTCTACCCCTTTCGCATCACACCCACATGAACCCATTCCCGAGCCCAAACGGTGTACCTTACGGCAGAGGCCGAAGAGTGGTACTAGGGCCCATAGAGCAGATGTGATGTTTACTAAGGGCTCGGCATTGATGAGACCAGCAGCTGAGAGGGACAAGAAACACAAAACATAAAAGGAGAACAAAGGAAAAAAGAAGGGGAAAGGAATATAGACAAAAAAATGAGAAGGAAAAAGAAAGAGAGAGAAAGAAAAAAGGAAAGAAAAAGCCTTGCTAAGGTACCTCGGGATTGCAACACCCGTATTCACTAAAGAAGTGAACCCCTGAGGGGATAAATTTGTGGAAAATATATCATCTGAATTCTATTTTTATGGAAGGTTTAATTGTGGGATTTTTATTCATATCTCGACAATCCCTGGTCCTAGAAACTCGAAACATGGACTAAATTTTAAGTAGGGCTATTTCAAAGCTACCCACAGAATGTTCATGAAATTCCATGCAGCAGTTCTACCGTGATGATGAGATAGATAAACACACAGACAGATAGATATATTTTCAATTTTATTTATATAGATAAAAAAATGTCATTCTCTTTTTAAGATATTGTTAATAGTAAGAAATCGTAGCAATAAAAATGCTACACTAAAGTTATGAAAGTAAAATAATGTAAAATGGAATATTTCATACATCAAATAACATATTTTAACTGCTTGATAAGTAAGTAATTGCATATAAAAGATATAGTATCTTAATATATTGCACGTATATTTTTTATTATTTGTTATGGCATGAAATTTTAAAAGAATAGGTTAGGAAGTCATTTGTGTTTAGGTTGTGCACATTTTATTTTTTATGTAGCGAGTTATTATGTTATTGAAAATTGTTAAAATAACTTGGAAAAAAGCAAAGTAACTAACTTACAATTTCAAGTTACCATTGTATATTTCATTATATTATAGTTAATGTTATTTTAATAATACAAAGCTAATTTAATCTTTCTTACATTTTCACTTCAATGGAATTGTAAATGAAATATTAATACCAAAAAGTTTTATTATACAGTTTTATTAAATTTTCAAAGCCCCTGAAGTATTTCAAACTCTATAATTAAGCAAAATTGTTTACAATTTGTTAATGTCTGGTAGTAAAAAAGGGAATATAAGATGTGCTATATTAGAAAATCTGAACTTCTACAATTTATAGTGCATAGGTTAATGAATGACATTCAACTAGTATTTTATCTTAATTCTAAATCATTTTACAATTTATAACAACAAAAAATGAATAAAATAAAATGAAATAAAAATTAATAAACACGTAAGCATATTACAGGGGTGATTGTGAGTCTAAGTCCAATTTCCTGAACATACAAAGAAATTTCCTGAAAAGTTACGCAATAATTTTGCAATTCACTCTCAGTATTTTTGCAATTTACGCAATATTGTGCAATTCTTGGTCACTTCTGGACATAAAAGAATAGTAAAAAATTTATAGTGCATCCCACAAAAAAAAAAACTATCCGATCGATAGCAGATAAAACATACATCCACATGTGAAGGTCGTGATAGGGGAGCTAGTTGATCTATTTCTAAGACAGTACATATTTCTAAAAACAAGTGTCGTTTATATGCACTTTTCAAATCAAAATGCATGTTATCACATAAAGATTCAATGTACATATTAAATGGCTTGATAAACCGTTTAGCTCTATTGTTTACAGTGTGTTTAAATACATCCCCATCTATGTCCAAAAGATGTGGAGCCTTTTTTGTCCTTATCAAAGTTTCAACTCCTTTCTTAGTTCCTTGCATAGTGTTGCAAGAATCCATAAGCACGCTGACCAAGTTTACCCAAGATATCTCATTTGCTTCTATGAACTCTACCAACTGGTTGTAAATGTTGGCAGCAGTAGGAAACTAAATGTTGAATAACTACATAATTTTGTTCAGGACAAAAATATTGAACAAGTACAGTAAGTATACTTTTGAATGATCTACTTGTACTTTCATACAAATTCAAAGAGAATTTTACCTTCTTCAATGTCTCAACAATCCTGTTTTGAAGAGTGTTTCCCAAACCATATTTCATCTTATATGCAACTACATCGGAAAAATGACTTAATTCTATTATATTTAGAAAATGCAAATTTGGCAATTGCGTTTAAGAACAGGGTTGTTTAAATACATGAGCAAATTTAATTTTAACGCATTCCTTCATATTAATTCTAAACTATGCTTTTGTTATCTTCTTCTTCTTCTTCTTCGACCCAGACCGTCCGACCTACCAGAAAGGTGTAAGGTATCCGTTTGGACGGCCGGGAAGTGCCACCCAATTTAGACCGGAACCCAGTGGGGGAGGCATCCACAGGGACCGTACCCTCCTTCCCCTACCACCAACCTCTCGGAAGGACTTACGGACCCACATGTTTAACGTGATCGTACTCCGCGTGAACACGGCAGCAGTTTGGGCAGCGCAGGGAATCGAACCCGGGACTACCGAGTGCAACCTCCGCGCGCTAACCACAGGGCTACCGCGCCCACATGCTTGCTTTTGTTATCTGTAATAACTCATGCTTTTAATTTGCAAGTTTTGCTGAATTTAAATCATTATAACAATAGCCAGGATTTGCGAACTTAATTTCACAAAAAACAATTTTTTTTACAATTGACAAAATACAAATTTTTTGTTCTTAAAAGTGCAGTATATTTTTAAACACATTTATAAAATTATCATGTATTATTAAAATGTACATTGTCTAGTGTCTACACATAAATAAAATTTGGTGGCAGTATCTTATGTGTGTTTTAAAGAAAATGTTTATTTTGTTCAAAAATATATATTCATAAAAATGTGGCAGAAAAAGCTTTAGATATTTTAATAAGTTTATTTCAAAGAATATTAAAATATACTTCCACTGGGACAGATGCCAACCTCTGAAGAGTCATCAGTAGAAGAATCAGAAGTTTTCAGTAGTATTCAGTAAAACCGCATCGTTTAAGTATATTGAAAATATATATTTTAAAATCTTAGTTAAATTCAAAATGTAGTCTTGCTAACTTAACTGAGTTAATTAAAACTGAATGGCACTATCTATGTGAAAATAATTAAGAAATTAACCTTTTTATAATCAACCAAAATATTTAAAATAAGCTAGTTTAGTCAAGTTAATGTGCAACAATAGGGAGATGGATGGAAAAGGATAATTACGTACTCTCGGCAACGCCCGCGAAAAAAAAAATTGAATTTCATGATCGTACTATTTATGTGAAAATAATTAAAAAAATTAGCCTTTATAATGAACCAAAATATGAAAATAAGATAGTTTCATCAAGTTAATGTGCAACAATAGGGAGATCAAGATCGATGGAAAAGGATAATTAAGTGCTCTCGGCAACGGCCGCAAAGAAACAAAAAAAAACTGAATTTCACGATCGTACTATTTATATGAAAATAATTAAAAAATTAACTTTCATAATCAACAAATATATGAAAATAAATTAGTTTAATCAAGTTAATGTGCAACAATAGGGAGATGGAGATCGATCCGCAAAGAAAAAAAAACTGAATTTCACGATTGTACTATTTATATAAAATAATTAAAAATTAGCTTTTATAATCAACAAAAATAGGAAAATAAACTAGTTTAGTCAAGTTAATGTGCAACAATAGTGAGAAGGAGATCGTTGGAAAAGGATAATAGCGTTCTCTTGGCAACGACCGCAAAAAAAAAAAAAAAGTTCACGGTCGTACTATTTATATAAAAATAATTAAAAAGGTAAACTTTATAGTCAACCAAAATATGAAAATAAGTTAGTTTAGTAAAGTTAATTTGCAATAATAAGGGGATGGAGATGGATGGAAAAAGGCAATTGCGTACTCTCAGCAAAGCTCGAAAATAAAGACTGAATTGCGCAATCTTATACTTTAAGAGAAATATAATTTATTTAGTAAAATATTTCTTTATTTTACTCGCACTATAAAAATAAATTAGGTCTATTGTTCCGATATGAAATCATAAGAAGAAAATGGATGCAAACTGATAATTTTGGACTCAACAAAGCAGGGAATATGAATTGAATGGTGGGATGCATGGATTTCTTGGGATTTTCCGTAGTCTTGGGAGTACTGTCTGTAAAACCATAAGATGAAGTAAAAATCGGTACAAACTGTGTACTGAAAATCCGTAAAAGTTGGAATCTCTGCACTAGTCGTATCTATAAAAATTATACTGCTATGAAAAGGGTAAACGTAAAACAAAGATTTTCAAGTGCTGCGCGAAGATATTTCCTCTATTTCCCCTTTGAGTCCAATGACAACATATATATTAATGACATATATGATGACATACATCACGGTGATTACGGAGACTAAAAATTTACGACTTGTTTTTGAATCCCCTTCTGTGGGGGATTGTATGCCTCCACTTCCGGGTTAGAAAGACGAACTTTGTTTGCAATCCGTTTTTTGGACGCTGCGTGCTGGGAGTACTAGAATAAATATAGCTTGTCACACGAGAACGTCTGCGTTCTCATGTGACAAGCTACATTTATTCTTTCACCCCCCCCCCCCGCACACAGCATCTAAAAAACGGAGGCAGACAACGCTCATCAGTCGTAGGCCGAAACTCAATTAAGATAATTGCTCTGGTTGAAACCTCTCTGCGATTTTCTTTGAAAAGCGGAACTTTGAGGAAAAAAATTTATTTAAAAAAAATTGAATTTTTCAGAAAAAGCGGATTTTTTGGAATAAAAGCAAAACAAAAAAGCGGACATTTTTGGGGAAAAGCAAGGAAGCGGAATTTCGCCGAAAAGCGGAAGAATCTCATACCTGGATTTTAGAAGAAAAAAAATCGTAAAAAAAAAAAAAAATTTAGCAGAAAAAAACTGTAAAAAAAAAAATTAAATGTCAATTTCATAAAAAATCCCGGAAGTGGCAAGTTAAAATTTCCGGAATTTCCGGAAATTCCGGAACACAATCACCCCTGATATTAAAAGTTAAATCTGAGTTTCTTTTTAATGATTATCTTATGATATTTATAGTATTCAGTAATCATTTTAGTTTCTGCATACTTTATCTGTAAGTACGTATACTTTAGCTGAATGTACTGAAGAATTATTCAAATAAAATGCCTGATTAAGCAATAAATATACAGGGTTCTTTTTCAAACTTTTATTAAAACACTAACTGAATGGAATCCTTTCATCTTTGCTCCTACAGCGAATTTGAGTCATTATTAATATTTTATTTTAAGGAAATGTATAGCAATATTAATATTTTAAATCACCCATTTTAATGAACATTATCGAAAATACTTCCAAATTTCAAATATTATTTGATTTACTGATAAATTATGATTCCTTTACATCGAACAGAGAATTAAAAGGGAAGCAAATAGCAAAAGCTTCGATCACGATTTGGAAGACCTATTCGCAGTGCGCCTACAAGCCAAGAAGTCAAAAATTAGTGCTCCGGCCTCTGCTTTCGGAGGTGACGCTTGGAGCTGGATCAAATGTCAATAACGTAGTAAACGGCATTATATGGGATCGAATCAGTTTGATTCTTATTTGGCCGATTTCATGTGGCACTGTTATTGGAAAGGAAATTATCAGGAACTGTTTCATTTGTTTTTAAAGGCATTTGTGAAAATTTATTATAAGTCACTTTAGTAGGGAGGAGTCAATTTCAAAACACTGAGATATGTGCCAACTTGGTGCACTTTTGTTCTTAGAAAAACTGAGTGGGGGGCTAATCTATCGATCTACCATTTTGACACCGAAATGTTTTTAACTATGTTATTAAGGCACAAGTGCTTAAAAAACAGGAATTTGAAAGTAGAACTTTCTCTTTTGCCTGTAAATTGTTCTGCAGATGAAACCCATACCACTTCAGTCATGGAGAATGTTTCTGTTCCATATATGGAACATCTTTCCGAGGCAATCATTCTGTGCAGATTATAGAAAATTATAATATAATTGAACATGATGTTACAGAAAAAAAATCATCAATTCTCCCAAACTGATCTGACAGTACAGGATATATGTAATCTGGAAAAAGTGTGTGCTAATATAGTAAAGGAAAAGAGTAATGTGAATCAAGAACTAACTTTCTATTTTAGAGTTAACTTTTCAGGATGATGATGACATGGCACTGTATTATACAGGTATAGACAACTTTACTGTCTTAATACCAAATATCAAAACATTTTTAGTATAAACACCTTCATCATCACTAACAATTACCAAGAATTGATTCTTGCATTAATGTGCTTAAGACAATTTAGACATTACCAATTTCAAGTGTCAAAAGCTACAGTTTCCAGAACTTATTCTAATATTCTAATTGCATCTTTGAAATGTACTCCAGATTACATAACTTTTTATTTTGACTTGAATATATAATCTTTGTATGAATGTTCCAAATGCATTTTTTAAAACTTTTGGACGTAGAGTTGCTGTGATCATTGATTGAAGTTTTTATTGAGAAGCCATCAAACTTAATTGCAGGAGCAAAAACATAGTTGAATTATAAACATCAATACACATTAAAGTTTGTAATAAAAGCGTTTGACTACATTTACATTAGATTGGGGGAGAAAGAACATCATATCAACATAGTTCAAAATTGTGGATTCTTTGAGAAATCATTACCTGGTGATATTATACTACATGACAGAGGATTTAAGATTTAATATTAGCAGGAAAGTACATTTATACTGTGCTGAAGTTAAAGTGCCAGCACCTGCCATAGGGAAGAAACAATAATAGTTGAAGAGAGCAGAACCATTGCTGATATTCAACTGATATAGTACTGATGCTGATATACATGTTGAATGTGTTATTGGTGTTTTGAGGTAAAAATTCAGAATTTTACATTGTAATGCCATTACCCAGTTTCAAGAAGTGTACGAAAGAGATGATACCTATGGTCAACCCAAAAGTTTGAACATGATGTTAGTTAACAAATATTTGTATTTCTGTCACACCATTCAATTAACCTCACATCATATGAAAATGGTTCAATACCAATATGCTCACAAAAATTCCCAAAAAAGAAAAATAAGTTATTTCAACAAAAGATTTAAAAACACACAGACCAAATAACTTTTTCTCATCATGAGAAAGATTATGCCTCTTTAAAAAATTAGGTACTTATCGGTTATAGGGACAATGAAGCCAAACATGGCAACAAGTAGGAACCATGCCATTTTTGTCCAGACGGTCATGCCACGGGGTTGCAAGTAGGCAAGAAATGTTGCTGGAGGTGTAACGTCGTTAGTTGTTGGCGTACTGTCAGTCTTCGTATGATGAATTGATTCTCGGGATCTAGGTAGCCATTTACAGAAGCCTTAAGTTTTATATATACTGCAGGGCCGATGAACTTACTTCTGTGTCGTGGTGTCAACGTCAGATAGATTTTAGCCCAGAAACAATTGTAGATTGGAACAATTACGTGAGCGAAATATGGTTCCAGTATCTGCAGAAATGAACTACGAAGAAGATCGGGGAGACAGGGAGATCGTTAAAATCGATGAAACAGAAAAATAATTGTGGCCGATTATTTCCCAAGCAATGGGTGTTTGGTGACATTTGTCAAAAAACCAAGGAATGCTTTCTCATGGCAGTGCCTAATCGAAAAGCTACTGAGCTGTTCCAAGAAACTGTTGAGCACATCGAGGATGGCTCAATCATATTTCCAGATTGCTGGCGTGGCTACAAAACCGAAGAATTAAAAGAAGCCGACTTTCAAGATTTGAAACTAAACCATCAGTACAACTTTGTGGATGAGCTCATACGTAAACCATAGAGACTCTGGGGATCCGCGAAATGGCTTAACAAAAATCATAAAGGCACTGCGAGACAGCACTTGGACTCATATCTCGCAGCATTTTTGTGACAAAGCGCTATCAGTAGTGATAAATTTAATGAAATTCTATCAGCAATAGCTGAGCTTTGGCCACAAAAAATTTCAATGTAACACAATATTTTTTTGTCAAGTAAAGTTGATCAAGCCCCATTATATATTAAATTTTAATCATTGTGTTTGTTTGTAATGCATTTCTCGTATCGAATTATATCACCAATGTTTACGTTGGCGACAATTCGGAAAAGCAGTTGCTAACCAATGGTCCCCATAACCGATAAGTACCAAAAATTCTTACATGTGAATTTTTTAGAACTTATATGAACCAATAGAATTTTATAGAACTTTTAGCCACTGCCAAAACTGCCGCCGTGTTCATGCGGAGTACGATCACGTTAAACACGTGGGTCCGAAAGTCCTTCCGAGAGGTTGGTGGTAGGGGAAGGAGGGTACAGTCTCTGTGGATGCCTCCCCCACTGGGTTCCGGTCTAAATTGGGTGGCACTTCCCGACCGTCCAAACAGTTACCTTACACCTTTCTGGTAGGTCGGACGGTCTGGGTTTCATCAACAACAACGATGTTGGACCTTACACCTTTCACCTTGTTACCTTTCACCTTGTTACCTTACACCTTGTTACCTTACACCTTGTTACCTTACACCTTTCTTGTAGGTTGGACGGTCTAGATTTCAACAACAACGATGTTGGACGTAGCCAACGGCCGTACCGTGCTGAAAACACCGGTTCTCGCTATATTACCGAAGTCAAGCAGCATCGGGCACGGTTAGTACTTGGGTGGGTGACCACCTGGGAACACCGAGTGCTGTTGGCACATTTCGAGCGCAGTAGCCCGGTGGTTTGCGCGCTGGATTTACATGCTGCCACAACTGCCGCCGTGTTCATGTGGAGTACAATCACGTTAAACATGTGGGTCCGTAAGTCCTTCCGAGAGGTTGGTGGTAGTGGAAGGAAGGTACGGTCCTTGTGGATGCCTCCCCCACTGGGTTCCGGTCTAAATTGGGTGGCACTTCTCGACCGTCCAAACAGTTACCTTACACCTTTCTGGTAGGTCAGACGGTCTGGGTCTCAACAACAACGATGTTGGACGGGCTGTCCAAATATTTGCTCAAGTCCAAGGATGAGTCGGACGGTCTGGGTCTTCAACAACGATGTTGGAATAAACTTTGTATTGAACCTTATCTTTTTTAACTTACATTACAAACACATGGCTTCAAATCACGAGGGCGAAATTTTTCCTTCCGTTCTCTCTCAAACTCACAAATTTCTCCGTAGTATCCCTTGAATCTTGTTATTCAGATAAATCAATATTTTCATTTAACCAAAGACTCACACAGTATTTCTTTCAGGGATAGGGGTGCCCGGGGTACAGTGGGTTATGGGGCACAGTGGAACAATTGATTTATTTACTAGGGTAAAAATGTTTAAGAAAGGGAAAAATATGACACATTATGCGAACTTCCCGGCCGTCCAACTGGTTACTCTAAGTCCTCTGGACGAGTCGGACGGTCTGGGTCTTCAACATTATGCGAACTTGTGTTGCAACACTGTGCAAACAGATCACAGCCATCATTTGTTTTGGAGGGAAGCAATAGCCAATTTTGCTCTCATCTGACCTGTTGGGAAAATTACGTAAGTGTAAGCAAAATAAGTGACAGCAGAATTGATGCAGCAATCCTAAAAGTTAGGTCTTATGGAGCCATATTGTAACAAATATGCCTCTACAGTGCCTCTTTCTTTAAGAGAAATGTTCTATTCTGATCAAAATAGAGATTTACCATGAAATAAACTTACTGTTCATTGCCATGACATTTTCAATATGAAAATTTCAATCTCAGAAGATGATGCAAAATTAATAAAGGCACGAACAAGAGGATAGTATAGAAATTAATAAAAAATGGCACTACTAAACATCTGGTAGGATCATAGCTTCTGTAATGAAAAAAGTTTATAATGTAAATATTATTAAACCCTATGTCACTTGTCTTTTATAAATGGTATTTGTTACCTTGATCTGCATATTTTTTCTAATAATACTACTCGATGGGGACAAAGTAATAAAAGCAAAGCAATTAACGAGTATCTTGAACAACAAAAATAAAACTGGCTCAATCTCAATGACCGGTACTCATTTTTCTTTTCATCCTGTCAAATTGGCAATAAATGGAGTGCTATTTGATGACCTTGGTGTATTTTTGGTAACTCTGGCAACCAGTGTTATTCCACATGCATTTCTCACTTCTGCTCAATTCGGTGATTTATTGATTAAAAAACCACTTGTTGATTTTTGATTCAACCACATGTTGATTTTAGATAAAACTAGGTGATCAAAATAGAGATTTATCATGGAAGGAACTTACTGTTCATTGCCATGATATTTTCACTACGAAAATTTCAATCTCAAACATGATGTAAAATTAATAAGAGGCACAAAAAAGGAGAGGCAGTATTAAAGTAAAAAATGGCTCTACCAAAAAGCTGTTAGGATCACACCTTCTGTATTGTAGAAAGGTTATACGTCAAGTATTAATAAACCCTCTGTGTCACTTATAAATGGCATTTGCTACCATGTTCTGCATATTTTTTCTAATCATGCTACTCGATGGGAACAAAGTAATAAAAGCAAAACAATTGACAAGTATTTTTTTTTTTTTTGGGGGGGGGGGGGGGAACTGGCTCAATCCCAATAACTGGTAGAGTCTTTTCTTCTTTGCAATAAGCCCTCTCATTTTTTTTTCACCTTAAGTTCCCTTGATTTGTTTTGTGTGTACTAAATGGCTGGGTAGAGTGACAGATTTAGTATTGTTTAATTGATACAAGTAAAATGAATATGATTGAATGGTGTATGAATCAGGGGTTGATTACATGTGGGTATGAATCTCCCAAATTTAAATCACATATGCGATTGTTAGAGAGGAATTGTAGTAAGAAAGAGTGCAATGGTTTTCTGTGGGCTTGCCATGTTTTTAGAGTTAATGCATATTACGTGAAGGTGTGTAAGAAATTGTACCATGTATTTCAATTTTCTAGATTGAGTTTGATTGAGATATTAAAAATGACATGGCTGTGTGTAAAAAAGACTCCACATGATTGGATGAGATGAATGTCAAAAACACAGTAACTGATTGGAAGAGTTTTGTAGAGGTCTGTGTGGAAGTGATTATGAGTGAAAGTAGAATGCTTGGTGGACCTAGTAAGATTGTAGAGATTGATGAGAGCATGTTTAGTAAAAGGAAGTAAATACGAGCAAGCAAGTGAAGGGTAATTGGGCGTTTGGAGGAGTTTAAAGGCGGTCTAAGATTTTTTTTTTTTTAAGTGGTTGAGAATAGAAGTAAAGATGTGTTGCTGAATGTTATAAAAATTATGGGCTAATCCGGAGATTAGGTCACCTTGGTTAAATCGGAGAAGACGCCACGCACTTTGTGAGGTTAAATCGGAGAAGACGCCACGCACTTTGTGAGCGCTTTATGTTGCAATCTGGTAACCTCTTGTATCGGATGATTTCGGCGGAAATTGTGTAACATCCAATAAGAATACGTTTTTGTGTTTGCTACAGTTTTTTGATGTAAAAGAACATTTCTATCAATATTTTTGGCCATTGTTGTGCGTGTTTGCTTGTTCTTTCGTTATATGATTTATTTTGGAGAAAGTGATTTTGCTACGTGCGATATGCACAGATAAAATTGTAGCATATTCTGTGTCTGGGTGCCACAGGCGACCGTTCCTAATAAACCGGAGATCACTCCCCGTTCCGGTGGTCGAATCCCTGCCCTTGTACGGACCACTGGTACATACGGACCACCGATACATCCGTTCCACAATTTTCGATCTTTAGATCGTATCCCTGCCCTTACACGGACCTGTAGGTCGAACCCCTTCCTTTATATGGATCCTCAGTTAGATGGAGAAAGCGATCTTGATACGTGCGATATGCACAGATAAAATTGTAGCATAAAAATATTAAATTTTACAAAAATCTGATTTTGGAACATTTACATGAGTATTATTAATTTTTTTATTCTGCAGTTTTATAAAGTTATTTAATTTTCTTAAAATACACAAAAATCTGATTTTGTAACGTTTTTTTGAGTATTATTCACTGTTATTTAAGTTAAATTAAATTATAATTTATATTAGAAAATCTTGTTTAGAACAAACACAATAGTCTGTCTTTAGAAATAGGGTTCTTCTACCAAAACATCATTTTGGTAGGAGGAGCGTATTTCTAATAACGGTAAATGACATCACTGAGGATGGGTGGAGCCAATTTCAAAACACGGAAGAAAGCGCCAACCACAGGCCAACTTGGCCCGATTTTGTACTTAGAAAAAAATTTGCGGTGACCTGATCTCCGGATTTACCAAATTATGTTTAACCAGCGACAATTTCAAACGGCAGGAAGAGGTAAGATTGCCTTTCATATGAAGGGTTCATACAGCAGTCAGTGAATCATAGTCTAACACAAACATGCACACAATTGGACTTGGAGCTGGATCAAATGTCAATAACGTAGTAAACGGCATTATATGGGATCGAATCAGTTTGATTCTTATTTGGCCAATTTCATGTGGCACTGTTATCGGAAAGGAAATTATCTGGATCTGTTTCATTTGTTTTTAAAGGCAACTGTGAAAATTTATTATAAGTCACTTTAGTAGGGAGGGGTCAATTTCAAAACACTGAGATATGTGCCAACTTGGTGCACTTTTGTTCTTAGAAAAACTGAGTGGGGGGCTAATCTATCGATCTACCATTTTGACACCGAAATGTTTTTAACTATGTTATTAAGGCACAAGTGCTTAAAAAACAGGAATTTGAAAGCAGAACTTTCTTTTTTGCCTGTAAATAGTCCTGCAGATGAAACCCATACTATTTCAGTCATGGAGAATGTTTCTGTTCCATATATGGAACATCTTTCTGAGGAATTCTCTGCAGATTATAGAAAATTATAATATAATTGAACATGATGTTACAGAAAAAAATCATCAATTCTGCCAAACTAATCTGACAGTACAGGATATGTGTAATCTGGAAAAGGTGTGTGCTGATATAGTAAAGGAAAAGGGTAATGTGAATCAAGAACTAACTTTCTATTTTAGAGTTAATCTTTCAGGATGATGATGACATGGCACGGTATTATACAGGTATAGACAACTTTACTGTCTTAATACCAAATGTCAAAACATTTTTAGTATAAACACCTTCATCACTAACAATTGCCAACAATTGATTCTTGTATTAATGTGCTTAAGACAATTTAGACATTACCAATTTCAAGTGTCAAAAGCTACAGCTTCCAGGACTTATTCTAATATTCTAATTGCATCTTTGAAATGTACTCCAGATTACATAACGTTTTATTTTGACTTGAAAATATAATCTTTGTATGAATGTTCTAAATGCATTTTTTAAAACTTTTGGACATAGAGTTGCTGTGATGATTGATTGAAGTTTTTATTGAGAAACCATCAAACTTAATTGCAGGAGCAAAAACATAGTTGAATTATAAACATCAATACACATTAAAGTTTGTAATAAAAGCGTTTGACTACTTTTGTATTAGATTGGGGGGGGGGGGGGGAGGGAACGACATATCAACATAGTTCAAAATTGTGGATTCCTTGAGTAATCGTTACCTGGTGATATTATACATGACAGAGGATTCAAGATTTAATATTACCAGCAAAATACATTTAAACTGTGCTGAAGTTAAAGTGCCAGCACCTGTCATAGGGAAGAAACAATAAAAGTTGAAGAGAGCAGAACCATTGCTGCTATTCGAATACATGTTGAATGTGTTATTGATGTTTTGAGGTCAGAATTCAGAATTTTACAGTGTAATGCCATTATCCACAGTTTCAAGAATGAAGTGTACGAAAGAGATGATACCTATGGTCGACCCAAACGTTTGAATGTGCTGCTACTAACAAATATTTGTATTTCTGTCATACCATCCAATTAGCCTCAACATCACACGAAAATGGTTTATCACCAGTATGCTCACAAAAATTCTCATAAAAAAAAAAAAAATGAGTTTTGCCAACAAAAGATTTAAAACACACAGAGGAAATAACTTTTTCTCATCATGAGAAAGATTATGCCTTTTTAAAAAATTCGGTACTTAATCGGTTATAGGGACAATGAAGCCTAACCAAGAAGCCTAACATGGAAACGCGTAGGAACCATGCCGTTTTTGTCCAAACGCCATGCCATGGGGTTGCAAGTAGGCAAGAAGTGTCACTGGAGGTGTAACGTCATTAGTTGTCGGCGTACTGTAGGTCTTCATGTGATGAATTGGTTCTTGGGATCAAGGATTCTGTTTACAAAAGCCTTACACTTTATATACTGTTGGGCGGACGAATTTACTTCTGTGTCGTGGTGTCACCGTCACATGGATTTTAGCCCAGAAATAGTTTACTATAGTGAACTATTATTTAATCTGCATGACTATGATCATCGCAAGGCTAAATCTCGTAAGAGACCCCGCTCGGTACTTAATTTTGATATTCGGTACTAGGAACGTCCCACCTTAATCAGTTGATATTAACGAAAACTCGCGATCTTTGGTTTTCTACAAAATGTTTAAAATCCTAAACTGCTAAAATGCTAGGTTACCCTCAGATCTGCATCAACCCCCCAAACTGCTTAAACTCTTAATGTGCAACAAACTGCCACACTAGGAGCTAGGACAAATAATAAAAACAGTAAATCAAAAACCTCGAACCTCCAACTATGGACCAATGAAATAATGTCACAGTATGAAGATAAGAACCACACCTAGAGATTGGCGCCTGGTGCTCTGTTCTGGACGAAACTCTATGAAGTTGTAGATTGGAACAATTACATGTGCGAAATATGTTTCCAGTATATGCAGAAACGATCTACGAAGAAGATTGGGGGGACAGAGGAGATCGTTGAAATTGACGAATCGAAAAAGTAATTGCGGCTGATTACTTATCAAGCAATGGGTGTTTGGTGGCATTTGTCGAAAACCCACGGAATGCTTTCTCGTGGCAGTATCTAATCGGAAAGCTACTACGCTTTTCCAAGAAATTGTTGAGCACATTGAGGACGGCTCAATCATATTTTCAGATTGCTGGCATGGCTACAAAACTGAAGAATTAGAAGATGCCGACTTCCAACATTTGAAACTAAACTATCAGTATAACTTTGTGGATGAGCTCATACTCAAAGAGAGACTCTGGGGATCCGTGAAATGGCGTAACAAAAAGCATAGAGGCACTGCGAGACAGCACTTGGACTCATATTTCGCAGAATTTATGTGGCGAAGCATTACCGGTAGTGATAAATTTTATAGGCAATAGCTGAGTTCGGGCCGCCACAAATTTCAATGTAATACAATATTTTTTTGTTAAGTAAGTTGATCAAGCCACATTAAATATTAAATTTTAATCATTGTGTTTATTTCTTGTGAATTTCTCGTATCGGATTATAACGCCAATGTTCATGTTGGCGACAACTCGGAAAAGCAGTCGCTAACCCATAGTCCCTATAATTGATAAATACCAAAAATTCTTACATGTGAATTTTTTAGAATTACATGTGAATTTTTTGAGCGAAATAATTTTGCGTTAAATAAATACAGCAATTCTTATAAAACTCATTCTACATCTTTTGGTATTTGCATTTTCCATAAGTGAAAGTAGGCTTGGTTGCAGAAATAATCAAAGTTGGATGATCTTTTAAACTCAACTATATTGTAACTGCGTTGTTTCAATATGTAGATGCACAGAATGTAAGCAAAAATAAAGCGATTTTAGGACGGATGCAACACTAAATTTGAATTAAAAAGAACTTTAAAAATCACGATTTTGAGACAAGATGGATGCCATATTTTATTTTGAAGTGGGTCACGTGATCTCTTCATATAACGTTCACGTGATCTCTCCATATAAAAGGTGTAATTATTATTTTAATTTTTATTTAAAAAACTACTGAATATATTTTGCTGAAATTTGTTTTATATATTTTATGGGACTATTTGAATATTTCATAAGACTTTCGAAGCAATTTGTGAATTTTAAGTCCCCTTAAAAAATGTTTGAAAAATTAGGTCCCATAGGATTCAATGTATTTCATTTTTTTAACCCGGGTTCAATCCAAAACTAATTGGATGATATTCTTCATTTATATTCCCATAGGTCCTAGAGACCGTCTGAACAACATACTAAAATTTCATTTTGATAAAGTCATTTTTACGGCAGTTATCGTGCTAACGGACAGACAGACAGACAGAATGAACAAAGTAATAAACACTTTTCAACTTTGTTGTAAAGTGTTAAAAATGAAGCCACCCGAGCACCTATGTAAAGAATTCTTATGCCTTACTTATCAGTGCCGCTGTACTAGGCTGCAGTTTGAGAGATATGGAATACTATTTTAAGTAATGTTTTAGTAATTACTGAATTCCAATTAAAATAAATTAATGACATTAACAAATTTATTGAAGTGAAACCTCGGTTTTGTAATACAAACATTATATGCAGGAATACAAAATACAACGAAAACTCCAATTTAATTAGAATATAAAAATCAAGGAAAATATATAAGACAATAACTAGACCACTTATCAAGTTTTAGTTTTACATTTGATAAAATTTTAATCAAGAACAATTCCGAATATATATTCGTATATTTCATTCAAGATCGATTTGGTTTCCATAAGTATTTTTTAACACTTTACAACAAAGTTGAAAAGCGTTTATGACTTTGTTCATTCCGTCTGTCTGTCTGTCTGTCCGTTAGCACGATAACTGCCATAAAAATGACTTAACCAAAATGAAATTTTAGTATGTTGTTCAGACGGTCCGTAGGACCTGTGAGAATATAAATGAATAATATCACCCAATTAGTTTTGGATTGAACCCGGGTTGAAAAAAGGAAACACATTGAACCCTATGGTACCTAATTTTTCAAGCATTTTTAAGCGGATTTAAAATTCACAAATTGCTTCGAAAATTTTCGGTAATATTCAAATTGTTAAATAAAATATATAAAAAAAATTCAGCAAAATATATTCAGTAGTTTTTAAACAAAATTAAAATAATAATTACACTTCTTATATGAAGCGATCACGTGACCATGATATGAAAAGATGACGTGACCCACTTCAAAATGAAATATGGCATCCATCTTGGCTCAAAATCGTGATTTTTAAAATTCTTTTTAATTCATATTGAATGTTGTATCCGTCCTAAAACCGCTTTATTTTTGCTTAATTTCTGGGCATCTACATACATACTGAAACAAAGCAATTACAATATATTTGAGTTTAAATAGTCATCCAAATTTGATTATTTCTACAACGAAGCCTATTTTTCACTTATGTAAAATGTAAACAGCAAAATATGTAGAATGAGTTGTATAAAATTGCTGTATTTCTTTAACGCAAAATTATTTCGCTCATGGAGTTTGCACTGCTGATATGAATGAAATATTCATTGATTTTACAGAAAACGATTTTTTTAGATGAAGTTTTAAGAATAGAGTTTAATTAGTTGTAGCTCCATGGTCTTAATTTTAAAAAAAAATAAATTATTATAGTATTGTGATGAATGAAATGAATGGGAAAATGTTATGAATGAAATGCTGCTTTATTAGAGAGAGCCAGGCGTGTTATTTTTTCTATGATGTCATATGAATGAATTTCAGTTGTTTTCGATGATGTTTTCAAATATAATAATTTATCGCAGTATTATGATAATTTTTAAAATATTACCGAGGAATGTATCGCATTTTAGAGATGTTTAAACCAGGCAATTTATATTTCAATGCCGTTATTTGAATGAAGTTCAGTTTTTTATGACGGTTTAAATTTTCAAATATAATAAATTAATGTATTATTGTGATAAGTTTTAAAATATTACAGAGGAATGTATTGCATTTTAGAGATGTTTAAATAAAATTGCATTGAAGTTGGAAAGGGTTTCATAATTAATGCTTTAAGCATGATTGATCTTTCTTGTTTACCATGACCTTAATACATAGACTTGTAAATTTCTTTATTGTAAACAACTATGCTACTTCTAATTTATACAAAAAAATTGAAGCAAATAATAAATAAATATCAAAGAATGTAAGGTGAAATTGAATAAATTAAAACATCAGGATATTTGAAGTCAAATTGCCTATTAACAATTAAGAAACAGCCACTTCCTTATAGCTTAGACATGTCTATCAAAGACTTGCTGTAGCTCAAGTATAAATTGTGTGCATATTTTCCTTAAGTTCCATTTCTAATGGAATATCGTCTAATGTGTGTAGAGATAGAGAGAGATTCGTCACTCCTGAAAATCTCGCTTGACACTTAGCTTTACTAGACAAAGTAAACATACTTTGTTTATTTACAAATTATTTGGATAGACGCTATCTCCCTTGTCAGCCATAAAACCAAATTAAATAAAATATTTCTACAAAATTAACTCTTTATAAAAGCTTAAAACAAAATTGTAACATGTTGCATATATAAACGTATAAGGTTACCGAATTGATTTTTAAATGAAATGATAAAATCAGTGGTGTGCAGCGATATTTTGCTTTAGGCAAGCATAACATTTAAGCCTGATATATAAAAACAATAGAAAAAATATAGTACAATCAACTTTTCTATATCGTGGTACTCTCATAATGCAGATTCTATATAATGTGGAGCAAAAGTTTTGACAGCCCTGTTATAAGGCAATATTCATAAAACACGATAGTTTTATAAAGCGGATTCTTTGTAATACCCATCAGTTTAAGCAGTCTCCCTAAAGCATGATTATACTTTTACGGTTCGAAATTAATGGGGAATTCCCCTGTTTTTTCATTCACGTACATCACCATATTTCAATTTCAGTTATCAGGGAAATTCTCTGTAAAATAAATTAATACATTCACCTCAAATGCATTGGTAGACGAAAATATGGGTAAAGAATGGGTTTCAAATTTCAATTTAAGTGATGTGAAAAGGGGACTGGGTTTGGGTAAACCATTAGAAAATTACTTTATTGAATATGATCCTTCATCAATACGAAATTCAAATTTTAAAAGATAATTACAAAATTGTTTAGCTCCTTTCAGAGAGATTTTGGTAGAGTTTCGAATTAAAACTACATTTGAAAACGAAAATGAAGGTATGCAAAGTGAAGGGGACATTGAAAGAATTAGGCCACTAACTAATATTTAACAGAGGTGATGAATATTAATAGAATTTTTGTTGGAAAAATGTTATTAAGTTTATATTTCACATTGTTTTTTCATTTTCTTATGAAGTCTTAATAAAAATAATTCGAAATATGTAAAATATTTTTGCCTTTCTTTTGTGTCTATAAACTTATATTTCATAACCATATTCACCATAACATGGTACTCTAAAAATACAATATTATATAATGTAGAATGAATCAGTCTGATTTATATGTTCTGAGTTCCACTTAATGCAATTTTCGTATTACACAGTACGAACGAATTGTTCTGAGTTTCTTATAATGCTGTACGCGGTTTCCATATAATATGGTACAAATTAATCTGATATGCACTAATCTGAGTTTCATAATATAAAGCGGTACAAATTAACACTAGAAGGACGGAAGCTGTCATTTTGACAGCATAACTACTTTAAGAAACGATTTCTCCAAAACGACTAATCCCAGCTCATTGAAATTTTATGACTTTTCTTATTTTCTTTGCAAAATGTGTGTCGAAGAAACATCCTAAATGCTGAAACTACGATATTTTGGTTTTGAATTAAAGGTATGTTGTACTTTTTCTATGGTGGTCAAATTGACCACTGCCAGTCGTTCCAGGTAGTTCAAAATATCAGTCATTCTAGTCTTAATCGCATTATTGGAGGTTATGGGAGTGTTTATCGCATCATGTACTGTTGAATCTATTTGTACATAAATCCCAATCTTCTACTTTTTTTGCAAACGCATTAATGACATTTTCGTGGAAATTAAGAGTTCTTATTTCTCAAATTTGAAGAAAACTTTTTAAGATGCAACAAAAAAGTGTATCTTTGCTATTATTAATTAAGATTAATTTGAGCTTGGTCACCAATGATCTATCATCAATCACCGTTTCACAAATTCTGCTGAAATATTATAGTAATTTCTTTTATTTTTACTTTCCTTATATACATAATGTATAAGGAAAGTATTGTGACGGGGTCGAAAATTCGAATTCGAGTTTTCGACGGGAGAGCACGTTTCAAGCATCCCTGATCACGAATCAAACAGTTTTGAAGTGATGTCTGTGTGTGCGTGTGTGCGTGAAAGTATGTGTGTGTGTGTGTGTGCGTGTGTGTCAGTGAGTCTTTGGAGACGATAACTGACGAACGAATGGACAGATTCGAACCAAATTTGGTACAAAAATCACAATCCGTAAACACTGGAAGCCTATTGTTTTTATACGCAATCGAATGTTCAGAACCCCCTCAATTTCCGAATAAAATTTTGAAAAAATCGTCAAAAAATCAAAACCACTAATAAAGTTACGCAAATAGACATTTCTTATGTAATTTTTCATTAGAAAACGATTGACATAAATTTTAGAACGCTAACATGAACAGTTCTCGAGATATTGCATATTTAAAAAAAAATTATCAAAAAGTCCTATAAAATAAAAAAAAATATACTTCCTGTTGAGAAACATGTTCACTTTTCATATGTAATACCATACGATAAATTGGGTGACATCATTCTCGTGGATCTAGCTCGTTCCATTCATGAACAAAGGTACTTTGAGTAATACGTTTGTATTTGAACGCCAATAGTCATTTGTCTGCTGTAAGAATAACATATTTCTTCGTCCATAACGCTTGGTGAGATTTTGGCGACGAATTTGGCGGAATGTCGCCAACTTAGCGACTTTTTGCAATGTTGCAAAATTAACGAAAATCTCGCCAAATTAATGAAAATGACGCTAAATCAATGAAAATGACGACTAATTGAAGAAAATTCAATATCTTGAAAAGAATAAAAATATCTACTATAAGAATAACATTTTTTTAACTGTAAAAGTAGTAAATTCTTTGCATTATATAAGGAAAGTCATGTGTTGCCCACATCAGATTTTTTTAAACTGATGTTCGTTAAGCAATGCTTGTAAACTAAAAATTTCACAAAAAGTTTATTACATTATACCTTTAAATAAAAATGTTAAAGATTTTGATAGAGCTAATCTCTGAGTAAACAAATTAGGATAAATATTTCAATAGTATGCGGTGTGTAGAAAACATGTTGTAGAAGAGAAATTTCTTATAAAACGATATGTGGATTTCTATGATGTATCTACAGCTAACGGAAAATGATATGAAAGTAATTTGCATCTTTTGTAAAATTGAGGAGTATTTTTGAGAAGAATTTTGGAAATATTCAGGATAATGGATTATGGAGAATATATAATTTTGAAATTTTTTTTTTTGTCTGAGTGGGGTTTGGCTTCACTTCAGTCGAAATATCTTCTATAAATTATAGATGTAAACAGAAAATAAATAAAAAAAATTAGTTGCAAATTCAGTTTCTAGATCAATAATTTGCTTTCACAAATTTAATGTTTTTAATAATCGTCTCGTCAAATGGACCAAGATTGAAAATTTTCCATTTTTAAAGTTTGCAATGCTTATATCTCAAAAACTTATTTTTTTTTAATGGCCAGGCACTTGATTAACTAATCATTCAGCCATACATCGGTCCTATCAGGAACCATTTTTACATGACGTTGCTCCTGCGCACCTATATATACAGACTCCTATACATACGGGCTGACGCAGTCGCTATTTTAACTTCGATCGGTCAGTCCGTTATCGTCTGTGCTATTTTAACGGCACGCGCATGTTACATGGCTGATATTTGATACGCAATTTAGCTGTAAAATAGGTGCTTCTGCTTCCAAAAAATTGTACCATTCACTCAAGAAAGTAGCATAGAATGTTTTGATATTCTGGAGACCCCGAGAAAGAGACAAAAGTAACTCTTTTCGCCATATACAGTCATCGCTTCATCTGGAAGTCAAGATAGCCGCTGTTACGCCAGCTTGTATATTTAGGAGCCTTATTACGAACTAAGCGTTACAACTGACGTCACAACCTACATGCTGCTATGAAAAACGGTGACGTATTTATCGTAAAAGGGTTGTTGCGCTTTCGGGCATACGATAAAAATAACATAGTAGGCATAGAATGTTTCGATTTTCTGGAGATCCTGAGAAAAGGACGAGAAAGTAACTATCTTAACTATCTTTTCGTCATGTTCAGTCATCGCTTCAACTGGTAATTAAGCTGTTAAGTTAGGACACTTAACGGAGGGGGGGGGGGGGCGAATACATTACACCCTGTACGGACCCGGTCGTCCAAATTGCTGCTCTATATCTTAAGATGAGTCGGTTGGTCTGGGCTTTCGACACTCTTTACGGACACCACAATATCCATGCCTGCAGATGGGATTCGAACCCACGCCCCTGGCAATCGGGAGAACAGGAGGAAACGATATCTCGAAAACTAAAAGTGCTGGCTATGATTAGTTAGCAAATACTTTGTAACCCATCCTACAAGGATATACGATTGGATTTCGGTAGCCCAGTGGTTAGCGCGTGGGAATTGCACTCGGTAGGCCTGGGTTCGATTCCCTCCGCTGCCAAAACTGCCGCCGTGTTCACGGGGAGTGCGATCACATTAAACATGTGGGTCCGTAAGTCCTTACGATATGTTGGTGGTAGGGAAGGAGGGTACGGTCCCTATGGATGCCTTCCCCACTGGGTTCCGGTCTAAATTGGGTGGCTCTTCCCGGCCGTCCAAACAATTACCTCACACCTTTCTGGTAGGTCGGACGGTCTGGGTCTCAACAACAGCAACAGAATATCGCGTAAAACCATTTTATCATTGTCATGAGATGTGTAGATCAGCATTCCATATTGAGAGCAAATCTTTAGAGGTAAATGCCCTTTTTACGATAGAGAAAGCTGACTTTTCCAGATATAATGTTTGTTTTCACCTCATTTTACTTTTCAGTTATCATTTCTTTTATCACCGCTTCCATGCAGTGAAAAGATAAAAACCGGCTTGACATCTCATGCAAAATCGGCTGTGTACTCTTTCTATTCTCGACTGTGGTGCTTTCGTTAAGATTTCAATGGGATTTAAAGACTCTATTTTTGCCTATGGCATTTGGAATTTTACTGATCTGTTACTACTATCGGTAGTGGCTTTAAGCGGGTTATATGCATATTTCAAATTTCAGAATAAACAAAGAAATTACCCACCAGGACCCGTAGGTTTGCCAGTTTTTGGCTACTTACCGTTTTTAGGGCTGGAACCTCACAAAGTGCTGTGGAAACTGAAAGAAAAATATGGTGATATTATTGGGTAAGATATTTTATTCTACGAGTTCTGCTTGATTTATACCTAATCCAATCTTATTGTAACTTTTTTTCGTATTTTTGAAACAGTTCATTTAACAAAACTACATCTTAAATTATATTTTGTTTTTAAAAATTTAAGTCCATAAAATCAAATTGTTTTCTGAAATGAAACGCTTGCTAGTTTCTTGATACTATCTTCATACTAGTTTATTAAGTCCTTATACAGAAAAAATAAAAATTAGAGCATTTATTTCTTTCTAATTAGTTTGATTAAGGTAAATAAAATCCATACTAAGAGTGGCGACACGTCACGATTTCAAATACTAATTACTAATAAATGACAAATCTCACAGATCCAATAGTCATTTTATTTTAAAATCATCCTACAGACATAAAAATCTGATGTGGGCAGCACATGACTTTCCCTGCAGACTTATATTAACGTTCTCTATATTTTAATTAAATTTATTTCACTTTTAATTCAATTTTTGTTCTCATTCGGTAACCGGACTTATTTTCAAAGGTGGCGGAGAGAAAATACGGAAAACTAAAATATCTCGAGAACGGCTAGTTCTAGTGTAATGGGGTTGGTCTTATTCTTTTCTTCGCTAAAAATTAAGTATTAAACAAGCATTTAATGGATATATTTGAGCATACGTAGTTCTTTAGTTTAGATTTTGACGATTCTTGCGGGCCATTTTGCAAAAAAAGGCAGGTTATTTTTTCCCAAATCATACAAAAATCTAATCAATACCAGGGTAACCTACAAGTGACTCATCTACCGAATTTTGTGAAATTCGGTCCATTTGTTTTTCAGTTAGAGTGGATACAAGCTTTTGCGGGCCATTTCGCAAAAAAAGGCGGGTTCTTTTATTCCAAATCGTACCCAAAACTAATCAGCACCAGACTCGCTCACAAGTGACTTACCTACCAAATTTTGTGAAATTCGGTCCATTAGTTTTTTAGTTAGAGTGGATACAAGATCTGCACAGACACACAGACACACACACAGACGTCACGCTAAAAATGGTTTTTTCGCATTCTAGAGGTCTTGAAACGTGTAGATCCGTCGAAAACTCGAGTTGTGATTTTCGACATGATTCCAATACTTTGCCTATACATTACCATGTATTGCAGGGAAAGTAAAAACAATAGATAAAGCGCTTTCGAACAACTTACATGTTCATCCTCAGTGGCAATACAATTTTTGCTCTCTTTTTGAAAAAACTTTTCTCTTAGTTAGCTGTAATAGACCACGTTCGATCTTGCTAGAGCTCCTCTACTACAGGCTGACTTATCAAGCATATTGAAGCCCACCGTAGCTGGAAGAGCAATCCATTAGCATTAGCTCTATTCGCATTTTCTATTTATTAAGTATTATTGAAATAATTATGGGTGGTTGTTCTGTACCGAACTGCTCTAGTCATTCTAGAAAGGGTTTTTGGCTATTTCGCATTCATATAAACGAAGAAAGAAGCAAACAATGGCTAATAAATAGTCGGCGCGATAATTGGATACCTGGTAATGGAGCATACTTGTGCGAGGTAAGTTCTACAATATTCTAATTGAAACTTCTTTTTACTTTCCCTGCAATACATGGTAATGTATAGGGAAAGTATTGGAATCATGCCGAAAATCACAACTCGAGTTTTCGACGGATCTACACGTTTCGAGACCCCTAGAATACGAAAAAACCATTTTTAGCGTGACGTCTGTGCGTGTGTCTGTGTGTCTGTCTGTCTGTCTGTGCAGATTTTGTATCCACTGTAACTAAAAAACTAATCGACCGAATTTCACAAAATTTGGTAGGTAAGTCACTTGTGGCCGGGGCTAGTGCTGATTAGTTTTGGGTACGATTCGGAATAAAAGAACCCGCCTTTTTTTGCGAAATGGCCCGCAAAAGCTTGTATCCACTCTAGCTGAAAAACTAATGAACCAAATTTCACAAAATTCGGTAGATGAGTCACGTATAGGTCACTCTGGTGCTGATTAGATTTTGGTACGATTCGGAAAAAAATAACCTGCCTTTTTTTGCAAAACGGCCCGCAAAAATCTTCAAAATCTAAACTAAAGAACTTGGTATACTTAGATATATCCATTAAATGCCCGTTTAATACGTAATGTTTAACGACGAAAAGAATAAGACCAACCCCATTACACTAGGACTAGCCGTTCTCGAGATATTTTAGTTTTTCGTACTTTCCCTACGCCACCTTTGAAAATAAGCCCGGTTACCGAATGAGAACGAAATTTGAATTAAAAGTGAATTACATTTAATTGAAATAAATAGAACGTGGATATAACTTTGCAGGGAAAGTCATGTGCTGCCCACATCAGATTTTTTTATATAAAGTATTTATTTTATACACTTATTTTATAATTCCTGTAACTGTAATATGGATTATTAATAATTTTTAGTTGTTATAGTCTTATCTTAGGACACTTTGTTTGTAATGTAAACATCTCCTTGAACGCATTATACTGTCTTCAAAACCTAGAAGTAAATAGCTTCAAATTATACATATATATATTAAAGATTTATTCCTGTTACGCCAATATCTTTCAAGTTTTATACACTTTGTTGTATTTTTAGATCATAATGAATCACAGAATTGGTGAATTCTACTATCAACAAACTGTCGCCAAGTGGAAAACTTGCCATGTTATAGTAATTATGCAAACATAACTAAAATGGTAAATAAATCTAAATACGTTTATCATAAAAGGTTTTTTTAATAACATGTATGAATGTTTGCCTCACATATTTAAAAGTTTGTTAACTATTTTGTATTTAAAGAGGAAAATACTAATAATAACCCTACTGCGAGCTCGGCTTTTTTAAATCGAGGATTTTCAAACAAAACGTATTTCGATTTATTTACCATTTTAGTTTATGTTTGCATAATTACTATAACATGGCAAGTTTTCCACTTGGCGACAGTTTGTTGATAGTAGGATTCACCAATTCTGTGATTCATTATGATCTAAAAATACAACAAAGTGCATAAAACTCTTGAAAGATATTGGTGTAACAGTAATAAATCTTTAATATATATATGTATAATTTGAAGCTATTTACTTCTAGGCTTTGAAGACAGTATAATGCGTTCAAGGTGATGTTTACATTACATACCAAGTGTCCTAAGATAAGACTATAACAACTAAAAATTATTAATAATCCATATTACAGTTAAAGGAATTATAAAATAAGTGTAGGAAATAAATACTTTATATAAAAAAAGAAGTTTCAATTAGAATATTGTAGAACTTACCTCGCACAAGTATGCTCCAGTACCGAGTATCCAATTATCGCGCCGACTATTTATTAGCCATTGTTTTCTTCTTTCTTCGTTTATATGAAAGCGAAATAGCCAAGAACCCTTCCTAGAATAATTAGAGCAGTTCGGTGCAGAACAACCACCCATAATTATTTCAATAATACTTCCTAAAGTGAAAATGCGAATAGAGTTAATGCTAATGGATTGCGTTTCCAGCTACAGTGGGCTTCAATATGCTTGATGAGTCAGCTCGTATATAGAGAAGCCTTAGATCTTGCTATATGAATCCCTTTTTAACACTTTACAACATAGTGGAAAGTGTTTATGACTTTGTGTTCATTCTGTCTGTCTGTCTGTTCGCTAGCACGATAACTGCCCTAAAAATGGCTTTATCAAAATAAAATTTTAGTATGTTTTTCAGACGGTCTGTGGGACCTATGGGAATATAAATGAATAATATCACCCAATTAGTTTTTTATTGAACCCGGGTTGAAAAAATGAAATACATTGAACCCTATGGGACCTAATGTTTTAAACATTTTTTAGGCGAATTTAAAATTCACAAATTGCTTCGAAAATTTTAGAAAATATTCAAATTATCCTATAAAATATATAAAAAAAAATTTAGTAAAATATGTTAGGTAGTTTTTTAAATAAAAATTATTTAATATAGGGATAAAAACAAATTCAATTAAATTCTGACTCTCGTTATATCCTCCAGAAAGGGAAAAGAGATATATTATATAATAAATATCTTTCCAAGAGTTTAATTATTTTACATATGAGGAAGGTTTCACATTTAAAATAAATATGGTAGATAATAATTTTTAAATTCTTAAATAAAATAAATTATTATAGTATTGTGATGAATGAAACGATTAGAAAAATGTTTATGAATGAAATGCTGCTTTTATATAGAGGCGATTTATATTTCGATGACGTCATTTGAATAAAGTTCATTTGTTTTCGATGAAGTTTTCAAATATAATAAATTATTGTAGTGTTATGATAATTTTAAAAATATTACCGAGGAATGTATCGTATTTTAGAGATGTTTAAACCAGGCAATTTATATTTCTATGCCGTCATTTGAATGAAGTTCATTTTCTTCGATGAAGTTTTCAAATATAATAAATTAATGTAGTATTGTGATAATTTTAAAAATATTACCGAGGAATGTATCGCATTTTAAAGATGTTTGTATAAAATTGCATTGAAGTTGGAAAGTGTTTCATAATCAATGCTTTATGCATGATTGATATTTTTTGTTATTTATTTATATCGTTCTTCTATTTGTAATTTTGACCCTGTTCAGGTCCTAAGTTATGCTTGGCTACTCGTTCTCGATTCCTTGCATGTTAAGCCTTTGCATAGATACATTGATTTATAATTATTGTGTTTTAAAAAAATTCCTATATTTTTAAACCTTTTTGAAGTATTTGCTTTTGAACATTGTTTAAATTATAATCTGACTCATAATTCATCTTTTTGTATAACTGACAATTTCATGATATGCAAATTTTACTTGAAAGTATTGAATTGTATTTAAGCACGTTGGCATCTATTTCTAATTGTATTGCCAATGAGGATGAACATTGAAGATGTTCAAAAGCGCTTTGGCTATTGTTTTTATATCTGTAGGATGATTTTAAAATAAAATGACTATAGGATCTGTGAGATTTGTCATTTATTAGTAATTAGTAAGTAAAACCCAATTTACTACAGTAATATGTAACGATAGAGCAATCATTATATATTACTAGAACGAATTTCCCAGCGTTGCCCGGGTCCTAAATCAGAGGTCGCTACTTAAATAATACCATTCAATTTCTAAATCGCCAAATCAAATTATTGAGAAATACGAAATCCTTGGTTTAAATACAAAGAGCACCGCTCCTTTCAAAATGTATAAAGAGTAAAAATAAATCTTCTAATACAAAATCGCAATGAGATATAATTCATATTACGTAAAATTCGCAATAAGATAGTTTATAATTATACAAATTATTCTGAGATTATATAATATAATATTACTATATATATATATATATATATATATATATAACGCTATAGAATATCTCTTCAAATTGGAAGCAAAAGAACGCTTTATATACTGAAGGTAGAGAAAATAAACTGCAATAAAATATCAGCTATCTAAAGAGTCTGAAATAAAAAAATTATTGAAACACAAATATCACTTTCAATAACAAATTGCGAGTATCGTGACGAACAATTAAACAGAACTGAAAAAAAGAAATGCAATTCTTCGCATACAATCAGTTTGAATCTAAATCCCTCTACATAATGCGAGATAAGTTTAAATGCATTACAAGCCGGTTGCCCTTATGTAAAGGCGATAATGTCAGCACAGATTCTTTCTTCACCTTCACCCCCCCATTTCACAATATCCACTTCACTGAATTTAAAATGGATTCTGTCCAGAGCAGGGAAAAGGGGTGAACGTACGGGGATGTGTAGACGGTCTATTGCGATGACTGAATGCGATTATTTAAAGAAATTACTAAAATTAAATTACTTATGAAATCGAATTTTTTTTTCTTGTAGGAATGCTCATATATATATGGGGATGTTTCAGACAAAATATAAAAGTGCTAATCTTAATTTTTTTTTTATTGAGATGATGAGATTATGTTTCATTTTGAATGTAAATTCCATTGTATCGAATTCAGTTATTGATATAATCGAATGCTCATTGAAATGAAGTGTCTTTCATTTTGTCTTGAGATCTGATTTGGGGATCGCCCAATGAATAAATATATATATTGATTTATATTAATATATATTGATTATTCACAGAAATCGCCAAGGGCTGACTATTTGACTTGAGATTGGGCTCGGTAAAGACTCAAGGCGAATAGTCAATTATCAAATTTCCAATTTTTGTGTTTAAATGTGTGGATTTTCAAACTCTAATTAACCTTCGCTTTTGTTTCCGGTATGTCTGCTTCTTATATAAGAATATAGAGAATATATATAAGAATATAGGAAGAATAAGAATATAGAGAAATATATATAAGAATATAGAGATAAGAATATAGAGTATAAGAATATAGAGAATATATATAATAGTCTTATATATATATATATATATAATAGTTTGAAAATCCAATGAACGAAAAGTAAGAAGATGTAACACGATAAACCTAACTTTTTAAAACACCCACAGAATAAAATATAATACAGCAAATCATCAATCAAATGGATGAAAAATACAAAACACAAGCTATCAAGTTACAGAAAATCAACAAAATTCAAAGGTATGGAAACAAAAAAAGAAAAACTTAAACTAAATTCAACTATCTAACTGGCTTACAAAACAAAAGTAAAAATCAACTAATCCTCAAGCAAATGGAAAAAAATAAATAAATAAAATAAAATAAATATGGAATTAACAGGTCAATGAAAAATATCATAATACAAAGGTATGGAATCGAAAAAAGTATAACAAACGAAATCAAGCACAAACGCTATACACGTGGACGAGGCTCTAAGCCTAAATCATGAATTGTTAACCTCTACAAAAATCTAATCATGTCCAAGTTTTTTGTTGCGCAATAAATTAAATGTATTTTGCATTTTCAATCCATTTACATAATAACTTTAAATTCTTTATTTAATCATATTTGCATAGTATCCTTCATATTTTAGTAAGCTATAGTATCTATATATATATATATATATATATATATATATAATTTTCGTGAACGTTTCTAATTGCGGTTTGCCGAAAGGGATCAACAGAGCAACAAAGTAGCTGAAAAAACGAGCAAAGGTTGCAAAATGTTTAACAGTGTACTTATTAACTTAAAGTAACGAATGCCACATAAAACCCGCGTAGCAGGTAAAAGCATGCTTTAGTGCAACGGGGCACCCACCTGCTACGGGGTCGACGGCTACTGCAAGAAATCGATTGTAAGTTAAAAGCTTTTTCAAAAGGTAACCGGGCTGGAACCCGAAGGTGGTTAGTATTCATTAAATGTATGTGGTTTCACGAATGAATAGGTACAATAAAGTAACTTATCAACATTTTCATGTAAATTAGGAAAGACTACCTGATAAAGAAGAAAGTTCAACTAGCGGCAAAACTTGAAAACTTGCAAAATTGATTCCTTTGTAATTTTGATTTTGATAAGTGAACAATTGAATGAGAAAAACGTTTTATCGGCTGGACTTTCGCACTCTATTTTATCACCAAAATTTGATTCTGAAGGTTGATAAAAGTAAACTAGAGTGTGGCTCGACTATCAACTCAAATGCCGCATACCAGAATCCATTTTTATGTATAGCTTGTGATTTCTTTTTATAATGCAAATTTTGCAAGATAAAATGTTGAAACTAGGAGACTCCGCTCCCAGCTCGCTTACGCTTCGCCAACCCCCTTCGGGACCAACTGCGCTTGCGGAGCTCGCTTTTTGTTTATCTGTCCTAAAAATTCTACTTACAAAAATCTCTTTTTCTATCTCTATCTATTTTCCACAGAAGGTAAAAGAAGAAATTTTTCTCAGGCTAAGGAATCCAAAAACTAAATTCCTTGATTTAAGCAAAAATTTATAACAGAGATATAATAAAGATTTGTAAATGTAAAACAAAGCCGTATGTAAAGCTTCGTTAGCTATTTCATGCCAAACTAAAGTTTAAGTCGCTAAACGGTTTATTTCATCCCTATATATGTTACCCTATTATTTCTCTATAAATGTACCGAATTTCATATTTTATATTACTCTCCCTGCAATACATGGTAATGTATAGGGAAAGTATCGGAATCATGTCGAAATCGCAACTCGAGTTTTCGACGGATCTACACGTTACGAGACCTCTGGAATACGAAAACACTATTTTTAGCTTGACGTCTGTGTGTTTGTCTGTCTGTGTGTCTGTGCAATGTATGTATCCACTCTAACTCAAAAACTCATGGACCGAATTTCATAAAATTTGGTAGGTAAGTCACTTGGGTATGACCCTGGTGCTGATTAGTTTTTGGTACGATTCATTGAAACAGAACCCGCCTTTTTTTGCGAAATGGCCCGTAAAAGTTTCATGTATCCACTCTAGCTAAAATACTAATTGACCAAATTTCACAAAATTTGGTAGATAAGTTACTTGTACGATACTCTGGTGCTGATTAGATTTTGGTATTAATCGGAAAAGAACAACCTGCTTTTCTTTACGAAATGGTCCGTAAAAATGTCATGTATCTACTCTAACTAAAATGCTAATTGACCAAATTTCACGAAATTTGATAGGTAAGTTACTTTGGGGATACTCTGGTGCTGATTAGATTTTGGTATTATTCGGAAAAGAATAACCTGCCCTTTTTTACGAAATGGCCCTCAAAAATCACAAAATCTAAAAGAAAACTACGTATGTTCAAATATATAAATTAAATGCTTGTTTTATACG
Organism: Amaurobius ferox; assembly: GCA_951213105.1. Taxonomy (NCBI): domain Eukaryota; kingdom Metazoa; phylum Arthropoda; class Arachnida; order Araneae; family Amaurobiidae; genus Amaurobius; species Amaurobius ferox. The sequence goes on along the minus strand of OX578150.1, from coordinate 65,167,378 downwards.
TAATTTTTGATGAGGAAAATAATAAGAACAACTCTTTTACTCCAGGTCTAACCATTCTCGAGATATTTGAGATTCTTCGCATTTAGTTATGCCACTTTTAGAAAAATGTCTAATTACCAAATAAAAACAGAAATTGAATTAAAAATGCAAATTTAGTGTTATTTTGTGCAATTAAACTCAATTTAATGAATTATTAAAGAAATAAAGGAAAACGAATTTGAGTCTGCAGGGAAAGTCATGTGCTGCCTACATCAGATTTTTTACTTTCCCTGCAATACATGATCTATAGGGAAAGTATTGGAATCATGCCGAAAATCGCAACTCGAGTTTTCGACGGATCTACACGTTTTGAGACCTCTAGAATACGAAAAACTATTTTTAGCGTGACGTCTGTGTGTCTGTCTGTGTGTCTGTACAATGTATGTATCCACTCTAACCAAAAAAATAATGGACCATATATCATAAAATTTGGTATGTAAGTCACTTGGGTGAGACCCTGGTGCTGATTAGTTTTTGGTAGGATTCGTAAAAACAGAACCTGACTTTTTTTGCGAAATTGCCCGTAAACATTTCATGTATCCACCCTAGCTAAAATACGAATTGACCAAATTTTACAAAATTTGGTAAATAAGTTACTTGTAGGATGATCTGGTGCTGATTATATTTTAGTATGATTAGGAAAAGAACAACCTGCCTTGTTTTTCGAAATGGCCCGCAAAAATCGCCAAAATCTAAAATAAAAACTACGTTTGCTTAAATATATCCATTAAATACTTATTTTATACGTAATTTTTAACGAAGAAAAAATAAGATCAACTCCATTACACTAAGACTAGCCGTTCTCGAGATATTTTAGTTTTTTCGTATTTTCTATATGCAACCTTTGAAAATAAGTTCAGTTACCAAATGATAACGAAAATTGAATTAAAAGTGAATTAAACTTAAATAAAATAAAGAGAACGTGGATATAAATCTGCAGGGAAAATCATGTGCTGCCCACATCAGATTTCTCATTTTGTGTAGATTTTGCGGTATGAGAGAGAGAAATCGCTAGACGTGCCGATACGCAAAAAAAAAGAAAAAAAAATTCACTTCAGAAATGCATAAAAAGTAATATATCTGGTAAAATACATCGAAATTTAAAACAAGAAAGATGAATCATGCATAAAGCATTGATTATGAAACACTTTCCAACTTCAATGCAATTTTATTTAAACATCTCTAAAATGAGATGCATTCCTCGGTAATATTTTTAAAATAATCATAATACTACAATAATTTATTATATTTAAAATTTTATCGAAAACAAATGAAATTTATTCAAATGACGTCATCGAAATATAACACGCCTGGCTCTCTCTATAAAAGCAGCATTTCATTCATTTTCCCATTCATTTCATTCATCACAATACTATAATAATTTATTTTATTTAAAAACTTAAAACCCTAGAGGTACAAGTAATTTAATTTTATGCTTAAAGCTTCATAAAAAAAATCGTTTGCTTCTCTGCGTAAAATCAATGAATGTTTTATTCATATCAGCTATATTGCAGACTCCATGAGTGAAATAATTTTGCGTTAAAGAAATGCAGCAATTCTTATACAACTCATTCTATATCTTTTGGTATTTACATTTCCATAAGTGAAAAGTAGGCTTTGTTGTAGAAATAATCAAATGTGGATGATCATTTAAACTCAACTATATTGTAATTGCGTTGTTTCAATAATATATAGATGCACAAAATTTAAGCAAAAATAAAGCGGTTTTAGGACAGATACAACACTAAATATAAAATAAAAAGAACTTTAAAAATCACGATTTTGAGACAAGATGGATGCCATATTTTATTTTGAAGTGGGTCACGTGATCTCTTCATATAATGGTCACGTGATCTCTCCATATGAAAGGTGTAATTATTATTTTAATTTTTATTTAAAAAAACTACTGAATATATTTTGCTGAAATTTGTTTTATATATTTTATGGGATAATTTGAATATTTCATAAGATTTTCGAAGCAATTTGTGAATTTTAAGTCCGCTTAAAAAATGTCTGAAAAATTAGGTCCCATAGGATTCAATATATTTCATTTTTTCATCCCGGGTTCAATCCAAAACTAATTGGGTGATATTATTCACTTATATTCCCATAGATCCCACAGAGACCGTCTGAACAACATACTAAAATTTCATTTTGATAAAGTCATTTTTACGGCAGTTATCGTGGTAACGGACAGACAGACAGACAGACAGAAAGAACAAAGTCATAAACACTTTTCAACTATGTTGTAAAGTGTTAAAAAAGGCTCCGTTCTGCAAAAATTCACCTATGTGGATACCTGCCTGCGAAAATTCGTGGTCTTGCTATTGTTAGTCTATCCAGGACCCGCTCAAATATATTCTCTTTGACATTAAATATTTCTTAAACTACAACATATATCGAAACAAGAAAGATCAATCATGCATAAAGCATTGATTATGAAACACTTTCTAACTTCAATGCAATTTTATACAAACATCTCTCAAATGCGATACATTCCTATGTAATATTTTTTAAATTTTCACAATACTACATTAATTTACTATATTTGAAAACTTCATCGAAGAAAATGAACTTCATTCAAGTGACGGCATTGAAATATAAATTGCCTGGTTTAAACATCTCTAAAATGCAATACATTCCTCGGTAATATTTTTAAAATTATCATAACACTACAATAATTTATTACATTTGAAAACTTCATGGAAAATAAATGAATTTTATTCAAAGGACGTCATTGAAATATAAATCGCCTCTATATAAAAGCAGCATTTCATTCATAATCATTTTTCCAATCGTTTAATTCATCACAATACTATAATAATTTATTTTATTTAAAAATTTGAAAAATTGTTATCTACCATATTTATTTTAAAATTCGAAACATTTCTTATATATAAAATAATTAAACTCTTGGAAAGACATTTATTATATAATATATCTCTTTTTGCTTTTTGGAGGATATAACGAGAGTCAGAATTTAATTGAATTTGTTTTTCTCCCTATATAAATAATTTTATTTAAAAAACTACCTAACATATTTCACTGACATTTTTTTTATATATTTCATGGGATAATTTGAATATTTCCTAAAATTTTCGAAGCAATTTGTGAATTTTAAATTCGCTTAAAAAATGTTTGAAACATTAGGTCCCATAGGATTCAATGTATTTCATTTTTTTAATCCGGGTTCAATAAAAAACTAATTGGGTGGTATTATTCATTTACATTCCCATAGGTCCCATAGACCGTCTGAAAATATACTAAAATTTCCTTTTGATAAAGCCATTTTTACGGCATTTATCTTGCTAACGGACAGACAGACTGACAGACAGAATGAACAAAGTCATAAACACTTTCAACTATGTTGTAAAGTGTTAAAAAGGGTTTATTTCAGCGTATTCCCCAAAGTTTTTCCCACATGTGTACCAAATTTCATGTTTTTATATGCTACAGTTTTTGCGGTGCAAAGAAAAGAATCTCGAGAAACGAGAATTTTTTCAAACAGCAGCGGTGGCTACTTTTTTAACACTTTACAACATAGTTGAAAAGTGTTCATGATTACGTTCATTCTGTCTGTCTGTCCGATAGCACGATAACTGCCGTAAAAATAACTTTATCAAAATGAAATTTTAGTATGTTGTTCAGACGGTCTGTAGGACCTAAGGGAATATAAATGAATAATATCACACAATTAGTTTTGGATTGAACCCGGGTTGAAAAAATGAAATACATTGAGCCCTATGGGACCTAATTTTTCAAACATTTTTTAAGCGAATTTAAAATTCACAAATTGCTTCAGAAGTTTCAGAAATATTCAAATTATCTCATAAAATATATAAAAAAAATTTCAGCAAAATATATTCAGTCGTTTTTTAAATAAAAAGTAAAATAATAATTACACCTTTTATATGAAGAGATCACGTGACCATTATATGAAGAGATCACTTAACCCACTTCAAAATAAAATATAGCATCCATCTTGTGTCAAAATCGTAATTTTTAAAGTTATTTTTATTCATATTCAGTGTTTTATCCGTCCTAAAACAGTTTTATTTTTGCTTAAATACAGTGCATCTACATACTGAAACGACGCAATTACAATATTCTTGAGTTTAAATGATCATCAAACTTTGATTATTTTTACAACGAAGCCTAATTTTCCCTTATGGAGAATGTAAACACCAAAAGTTGCAGAATTAGTTGTATAGAATTGCTGCATTTCTTTAACGCAAAATTATTTAGCTCATGGAGTTTGCAATATAGCTGAAATGAATGATTTTATTCATTGATTTTACACAGAGAAGCAAACGATTTTTTCGATGAAGTTTTAAGCATAGAGTTAAATTACTTGTACCTCCATGGTTTTAAGTTTTTAAATAAAACAAATTATTATAGTATTGTGATGAATGAAAGGAATGGAAAACAGTTTATGAATGAAATGCTTCTTTTACAGAGAGAGTCAGGCGATTTATATTTCGATGACGTCATTTGAATAAGTTCATTTGTTTTCGATGAAGTTTTCAAATAAAGTAAATTATTGTAGTATTGTGATAATTTTAAAAATATTACCGAGAAATGTGTCTCATTTTAGAGAACTTTAAACCAGGCAATTTATATTTCAATGCTGTCATTTGAATGAAGTTCATTTTTTCTATGAAGTTTTAAGTTTTCAAATATAATAAATTAATGTAGTATTATGATTATTTTAAAAATATTACCGAAGAATGTATCGCAGTTTAGAGATGTTTAAGTAAAATTGCATTGAAGTCGGAAAGTGTTTCATTATCAGTGCTTTATGCATGATTGATCTTTCTTGTTTTTAATATTGAGTGAAATCTGCATAGTTGGTCTAAATGACCACACTTATACTAGCATGATACCCTTTTTTTTAAAGCGTTTGAAAAAAATCTTTCAATTGATATTAAGTTTGATAATATACCCCCTCGTCGGGGGGGGGGGGAATTTGTCCTCAAAGGGGGTTAATGACATCACGAATAGAAAAATTATATCACGGCTATTTTTCACTACAATGATTGAAACTGTTTCGCGATCATCCTGTGGCAAATAACCCCTTTTATACATAATTATGTCAAATTTTGTCTTATGATGCCATGTTAAGATAATATAGGATTTCGAAGTTTTCCTTGAATTTCAAAAAACCCTATCAAGTTTTAGATTTTACGTTAATGAAGTCGTATAAAGTTTCATGAAAATTCATTTATACTTGTGTACACAAGAAATTGACCACAGACAGATGACCATCACACTAAAAATAGTCAAAGGGTGTTCATTCAAGAGTTCCTAAAACATACATTGGCATCAAAAACTCGAAATCGAAAATTTTTGTGAAAACAATACTTTCTCATACTATAGCATACAGTAGAGGAAGTATTGTTACGAACGTACAAAATGCCTTCACCGGAGGATCTTTCGAGAACCAGAGGGGGGAAAACACCTTTACAGCTAGTTATTCCTATTAGGTCAATGTAGGATTGCTATATTTGAACAATCGGGAAAGGGTTTATAGATTTAGAGATTTTTCGCCAATTTGGCGATAATAAATACAGAACGAACCATTCAATAACTGCGAGACGAAGCTCGTTTCACTTAGCGAAAGTGTGTCTCATGAGGCAAACGAATAACTCCAATTTTTGGCATTTTGCCAGCAATATAGTACAGTGCCTGTTACCCAAGCGGAACTCCGATTGCTTCACTTGGGACGTTCAAGGCAGAAGCAACTTTAAGGATGAGCAGTGTTTATTTCAGGAGTTTTTGGTTGGGGAGGCGAATGAAACTCTAGGGGGGGGGGGGGCAAGTTTTTTATTTTTCCTATATAAATATATCTAAATGCTGTCACATAAATAAATCTAGGTTAACATAAAATGTCTTCGGAGGAGGGTCAATAAACGTCTGGCGGTTTTTCTGTAAAGCAGAGCATTCTACTGTAAAATGATGCAAAAATAACTTTTTATTCTGTCTCTTTTAGCTTATATTTTGGTACGAAATACACCATAGTTCTTAATGAATGGAGTGCCGTGAAGGAAACTTTAACTCATCCTGGTGCTTTGAACAGGGCCCAGAACCTTTTTGACCACATTCCTCGTGTAGGTATGGCAATTTTCATTTATATAAATTGTCTCCAAGATAAGTATTTACAGTTAAATTATTTATGACGTATGTATAAAACTAAGTGTAGTTTGGTACGGAATACACTATAGTTCTTAATGAATGGAGTGCCGTGAAGGAAACTTTAACTCATCCTGGTGCTTTGAACAGGGCCCAGAACCTTTTTGACCACATTCCTCGTGTAGGTATGGCAATTTTCATTTATATAAATTGTCTCCAAGATAAGTATTTACAGTTAAATTATTTATGACGTATGTATAAAACTAAGTGTAGTTTGGTACGGAATACACTATAGTTCTTAATGAATGGAGTGCCGTGAAGGAAACTTTAACTCATCCTGGTGCTTTGAACAGGGCCCAGAACCTTTTTGACCACATTCCTCGTGTAGGTATGGCAATTTTCATTTATATAAATTGTCTCCAAGATAAGTATTTACAGTTAAATTATTTATGACGTATGTATAAAACTAAGTGTAGTTTGGTACGGAATACACTATAGTTCTTAATGAATGGAGTGCCGTGAAGGAAACTTTAACTCATCCTGGTGCTTTGAACAGGGCCCAGAACCTTTTTGACCACATTCCTCGTGTAGGTATGGCAATTTTCATTTATATAAATTGTCTCCAAGATAAGTATTTACAGTTAAATTATTTATGACGTATGTATAAAACTAAGTGTAGTTTGGTACGGAATACACTATAGTTCTTAATGAATGGAGTGCCGTGAAGGAAACTTTAACTCATCCTGGTGCTTTGAACAGGGCCCAGAACCTTTTTGACCACATTCCTCGTGTAGGTATGGCAATTTTCATTTATATAAATTGTCTCCAAGATAAGTATTTACAGTTAAATTATTTATGACGTATGTATAAAACTAAGTGTAGTTTGGTACGGAATACACTATAGTTCTTAATGAATGGAGTGCCGTGAAGGAAACTTTAACTCATCCTGGTGCTTTGAACAGGGCCCAGAACCTTTTTGATCACATTCCTCGTGTAGGTATGACAATTTTCATTTATATAAATTGTCTCCAAGATAAGTATTTACAGTTAAATTATTTATGACGTATGTATAAAACTAAGTGTAGTTTGGTACGGAATACACTATAGTTCTTAATGAATGGAGTGCCGTGAAGGAAACTTTAACTCATCCTGGTGCTTTGAACAGGGCCCAGAACCTTTTTGACCACATTCCTCGTGTAGGTATGACAATTTTCATTTATATAAATTGTCTCCAAGATAAGTATTTACAGTTAAATTATTTATGACGTATGTATAAAACTAAGTGTAGTTTGGTACGGAATACACTATAGTTCTTAATGAATGGAGTGCCGTGAAGGAAACTTTAACTCATCCTGGTGCTTTGAACAGTGCCCAGAACCTTTTTGACCACATTCCTCGTGTAGGTATGGCAATTTTCATTTATATAAATTGTCTCCAAGATAAGTATTTACAGTTAAATTATTTATGACGTATGTATAAAACTAAGTGTAGTTTGGTACGGAATACACTATAGTTCTTAATGAATGGAGTGCCGTGAAGGAAACTTTAACTCATCCTGGTGCTTTGAACAGGGCCCAGAACCTTTTTGATCACATTCCTCGTGTAGGTATGGCAATTTTCATTTATATAAATTGTCTCCAAGATAAGTATTTACAGTTAAATTATTTATGACGTATGTATAAAACTAAGTGTAGTTTGGTACGGAATACACTATAGTTCTTAATGAATGGAGTGCCGTGAAGGAAACTTTAACTCATCCTGGTGCTTTGAACAGGGCCCAGAACCTTTTTGACCACATTCCTCGTGTAGGTATGACAATTTTCATTTATATAAATTGTCTCCAAGATAAGTATTTACAGTTAAATTATTTATGACGTATGTATAAAACTAAGTGTAGTTTGGTACGGAATACACTATAGTTCTTAATGAATGGAGTGCCGTGAAGGAAACTTTAACTCATCCTGGTGCTTTGAACAGTGCCCAGAACCTTTTTGACCACATTCCTCGTGTAGGTATGGCAATTTTCATTTATATAAATTGTCTCCAAGATAAGTATTTACAGTTAAATTATTTATGACGTATGTATAAAACTAAGTGTAGTTTGGTACGGAATACACTATAGTTCTTAATGAATGGAGTGCCGTGAAGGAAACTTTAACTCATCCTGGTGCTTTGAACAGGGCCCAGAACCTTTTTGACCACATTCCTCGTGTAGGTATGGCAATTTTCATTTATATAAATTGTCTCCAAGATAAGTATTTACAGTTAAATTATTTATGACGTATGTATAAAACTAAGTGTAGTTTGGTACGGAATACACTATAGTTCTTAATGAATGGAGTGCCGTGAAGGAAACTTTAACTCATCCTGGTGCTTTGAACAGGGCCCAGAACCTTTTTGACCACATTCCTCGTGTAGGTATGGCAATTTTCATTTATATAAATTGTCTCCAAGATAAGTATTTACAGTTAAATTATTTATGACGTATGTATAAAACTAAGTGTAGTTTGGTACGGAATACACTATAGTTCTTAATGAATGGAGTGCCGTGAAGGAAACTTTAACTCATCCTGGTGCTTTGAACAGGGCCCAGAACCTTTTTGACCACATTCCTCGTGTAGGTATGGCAATTTTCATTTATATAAATTGTCTCCAAGATAAGTATTTACAGTTAAATTATTTATGACGTATGTATAAAACTAAGTGTAGTTTGGTACGGAATACACTATAGTTCTTAATGAATGGAGTGCCGTGAAGGAAACTTTAACTCATCCTGGTGCTTTGAACAGGGCCCAGAACCTTTTTGACCACATTCCTCGTGTAGGTATGGCAATTTTCATTTATATAAATTGTCTCCAAGATAAGTATTTACAGTTAAATTATTTATGACGTATGTATAAAACTAAGTGTAGTTTGGTACGGAATACACTATAGTTCTTAATGAATGGAGTGCCGTGAAGGAAACTTTAACTCATCCTGGTGCTTTGAACAGGGCCCAGAACCTTTTTGACCACATTCCTCGTGTAGGTATGGCAATTTTCATTTATATAAATTGTCTCCAAGATAAGTATTTACAGTTAAATTATTTATGACGTATGTATAAAACTAAGTGTAGTTTGGTACGGAATACACTATAGTTCTTAATGAATGGAGTGCCGTGAAGGAAACTTTAACTCATCCTGGTGCTTTGAACAGGGCCCAGAACCTTTTTGATCACATTCCTCGTGTAGGTATGGCAATTTTCATTTATATAAATTGTCTCCAAGATAAGTATTTACAGTTAAATTATTTATGATGTATGTATAAAACTAAGTGTAGTTTGGTACGGAATACACTATAGTTCTTAATGAATGGAGTGCCGTGAAGGAAACTTTAACTCATCCTGGTGCTTTGAACAGGGCCCAGAACCTTTTTGATCACATTCCTCGTGTAGGTATGGCAATTTTCATTTATATAAATTGTCTCCAAGATAAGTATTTACAGTTAAATTATTTATGATGTATGTATAAAACTAAGTGTAGTTTGGTACGGAATACACTATAGTTCTTAATGAATGGAGTGCCGTGAAGGAAACTTTAACTCATCCTGGTGCTTTGAACAGGGCCCAGAACCTTTTTGATCACATTCCTCGTGTAGGTATGGCAATTTTCATTTATATAAATTGTCTCCAAGATAAGTATTTACAGTTAAATTATTTATGATGTATGTATAAAACTAAGTGTAGTTTGGTACGGAATACACTATAGTTCTTAATGAATGGAGTGCCGTGAAGGAAACTTTAACTCATCCTGGTGCTTTGAACAGGGCCCAGAACCTTTTTGATCACATTCCTCGTGTAGGTATGGCAATTTTCATTTATATAAATTGTCTCCAAGATAAGTATTTACAGTTAAATTATTTATGACGTATGTATAAAACTAAGTGTAGTTTGGTACGGAATACACTATAGTTCTTAATGAATGGAGTGCCGTGAAGGAAACTTTAACTCATCCTGGTGCTTTGAACAGGGCCCAGAACCTTTTTGATCACATTCCTCGTGTAGGTATGGCAATTTTCATTTATATAAATTGTCTCCAAGATAAGTATTTACAGTTAAATTATTTATGACGTATGTATAAAACTAAGTGTAGTTTGGTACGGAATACACTATAGTTCTTAATGAATGGAGTGCCGTGAAGGAAACTTTAACTCATCCTGGTGCTTTGAACAGGGCCCAGAACCTTTTTGATCACATTCCTCGTGTAGGTATGGCAATTTTCATTTATATAAATTGTCTCCAAGATAAGTATTTACAGTTAAATTATTTATGACGTATGTATAAAACTAAGTGTAGTTTGGTACGGAATACACTATAGTTCTTAATGAATGGAGTGCCGTGAAGGAAACTTTAACTCATCCTGGTGCTTTGAACAGGGCCCAGAACCTTTTTGATCACATTCCTCGTGTAGGTATGGCAATTTTCATTTATATAAATTGTCTCCAAGATAAGTATTTACAGTTAAATTATTTATGACGTATGTATAAAACTAAGTGTAGTTTGGTACGGAATACACTATAGTTCTTAATGAATGGAGTGCCGTGAAGGAAACTTTAACTCATCCTGGTGCTTTGAACAGGGCCCAGAACCTTTTTGATCACATTCCTCGTGTAGGTATGGCAATTTTCATTTATATAAATTGTCTCCAAGATAAGTATTTACAATTAAATTATTTATTACGTATGTATAAAACTAAGTGTAGTTTGGTACGGAATACACTATAGTTCTTAATGAATGGAGTGCCGTGAAGGAAACTTTAACTCATCCTGGTGCTTTGAACAGGGCCCAGAACCTTTTTGATCACATTCCTCGTGTAGGTATGGCAATTTTCATTTCTATAAATTGTCTCCAAGATAAGTATTTACAGTTAAATTATTTATGATGTATGTATAAAACTAAGTGTAGTTTGGTACGGAATACACTATAGTTCTTAATGAATGGAGTGCCGTGAAGGAAACTTTAACTCATCCTGGTGCTTTGAACAGGGCCCAGAACCTTTTTGATCACATTCCTCGTGTAGGTATGGCAATTTTCATTTCTATAAATTGTCTCCAAGATAAGTATTTACAGTTAAATTATTTATGATGTATGTATAAAACTAAGTGTAGTTTGGTACGGAATACACTATAGTTCTTAATGAATGGAGTGCCGTGAAGGAAACTTTAACTCATCCTGGTGCTTTGAACAGGGCCCAGAACCTTTTTGATCACATTCCTCGTGTAGGTATGGCAATTTTCATTTCTATAAATTGTCTCCAAGATAAGTATTTACAGTTAAATTATTTATGATGTATGTATAAAACTAAGTGTAGTTTGGTACGGAATACACTATAGTTCTTAATGAATGGAGTGCCGTGAAGGAAACTTTAACTCATCCTGGTGCTTTGAACAGGGCCCAGAACCTTTTTGATCACATTCCTCGTGTAGGTATGGCAATTTTCATTTCTATAAATTGTCTCCAAGATAAGTATTTACAGTTAAATTATTTATGATGTATGTATAAAACTAAGTGTAGTTTGGTACGGAATACACTATAGTTCTTAATGAATGGAGTGCCGTGAAGGAAACTTTAACTCATCCTGGTGCTTTGAACAGGGCCCAGAACCTTTTTGATCACATTCCTCGTGTAGGTATGGCAATTTTCATTTCTATAAATTGTCTCCAAGATAAGTATTTACAGTTAAATTATTTATGATGTATGTATAAAACTAAGTGTAGTTTGGTACGGAATACACTATAGTTCTTAATGAATGGAGTGCCGTGAAGGAAACTTTAACTCATCCTGGTGCTTTGAACAGGGCCCAGAACCTTTTTGATCACATTCCTCGTGTAGGTATGGCAATTTTCATTTCTATAAATTGTCTCCAAGATAAGTATTTACAGTTAAATTATTTATGATGTATGTATAAAACTAAGTGTAGTTTGGTACGGAATACACTATAGTTCTTAATGAATGGAGTGCCGTGAAGGAAACTTTAACTCATCCTGGTGCTTTGAACAGGGCCCAGAACCTTTTTGATCACATTCCTCGTGTAGGTATGGCAATTTTCATTTCTATAAATTGTCTCCAAGATAAGTATTTACAGTTAAATTATTTATGATGTATGTATAAAACTAAGTGTAGTTTGGTACGGAATACACTATAGTTCTTAATGAATGGAGTGCCGTGAAGGAAACTTTAACTCATCCTGGTGCTTTGAACAGGGCCCAGAACCTTTTTGATCACATTCCTCGTGTAGGTATGGCAATTTTCATTTATATAAATTGTCTCCAAGATAAGTATTTACAATTAAATTATTTATGATGTATGTATAAAACTAAGTGTAGTTTAGTACGGAATACACTATAGTTCTTAATGAATGGAGTGCCGTGAAGGAAACTTTAACTCATCCTGGTGCTTTGAACAGGGCCCAGAACCTTTTTGATCACATTCCTCGTGTAGGTATGGCAATTTTCATTTATATAAATTGTCTCCAAGATAAGTATTTACAACTAAATTATTTATGATGTATGTATAGAACTATAGTGTAGTTTGGTACGGAATACACTATAGTTCTTAATAAATGGAGTGCCGTGAAGGAAACTTTAACTCATCCTGGTGCTTTGAACAGGGCCCAGAACCTTTTTGATCACATTCCTCGTGTAGGTATGGCAATTTTCATTTATATAAATTGTCTCCAAGATAAGTATTTACAACTAAATTATTTATGATGTATGTATAGAACTATAGTGTATTTTGGTACGAAATACACTATAGTTCATAATGAATGGAGTGCTGTAAAGGAAACTTTAACTCATCCTGGTGCTTTGAACAGGGCCCAGAACCTTTTTGATCACATTCCTCGTGTAGGTATGACAATTTCCGTTTATATAAATTATCTTCAAGGTAAGTCTTTATAATTAAATCATTTATTGTTATACAATCGAACCCCAGTATTGCGAACTCTCACGGGGAACATTGTTCGCATTAAAAGTTGTTCGCTTTATCAGGTAAACTTAAAGATGAGAACTATTTTTAAACGATTATTTCTATCACTGGTTATCATAGTAATAAGAAAAAATAATGCTGTTCATATCTAGAATTGTGAAACTGCGGGAATTTTGAGAAGCGACGAAAGCGAACCCGTGAATTTTGGAGAATAAACGGGGAATATTGGAAACTTTGATAGCAAAAAATTAATTTAATAGTTTTATGAGTGTTTCTGATAATCCGTCATATTGTAAAACTACAATCCAAATATTTATATTTCAAATTTTGATAATAGTAAAGCCCTTTGAAGGTAATGTAAAAAATTATAATCATTAATATACATTTATTTTTAAATGTTTATGTTAAATAAATGCGACTGAATTAATTACTTTAAGCAAATATTATGTAAGGAAAACTTGAGCAACGTATAAAATCACAAGTAATGCAATAATGCAACATACAGCTGTTTCGATGATACAATGGATCCCCTTCCTCAGTGCAAGAGAACCAATAAACGAGGAATGAGAAAGTAAGGATACGAGTGTCGTACAGGACAGAGCACCAGGCGCGAAGCGCCTTTAATCTCCAATCTCATTATGTGGTTCTTATCATCAAACTGTGACATTAATTCATTGGCCCGTGGTTGGAGGTTCGAGATTTTTATTTACTATTTTTTATTATTTGACCTAGCTGCTAGTGTGGCAGTTTGTTGCACATTTTGAGTTTAAGCAGTTTGGGGGGTTGATGCAGATCTAAGGGTTACCTAGCAATTTGGCAGTTTAGTGTTTAGAACATTTTTGTAAGAAAACATTGATCACGTTTTTTATTTAATTTCAGCTGTTTGAGTTTTTAATTCCGATTATCGATGTTAAGTACAGCGCGGGGTCTCTTACGAGATTTGGCCTTGCGATGATCATAATCATGCAGATTGAACAATAGTTCATTTGGAACAGATGGCAAATTATTGTAGAATTTAAGCGCTAGCTTTTTAATTTGGGTTCTAACCGTTTTTATCTTGGAGTCATTCCTAATTACCGAGTTTCTTAAGTATCTAGGGGCTTTCCTGGTAATCATTAGGATTTTATTTTGTTTTGCCTCTAGGAAGCCTATTGTGGTTTTACAGGCATATCCCCATACGGGTGCTGCATACAGCATTCCCGGGCGGATGACCGATTTATAAATTAGGAGTTTGTTTTGATAACTGAGAATTCATTTTCCTATCATTGGATATAAGGCTCCTGTGGTTATATATGCTTTTTTGATTAAGATCGTTACTTGCAGTTTCCAGGTTAGGTGGGAATCTATCGTTACACCTAGGTATTTAGTAGATTTTTCCGCGCGTAGAGCATGGTTGTTTATGTACAGTGGCGGCGGAGGTTTATGTTTCCTCGAGAAATAAATCCAGTGACATTTATCGGGGTTTAATTTTATTCGCCATTTTTCCAGCCATGTTTGGAGTATGTCCAAGTGTTGTTGTAGCTGTCTGTGCATTACTGAGAGATATGTGTGCTTAACAAATATCGCACTGTCGTCTGCATAGAGTGCCAGCTCTGTGTTTGGAGTCTTGGGGATGTCGTTCAGGTATATGTTAAAGAGTGTCGGGTCCAGGATAGAACCTTACCTACTTTTAATGAGCTTGGGTGTAGATAAGTTATCTCTTACTCTGACGTGAAAGTGTCTGTTATTTAAGTATGAGATTAAAATGTTGACAAGTGCGTCAGGGACTTTTAAAGTGATCAATTTGTACGCTAATCCACAGTGCCACACTTTATCAAAGGTTTTTTGTAAGTCCAGAAAAATCGCAGCTGTGGGTCTTGTTATTGAGACTAGAAGATATGTACTCTACCACTCTCAGCAATTGATGAGTGGTGGGGTGTTTTGGCCGAAATCCAAACTGCTCCGGAATGATGATGTCATTCTCACTAAGGTGCTTGTTCAGTCTCTTAAGAATTATTTTCTCAGTTTTACTAAGTGTCGGTAGCAAGCTAATTGGTCTGTAGTTGGCTGGAATTGTGGTATCCTCGCCTGGCTTATGGATCGTTAAAATTATCGCTTCCTTCCATTCTTTGGGCAAATAGTTTAGTTTTAATATTTTATTTATTAAAATAGTCATGTAAAATATTACGTTTAGGGGTAGGTTTTTAACCGCAATATTTCTGATTTTGTCGTGCCCTGGGCTTTTACGGTTTTTGATAATTTCTACTATCTCATGCGGGATGGCTGGGTTAATCTCAGCCATGACCGCGGAATTCCTGAAATTATTTAAAGTTTGTCTAACCATTCTTAGGGTGCTTGACACATTAGATCGTGGTTTGGTTGGAATTGTTTTTCCTAATGCCTTGCAAGGGCCTCGGCTTTTTCTTCGTCTGAGTACGCGATTTTAGCGCCATCCATTAGTGGCGGGAGTTTAATTTGAGGTTTTCTGAGTCTTTTTGCGAATTGCCAGAGCGATACGTCTTCCGGGCTAAGGGATTTGATTACTTCTTTATACTGTTGCTGCTTTTCTGCGACAATTTTTTCCCTGACTTTACACGTGAGTCTGTTAAGCTCCCTTTTAAGGGTGGGGTCTCTGTTAGCCTGCCATGTCTTACGCATTCTATTTCTCTGTCTGACTAATTGTTTGACGTGGTGGGAAAGTGTGGGCATTTTTGGAGACTCACGATGTGTTGTGGCAGAGGCGTAATTGCTCTCTTGATTTCTGTTGTGAGTGTGTGCGTGGTAGAGTCAATATCCGCCTTGCTCATTATGTCAGGTACTGCTAAGTGCGGCTCGAAGAGTGCTCTTTTGAATATGTTCCAGTTCACCCTCTCTTGTCCCAGAGAGGCTGGAAGAGGTGTGTTCAGATCGAATGTCACCAGTACCGGTAGATGATCCGAGTCGAATTCATTCAGGGTATTAATAGTGTGAGCGTATTCTATGTTTCTTGTTAGGACAAAGTCTATGAATGAGCCGTTGGCGCCTGCAAAGCAGGTTGGTGTCGACGGTGCAATAATGTTAGTGTCTGTCGTGCTCAGTAATCTGTGTATCTGCGTACCGCGTGCATTGGCTCTCCTACAGCCCCACGCTCGATGGTGTGCGTTGAAGTCGCCAGTGAGTATCGTGTTTGGATATCGCGAGAAAAGCAGTTCCAGTTGCGCTGCTACATTTACTCCACTCATATTTATGACATATGTTGAAGTTAGGATAAACGGGTTTATATTATTTATTTTTAATTTTTATACTAGTATTTTCTATACCTTGAAGATTTATGTTATTTAGTTCCTCGTGGGGAATATTTCTTTTAATATATATTGCTGTTCCTCCATGGGGCGGTCTAGTATTTGTATTTGAGCTAAGATTGTGATAGCTATTATAGTTGGCTATATTTAGTTTTTTATTTTCTCTAACTCTAGTTTCCTGGACTAGCAAGGCATCTATGCCTGTTGCGATGTGTTTAAAAAAAAATTAAACTCATCATAACACTATATTTTTACTACAGAAAATTGCTCATTGCTATGAGAACATTTTCTCAAATTCATGGTGGTCTGAGGTAATGAATATTTTTCCCACAGTGGCTTCGAAGTAGAAGGCACTAAAGCCATTAAAAATCATTTTAGCACGATCACTCAAAACCTTAAGTGACATTTTAAGGTGTTGAAGTGTTGAAAACCCAGACCACACGACAGACCCGAAGGTTTACTGCAGCTAAGTGTGTGGCCGGGAACTTTATTTTAGATCCAAAACATTACAAAACAGGTTAAAATTGAATCACAACACAGTTACAAGACAAATAAAAGAAAGGCAACGACAAAACAAAACATGAAAACAATACAATGCAATACAATACAAGAGAGACATAAGAAGGAAAAAAAAGAAAAGAGGGGAAAACCCCGAAGGGAAAAAACCCAAGCACAAAAGTAGTAAAACCAACTAAAACAAAACAAAACGAAAAGAAGAACATGAAATACATAAAATACACAGAAATACAAAAAAAAAGCACAAAAATTACATATAAAATTATATATACAAAAACACATGACAGTTGGGGGATGAAAAACCAAAGTATAAGTTGAGAAACCGAGGATGTAAGGGAATAAAGTCAGGGTGAGAAAATATAATTATAAAAATCCGGGTTAGGATGTATGCAAAGTATATATACATAATGGGTGTTTTTGATACATACCGAAAAGATTAGGTATATATTCTTTAAGGATGATACATAAAAGACGACTCATATTAGGTATGGATGATACAAATTAGATATGGATGATATATAATGGATGATACATATTAGATATATATACAAAAAGAAGCATGATCAAAGTATATATACACAATGGATGTTTTTGATACATACCGAAAAGATTAGGATTGATATACTGTTAATGTACAAATATAAAAACTAAACCATATGAGTTACAGGAGGTGGTGAATATAAAATCTTATAGTGCCCAAGGCACAGGGAGCAGGTTTTATAAAATAGATTTAGAAAGTGTGGGGAGCAGTGAAGGATTCACAGACCAGGGGGGACCCCCAGGCTGATCAAGCAATTTTGTTAGAAATCTCCCTAGCAGCGAGAATACAGTTTTTAATTTTTGAAATAGAAGATTTGTTTTTAAGAACCCTGGAAAACCAAGCCGCAGAGTTGGCATCAGTGGGACGCGAAAGGTGGAACGGGAGGGTAAAAGGACAGTTAAAGACAAAGTGGTCGGCATCACCATAAACATTACAAGTGCAATTGGATGAAGATTTATGCTTAAAAAAATGTAAATAATCCAAAAAGGGGCCGTGACCCGTTAAAAAATAAGTTAAATATTGATTGGAAATTAAAAGATCAGGGTCAACACAGGGAAGAAATTTTGAAATTCTCGCAGGGTCATGGGTTACATTTTAAGGTGTGGAAAAACACAATTTTGAAAGCTAATTGAACAATTTTGAAAGCTTTTGAAAGCTTACTGATTGGTTATCATCATCATGGGTTGAAATTCTCGCAGGGTCATGGTCACATTTTAAGGTGTTGAAGACCCAGACCGTCCGACTCGTCCTGAGGACTTAGAGTAACTAGTTGGACGGCCGGACATTTTAAGGTGTGGAAAAACACAATTTTGAAAGCTAAACATTGGTTACTGACCAGTGATGTCACTTTTATCAACGAATTGTAGAAAGAGTAAAAACAGGCATGAATCTTCCCCCCCTCATAAGTGATTTTTGCGAAGGTTGTTGAGATTCAAATTGATGATCCATGTCATCCGGTGGAAGTGTCAATTTGAATGTATTTGTAATCACTTCTGATGATTGATAATGGATGCTAAATGGTTGCGTAAATGAATGCCAGATTGTAGAAAATGTGAGAGGTCTCGTTTAGCTTTCAAAATTGTGTTTTTCCACACTTTAAAATGTCACTTAAGGTTTTGAGTGATCGTGCTAAAATGCTTTTTAATGGCTTTAGTGCCTTCTACTTCGAAGCCACTGTGGGAAAAATATTCATTACCTCAGACCACCATGAATTTGAGAAAATGTTCTGATAGCAAAGAGTAGTTTTCTGTAGTAAAAATATAAAGTGTTATGATGAGTTTAAATTTTTTTTAAACACATCGCAACAATGTCATTTTCGTTTACATAGTTCCTAAGTTCATTTATTCTTGGAGATATGCCGTTCGCATTCCAAAATATTATTTTAAAGGATTCTTTTTGGGACCTAGCCATGACGGGTTTGACTCTCACTGTTATTTTTAAAATCCGCGATTATTTTAAAAGCCTCAAAGACCATTGACATTGGATCGCTCTTTTTTGTATCAACTCTGCGACACGTGTAGATCCGTCGAAAACTCGAGTTGAGATTTTCGACATGATTCCAATACTTTCCCTATACGTTACCATGTATTGCAGGGAAAGTAAAAAAAAAACGAATAAATTTGCTAAATTTTACTGACATTTTATTTTATAAAATTCTATTCGCGCAAAACCATTTCAGCTCCATCGGACTGAAGCCATTGCTGATTTCTTTCTTTATTTCGCATTTCACGAGAATAAAGTCATCATCTTAAAGAGAATTTAATTAGATTAAAAGGTTACCAATAATGTTACAATATCATTCTCGCTTTCATAAAGAATATCTGCTATTTCTACCTTTTTTAATGATTTTTCATTGCACATTGCGTTTCTTTTAAGCATTTCTTTTTCAATAGATTTTACAGAATTTTTCTCTGGATAATCTGTCGAAATTGTAGATTATTTCTCCTTCTAGTTGATTGATTTCGTCCAGCTCTAGGCACTGCTTTTGGATAAGGTCGACATCTTCTGGACTGAGAGCTAAAGATCTACAAGTATTTTGTACATGTTCTTTAATAGTTGTTTCAGACAAAACTGGTGAAATAAGTGCCCTAGCTTCGCCTGTCCAGAAGTGCCCCATAAGTTATTTTGACATAAAATAGCTATTAAATTAAGTAGAAAACGTAAATTAGCAAACCCAAAAAATTTGAATCTACTTTGTAGCTTAGTTATAGAAGATTTACATGCTTAACGAAGTTTAATAGTGTTTAAATACCTTTCAGTAATATATACTTATATTGATAAAGATAATTTCTTACATTAGGTGCTGAAAAAAAGTTATTTTATTGTATTCAAAATTACCGTGTGAATTAAATTAAACAGTTGAAAACCATAAGCACTCTACTGCAATCCATTAGGACTTTTCTCATTTATCAGCAATAGGAGAAACAAGAATGCCTTTACCCGAATGTGCCCCATGTTCGAATGCACCCATGTCCGAATAGTACTTCACACCTAATATTGTTGCAAACGTGTAATATTCTCTCACTGCCGTCTCCTGTCTTGTCTTTCGTCTCTATCTCAGACCAAACGGTGCAATCGGAGTGTTTTCTCCAGAATACAGTACGAACATTCCTTCCCTGATTTCACTCTATGGTTACCAGGATTTCCCAATTAGAATAATGGTTTCCAGATTTGGCTATTTATCGCCAATTTGGCGATATTTGGCGACTTCCTGAATGTTCCAGAAACTTCTCGATAGAACGATTATTCTTTGAGATATATAGATTTCCAGAAGTTTCTATGGAGATACATACTATAAAAAGGATTCAACCCTTTTTCATCGATTCAGTGAAGTTGACGAGTTGACAAACGAGCTACAGTGAACTGTGACTTTTGTCAATGTTTTGAGAACAGTAGCCGTTGTTTTGTGAAATTATTTTCGCCAGTATTTTGGGAATATTACCGCTTATTCTGGGAAATTAGTGGAGCATTTAAGTGCTGTTTGATCGTATATTGCTCCTGTTTACTTTGTGTATGTGACTAAAAATTTTGACCCGTTCTTGGATCCTGCATGTACACAAACGATACTAGAGGACGAAGTTCATAACAATACTTATTTCTACAGATCATATATTTTACTTCTTGGAATAAAAATTGTTTTGCCTCATTAAAAATGTAATTATTTTTTGCAGGTTTTATTTCTAGAAATGGAAAAGAGTGGGTGGAACAAAGAAGGTTTTGCCTGTCTTCTGCGCGTGATCTGGGGGTCGGAAGAGGACCATGGGAAACCATTATTACAGTAACGTGTTTGTTTACTAATACTATTTACATGCAATTCAAATGCGTATTAAATATGTGGGTTCTTTATAAGCTAGATATTATCACGAGAATTTTCTGGATTCATGGGTGTATTTTGAAGGTACAAGAATTAGTTCGAAGATCTAGATAATTTAAGCTTCATTAAAAGCTGCAGTCAGCATAAACAGGGGAAGATACACAGGCTTTCTAGCAAAGTCACAAAATAATTGTCAGACTTTCGAACGTTTCCAAGTTCACCAAGTCAGGGGTCGCAAACAAAGAGCTATTATTATACCTACTTGGTCCTCGAATGCCACAGCCAGATTTATTTATTTATTTATTTATTTATTTTTTGCCGGGGTGTAATTTTAAAAGGGTTCTACCCGTAAAATATGTTGAAATTCAACTTGTTTAAATTAAAAAATAAGTTGAAAATTTCGAATTAAGTTTAAAATTTAAAAAAAATTATAAATTTTTAAGATAAAAAATTTTAAGACATACAGGCATACAAACTTTCATGATTACTGTATAGATTTTTTGAAAACGAAACAAATGAAATCACCCTCATTACACCAAGATAAACTGTTTCTATAATAAACTCATTTTAGAAACTCCTTCAAATGAATAGGAAATAATTTTAGTACTGTAATTTAAAAATCTAATTTCAAGTAAGTATTCATTAATTGCGTTATTTTGTGCGATGAAATCAGCTCATACGTAAGGTGAAAACAAATATTTTTGGTCCAAAAAAGAAAATCATGCACTTTCCCGCATCAGGTTTATACTCTTTTTAAAAATGTATGTAATGGGAAAATATTGTGATGGGGTCAAAAATCCGACTCCCGAATTTTGATATATTCGAACGTTTTGAGAATTTCTTGTATATCTCTCCTGTACGCCAGTGTGTCCGGGACTGTTGATTGATGACCTAGCTTGTTGATGGTGCAAGGCCTGACCTGTCGTTGGTGTCGTCCAAGGTCTAGTGATTAAATGGTGCGATTTTTCCAAAGCAATGAGTATGACTACATATAGCCAGGGTTTATGTATCATTGCACAATGTATCATTTTACTACTTTGACATAACGTAGTGGTTGCACAATCTAACTTCAGATCACAAGCATACGCCAGCTAAGGATGCTTTGGCCAAATTCCGAGATTCAGATTTATTGTCTGTGCAGATGCAGATTGGCATAAAATCGTTGAAATATTTTATTTTAATCTATATAAATAAAATTGAAAATATGTCTGTCTGTATATATGTTTATCTCATCATCGCGGGAGAACAGTGGAACCGAATTTCCTGAAATTTTGTGTGGGTAGCCCTGGAAAAGTCCCACTTAAAATTTAGTCCATGTTTCGAGTTTCTAGGCCCAGGGGTTTTCTAGATATTAATTAAAACGCACAGTTAAACCTTCCATAGACATAGCATTATGCAAACGATATTTTCCCCATAAATTTATTTGAAGAAAATCATATCATATCGCTTAGCAACGGATATAAGTCCAATGTGTTTATTCGGCAGACGATTTTAATTAAATCTTTTCCAATTTAAATAATAAAAAAATGTATATAAAATAAATTTTTCGGAAATTGCATCATTGACTGGATTATATCAATTACGACCTGTAGATTTAAACATTACTGGGATTATTGATATTTTCAGTTTAATACGTCACCTGCTTTATTTTGGCATAAACGGTTGAAATTCACCTATTGTAGTACGGATAATCTTCTATTAGTACACGGGTATATCTTCTAATCTACGAGAATATAAGTAGTATTGGCATATATTGGAATCAAATAATGCCCTCAAGTTTAAAGATTGAGGGAATAATTGATACTCGATTACACTTTAATACGCCATGTGTTTTATTTTGACAAATATTTTTTAAACTCATATATTGTATTACAGGTATATCTTCTAATCTACAAGAATATAAGTAGTACTGTTATATTTTCCAATACAATTTTAGCATTTTCAGTTTGGCATATATTGAATCGATTTTATGTTTGTTGTAAATTTGTTTACAAACGAGACCAGGATGTTGTACTTATGGCGATTGTGCGTCGCTGGGCCCCGAACCAGGGACCTGATGCTTCGTAAACCGACATTATAATCACTGAGCAAAAGCTAGCTCCTCCTCTGTTCTTATAATTCGGTTACAGGTTTCAAACATCTTTGATCAGTTGTCTTTGCTGCCGCACACTCACTCCGTTGATGATGAAGGCCGGGAGACGTGTCGCCTCGGCGTGAACTGTTAGTCGTGATCAAGCAGGAAGGGAGTGTCAAGGCTTCTACAGTGGCACAAGCTCTGATCGACCATTGGATTTCTCGTTTCGGTGTTCCTTACAGAATCACCAGTGACCAAGGCCGGCAATTTGAATCTAGACTTTTTCAGTCTTTACCACAGTGCTTGGGAGTCCAGCGAATACGCACAACTGCTTACCATCCTTCTAGCATTGGAATTATAGAAAATTTCCACCGGCCGCTGAAAGCAGCCTTAAAAGCACACGGTAATAAACAGTGGACTAAGACACTGAAAATAGTTTTGCTGGGGCTTCGATCTACAATCAAACCGGACATAGGTGCAATGCCAGCTGAGCTTCTTTACGCAGAAACACTACGCCTGCCAGGCGATTTTTTCCCCAATAGCTCCCAAGTCACTGACCCCCCAGACTTCATAGTGCAGCTAAGAGAGTCAATACGGGATCTTCGTCCCCCAACACCTTGTAAGAAATATGCTATTAGTTGTGCCTAAGCCCATATTGCAACATTACTTATGTTTGTAATGGCAACACCTTTTCTTGTGTTGTCAGAATGGCAACGGCCGTGTGTTGTTTATGTTCGATGTTTTATGTAGCCGCGCGTTTGTTTTTTTGTATGTTTGCGTGAAATGTTACGCGATGTATTTCTTTTCGTTTAAATATAGTTCTGTCTAATATAATCGTAATGTTTACTATTTATCATAACATCCACCGTCTCTGCTAAAACTAACAGGTTATGGTTGCCCAGGTTGTTTATCTGCGAAACGGTAAGAAGACGTACTTTCGTTTTCGCGAATGCTGAGAATTTTTTTGTTCTATGGTAAATTGCAATAAGTAGACGCACTTAGAAGTTATTAAATATTACGGATTATAATCAGAACTTTAAAATAAAGAAGCATGGCTGCAATGAATAAAGAATTCAGAATCCCTAAATTATCGAGTGATAATTACCATTCTTGGGCTATTCGTGCCAGAGCAGTTTTGGTTCAGAAGGGATGCTGGGAGGCCATAGATCCTGGTTTTGGATCCGAAATGACGACTGACGAAAAGAAAATGAATAATCGAGCATTAACTTTTCTGTTTCTTGTTGTTGATGATGCGTATTTAGATGATATTGAGATGTGCACTACCGCAAGAGAAGCATGGAATGCGCTTGAGGAAATTAATTTGAAATGCGGTTTGTTGTATATTCTACAATTAATGCGGGATTTCTTCAACATAAAAATGAAAAATAATGAAGAGATGAAAGATTATCTTGGACGTTTAATGGATATCCATCGAAAATTAGCCAGCAGTGGTTACACTTTTAATGATAAAGAAGTCGCATTGGTGATGTTACTGGGTATTCCAAAGACGTATGAAGCCCTAATTCTCAATCTTGAACAAGATGAAGAAAGTCTAACAACAAAAAAGGTGAAGGATAGACTTTTGATAGAAGAGAAAAGAATAAATCGCCGTGATGAAGAAAAAGAAACTACTGAAGAAACAGATTGCAAGGCTATGTTTATACAAAAAAGGAGTGTAGCTAAACATAAACATTCAAATCAAGTTGAAAATAAAAAAACTACTTTGGGGCATAAAAGTTTATTTCAAAAAGACTATAACAGAGAAGGAAGACGTGTAAAATGTTTTTGTTGTAATAAATTTGGTCATATTGCAAGAAACTGCCTTGAAGGCTACAACTGTACAGTAAACAGCCAAGACGTAAATAAACAAAATGCAAAACATGAAGTAAAGAAAGTTGTACATTCAGCATTATCTGCAAAGAATGGAACAGTGGAATATCCATTAGTTTGGTATCTGGATAGTGGTGCCACAGACCACATGACGTCATACAGAGAAAAATTTTCAAGTTTCAGAAAAACGGATTCAAGCGTTAAAGTTGCCAACAAAGATGAAATTCGAGTTGAAGGTGTGGGGCATGTTGACATTGAATTGTGTGAAGCAAATGGTGGATTACATGCCCACATGGACAATGTTTTATATGTACCTGGTTTAGACGGAAACCTTTTATCAGTTGGTAGAATTGAAGAGCTTGGACTTAAAATACAATTTGTAAATAATGAAGCCAGAGTTATCAAGAAAAATGGACAGATTTTGCTGACGGCAAAACGCAGTGGCAGACTTTATGCAGTTGAAGAACATCGTAAAGTGGCAAAGTTTGCAAAACTCGTTGATAAATCATTGTTGCATCGTCGACTTGGACACCTCCATTATAATGCGATAAAACAATTAAGAAGTGGAGCACAGCATTTTAAATCGACTGAAGATCCCCAAGAAACGTGTTCTGTCTGTATGATGGGAAAAATGAAGAAGCGAAGTTTTCCAGAAGGTAATGCTACCAGAGCAAAAGAAGTATTAGAATTAGTCCACTCTGACGTAGTTGGAAAAATAGAACCAACATCAGCGGGTGGATCAAAGTACTTTGTTACTTTTATTGATGACTACTCTCGATATACAGTTGTGTATCCAATGAAAGCAAAAAGCGATGTCCTTAGTAAATTTGATGAATATAGGCGGATGGTTGAAAACCTCCATAAGCGCAAGATAGGAACACTGAGAAGCGACAACGGCGGTGAGTATGATAGCAAATAATTTAATGACTATCTACTTAAGCATGGAATACGAAGACAACTAACAGTTCCCGATACTCCACAGCAAAACGGCGTCGCCGAAAGGATGAATCAAACATTGTTGGATATGACTAGGTGTCTGCTAATCGAATCAGCACTTAAAAGAACTCTATGGGCTGATGCAGTATGTACAGCAAGTTACATTAGGAACAAGTGCCCCTCCAAATCTATTGACGGAAATGTTCCCGAAGCATTATGGTTTGGAAAAGAAGCCTCACTTGATCATCTAAGAGTGTACGGTTGCAAGGCATGGAGTGTGGTGAATCGCAGATACAGACACAGTAAATTAGACCCCAAATCTATAGGGTGTATATTTGTGGGTTATCCAGAGGGAGTTAAAGGCTATAAATTGTGGGACATGAAGCGTAATACTTTCTTTGTCAACCGGAATGTAATTTTTGAAGAAAATGTATTTCCCTGCAAGAAAGAACCAAATTATCAAGACGTAGAAAGCCACAATATCGAAGATACTGCTATAATTCACATTGAGAATGAAGAAAGTAATGATGCACAGAGTTGGAGTTTTGAAGCTGGGGGTGAAGGGGAGATTGCTATAACTCCACCGACGAGCATAATAACGAGTGAAATTGTAAACTTGAACTCAACAAGTATGCAAGATGTAACTCTTGCAAACACCCCTGTTAGTGTTCCATCCTCTAACAATACAATAACATTAGGTGGTCCATCAACATCAAGACGTTCAGAACGGTTGGCGACAAAGAAACCAAAACAAGTGACATGCCACATATGCAATTCTGTCAAACGGCAAGATCCTGTAAAAGATCCAATAACGATAGAAGAAGCTCTATCGTCTCCAGAAGCAAATGAATGGGAAATGGCCATTAAAGAAGAGTTAGAAAACTTAAGACGAAATGATACATGGCAAATAGTACCACGACCTGAAGGAAGAAGAATAGTGAAAAGCAAATGGGTTTTCAAAAGGAAGTTTGACAAATTAGAAAGGTACAAAGCCAGGCTTGTTGCCCGTGGTTTCACACAAGTAGAAGGAATTGATTTCAATGAGACTTTTTCACCAGTTGTGAAGATAAAATCTATTAGGACTTTGCTTGCACTCGCAGTGGAGCGTAGCTGGAAAGTTCATCAGCTGGACATCACGGCAGCTTATCTGAATGGCGTATTAAAAGAGACCATATACATGTAACTACCTACGATGTGCATAGATGCGGATGAAAAGGAATATGTCTGCTTGTTAAAGAAGAGTCTGTATGGTCTACATCAATCAGGAAGAGAATGGAATGTTCGCTTGGACGAGTTCTTGAAATCAATCGGACTAATAAGATCAAAAGCAGACCCATGTGTTTATTTCACTAAACAACATGACTTAATTATTGGAGTTTACGTTGACGATCTTATCATTCTTTCAAATGATGACCTAACCATTCAATCATTCAAATCTAAGATAAATAGAGTATTCGAAGTAAAAGACTTAGGAAAAGTTAACCACATATTATCTATGAAGGCTGAATATGATGACGATGGGACACTCACCCTAGACCAATCAGCATACGCAACTGAACTGTTGACGACCTTCGCTATGACTGACTGTAAGGGAGCCGAGCATCTACACCTTTGGACCCTGGATGAAATTCAGCCGATCATCAGATGACGAAGTAATGATCTCTGAAGACGCACGCAGATATCGACAAGCTATTGGAGGACTTTTGTATTTAGCTGGTGGCACGAGGCCAGACTTGAGCTTTGCTACGACGTACATGAGCCAGTTCAGTAATAGGCCAAGTAAAGAACATTGGACCGGTGTCAAGCATATATTACGATATGTAAAGCAGACAAAAGACTACAGCCTAATATTCAGAAAAACAGGAAGAAGTGTGACCGTGTATTGTGATGCTGACTGGGCCACAGACAAAAGTGATAGACGATCCTTCAGTGGTTATGCGGTTCAGTTAGCGAGTACAACAATCTCTTGGTGTAGTAAGAAGCAACGGTCAACTGCGCTCTCAACAGTGGAAGCAGAATACATAGCGATGTGTCATACTGCGAAGGAAATTCTTTGGTTGCGAAATTTCCTGTATGAAATCGGAGCTGGTGAGTTCATGCCATTACCACAAATTATACACGTGGACAATCAGGGTGCTATCTCCTTAGCGAAAAATCAGGTGACATCGAAGAGAAACAAGCACATAGATCTTCGACATTTCTTTCTTCGAGGGAAAGTTGAAGCAAATGAGCTGATTTTTGAGTACATCCCTACAGGAAACAATCTTGCAGATATGTTGACGAAGACACTAGGAAGTAAAAAGATGAACACTCACCTAAATGAAATGGGACTTTTTAGAATAAACGGAACTGTACAGAATGGGCTTATTCAAGGGGGAGTGTAAGAAATATGCTATTAGTTGTCCCTAAGCCCATATTGCAACATTACTTATGTTTGTAATGGCAACACCTTTTCTTGTGTTGTCAGAATGGCAACGGCCGTGTGTTGTTTATGTTCGATGTTTTATGTAGCCGCGCGTTTGTTTTTTTGTATGTTTGCGTGAAATGTTACGCGATGTATTTCTTTTCGTTTAAATATAGTTCTGTCTAATATAATCGTAATGTTTACTATTTATCATAACATCCACCATCTCTGCTAAAACTAATACACCTCTCACAATCGGAAACCGAGAATTCTTCTCCCACCCGCTCTTCACACAGCGTCGCATGTATTTGTGCGTAACGATGCGGTTAAAGCTCCACTACAAGCTCCATACGATGGACCATATCAGGTTTTAAAGAGAAGCGATAAATTTTTTAAAATCGATATCAAAGGTAGGAAAGTGAACATTGCACTTGATCGTATTAAACCGGCATTTTATGTGAATAATGATGAAGTACATGCACCGGCAACAACCGGCCAACCGGTTTCGACCACTCAAACTTCATCAGTGCCAAATATGCCTCCGAAAATTACGACACGATCAGGTCGTCGTGTTCGTTTCACGGATCGTTATGGTTTCACTGGAAACCTTTAAGGAGGGGAGTGTGTGGCGGTTAACTATCGCCATTTATGCCACCTGCACCAAAACGAACTAGAAGCGGCTTTTCTCTGTGTATCTGATAACTGAGGAAACCGCATACTATTTCCTGTTTTGGGACGCCTGACTTCCAAAGATTCCCGATGGGGATTTACACATAACTTTAACGCCGGTGACAGTATGTTGGCATGTGAAAGCCACAATTTTCGTGATAATAGATCACGCTCAAAATCGCGTAGCAACGCCCGATCTTTCAGAAATCATGACAAGGGAAACAACGTAGGAAGGAATAGCAATTTTTGCTTCTACCATAAACGTTTCGGTAAAGAAGCATATAAATGCCATACCCCTTGCAAATTTGCCGATCAAAAAAACTTGTAAAGCCTGTCATTCCAAACATAGGAATGACAGCGGAATTTAAAATAGATCCTGCTAGTAGACTCCATGTATATGACCGCAAAACAAATTGCAAGTTTTTAATTGACACTGGTAGCGACATTTCAATTATACCAAAATCGCTAAATAAAAAACTTCAACTATCTTCGTTGGAACTTTTCGCGGCAAATAACTCGAAAATCCAAACTTTCGGAACAAAATTAGTAGATATAGATTTAGGTCTAAGACGCGCATTTCGCTGGGAATTTGTCATCGCATCTGTATCCCAAGCCATTATCGGGGCAGATTTTTTGAAAGAATTTGGACTTCTTGTGGATCTAAAACAAAAGAAACTAATAGATTCCAATACAAAGTTGCACATACCAGGCAAATTAACGAAAGGTAGCGTTACTGAAATCAAATTGATTTCAGGCGACACGCGTTTCCATCAAATTCTCCGACAATACCCAGATATTGCTAACCCAACTCCTAAATTTAAAAATGTAAAACATAAGACGGTACATTATATCGAAACTTCAGGACCACCAGTTTATGCACGAGTCGACCCAGACGATTACATCCGAAGCTGTATGAATCTACAAAGAAGGAATTTGAATTTATGCTAGAGCGCGGGATCTGCCGGCAGTCTAAATCAAATTGGTCGTCGCCCCTCCACGTAGTGCCTAAAGGTTCCGGCGAAATTCACTGCGTAGGAGATTATCGTCGTTTAAATCAGGTGTCTTTACCTGACCGTTACCCGATAAGGAACATTTTAGATTTTTCGAACGCTCTAAATGGCAAGCGAGTATTTTCTAAACTAGATATTTTTCGCGCATATCACGCCATTCCAGTTTACGAACCTGACATTCCTAAAACGGCAATAACGACACCATTTGGCCTATACGAGTTTCCCTATCTTAATTTTGGATTATGTAACGCAGCTCAAACTTTCCAACGTTTCATAGATGAAATTCCAGGGGATCTAAATTTCTGTTTTACTTATTTAGATGACATTTTGGTTTTTTCTGAGAGTGAAGAAGAGCACGAGCTCCATCTAAAACAGATATTCCAACGTCTAGATAACTACGGAATTAGCCCAAACATTTCTAAATGCGTTCTGGGAGTATCCGAGGTATCATTTTTAGGCCATCTCATAAATTCTAAAGGCACTAAACCCTTGCCCGATAAAGTACAAGCGATATTGAATGTCAAGCAACCTGAAACAATTAAGGATTTACGCGCATCTCTCGGCATGATGAATTTTTATCGGAGACACCTACCCCATGCAGCACACACGCAAAAGCCCCTCAATGAGTATCTAAAGGGGGCACGAAAGAACGATAAGAGAAAAGTTAATTGGACTAATGAGGCTACGGACTCATTTTTAGCATGTAAAAATCAATTAGCTGAGGCAACGCTACTCGCGCACCCTGCTAAAGATGGGAGTTTAATTTTATTCGTCGATGCATCAAATTTTGCGATAGGTGGTTCTTTGAATCACGTTCTTGATACGGGTATCGAACCCCTGGCCTTCTTCTCGCGGAAATTATCCCCGGCAGAGACAAGATACAGTACTTACGACAGAGAACTTTTAGCTGCGTATTCGGCTTTCAAGTACTTTAGGCATATGCTGGAAGCGCGAAATTTTACCCTGTTTACCGACCACAAGCCGCTAACGGTCGCATTTCAGCAAAAATTGGACAAATGCTCGCCTCGCCAAAATCGGCAACTCGCATTTATTTCGGAATTCACTACTGATATACGTCATGTAGAAGGTACCAACAACATCCCTGCCGACGTAATGTCTCGCATACATATGATTACGGTACCTGGTCCAATTGATTATGAAGAACTCGCAGATTTCCAAAGCAACGATCCGGAGCTTCAAGATATTTTAAAAGGAACATCCTCGATCGACTTAAAGCAAATCGCAATTCCAAATGCGTCAGCTAAATTATTTTGCGACGTATTCACGGGTACGGCGCGTCCTTATGTACCGCAGCTTATGAGATTCAACGTTTTTTCAAATTTACATAATTTATCTCATCTAAGTGTAAGAAAAACTTCGAAGTTAGTCCGCGATCGTTTTGTCTGGCCAAATATGAATAAAGATATTAACGATTGGGCGAGAAAATGCATCCCTTGTCAAAAGAGTAAAATTCAACGACACACTGTCCCACCCATTAGTTTTCCCCCCAAAACTTCTCAGAGGTTCGAACACATACATCGACCTCGTGGGCCCCTTGTCCCCATCTGAAGGAATGACCTATGTACTGTCTATGATTGACCAGTTCACAAGATGGCCGGAAGCAATCCCAATTCCAGACATCACGGCTTCTACAGTGGCACAAGCTCTGATCGACCATTGGATTTCTCGTTTCGGTGTTCCTTCCAGAATCACCAGTGACCAAGGCCGGCAATTTGAATCTAGACTTTTTCAGTCTTTAGCACAGTGCTTGGGAGTCCAGCAAATACGCACAACTGCTTACCATCCTTCTAGCAATGGAATTATAGAAAATTTCCACCTGCCGCTGAAAGCAGCCTTAAAAGCACACAGTAATAAACAGTGGACTAAGACACTCGCAATAGTTTTGCGTGGTCTATTATCACGTGGTCTATTATCACGTCCGGGTCACCATTGTGGTGATTGTGCGTCGCCGGGCTCCGAACCAGGGACCTGATGCTTCGTAGACCGACATTATAATCACTGAGCAAAAGCTAGCTCCTCCTCTGTTCTTATAATTCGGGTACAGGTTCCAAACATCTTTGATCAGTTGTCTTTGCTACCGCATATTCTTTAGATCTGCCTGAAGTGGATTTTGTATAGCAAAAATAGATATTCTTAGAATTATTTTCGGGACCATTAATTTAAATATTTTAATAGAATGCTATGAATAACATTGTCATTTAAAATACTATAGAAATTTGCATATGATCGTGAATTTTAAATTTCTTTATAATGTATAGTTCGTACGAAGAACGGGTATATTGCTAGTTTATACATATAAATGCAATCTGATATGTATCTCCTATACAATCTCGTTATAAATTTTAAAAAATCTGATATGGGCAGCACATGACTTTCCTTATATAATGCAATGAATTTACTACTTTTACAGTAAAAAAAAAAATGGATTATTTTTATAGTAGATTCTTTACAAGATATTGAATTTCCGTCAATGAGTCGTCATTTTCATTGATTTAGCGTCATCTTTATCCATTTGGCTAGTTTTTCGTTAATTTAGCAACATTTAAAAAGTCGCCAAGTGGCGACATTCCACAAAATTCGTCGCTAAAATCTCGCCAAGCGTTATGGACGGAGAACTAAATTATTCTTACAGCATGTAAATGACTATTGGCGTTCAAATACAAAAGTATTACTCAAAGTATCTTTCTTCATGAATGGAACAAGCTCGATCCACGAGAATAATGTCACCCGATTTATCGCATGGTATTACATATGAAAAGTGAACATGTTTCTCAAGAGTTAATATTTTTTTTTATTTTATATGATTGTTTGATAACTTTTTTGAAAAATATGCAATATCTCGAGAGCGGTTCATGTTAGCATTCTAAAATTCATGTCAATCGTTTTGTAATGAAAAATTACATAAGAAATGTCTATTTGCGTGACTTTATTAGAGGTTTTGATTTTTTGACGATTTTTTCAAAATTTCAATCGCAAATTTAGGTGGGGTCTGAACATTCGATTGCGTATAAAAACAATAGGCTTCCAGTGTTTACGGAATGTAATTTTTGTGCCAAATTTCGTTCGAATCGGTCCATTCGTTCGTCAGTTATCGTCTATACAGACTCACTGACACACACACACACACACACACACATTTTCACACATACACACACACAGACATCACCTCAAAAATATTCGATTCGTGATCAGAGATGCTTGAAACGTGCTTTCCAGTAGAAAACTCGAGTTCTAATTTTCGACCCGTCACAATACTTTCCTTATACATTATGTACATAAGGAAAGTAACAAAGCATAAATTAATTATCTTTTCTGAAACTGGCGATAATGGCAAATAAAAATTGAAACTAAACCCATTAAACGTCCAAATATATTTCTGTGATGGAAATAAGTTATTTAGAATATTTGAATAGCAAATTATATTTAATGATTTCATTTGTTAAAGTGTACTTTAAGTGATTTTAAGTGAATTCACACTATTACTCAATTTTACCGTAGTCAGCTAACGTTCTAAAGATGTATATATTTACTAACACATTCTGCAATGTATGTGTGAACGAGAAGGGAAAGGTACATATCGAGTTTGTTTTTTTTAAATTCGAGTATATATTTTAATGAAAGTGAATATTTTATTTTTCAGCTAATTACAAATATCCATCAAAGAAAACAAATTTTGATATACTCTACTAAAATTAGAGGCTAAACATTTGTAAGTTTCTAAAGTAACCGTTTTTAATGCAGAAATAAAGAACATTCCCATATTCACGAGTATTACTTTCCTTAAGCAGACGAGTATTACTCAATACTATATTTCCCAGCAGACGAGTATTACTTTCCTTATATACATAATGTATAAAGGAAAGTATTGTGATGGGGTCGAAAATTCGAATTCGAGTTTTCGACGGGAGAGCACGTTTCAAGCATCCCTGATCACGAATCAAACATTTTTGAGGTGATGTCTGTCTGTGTGTGTGTGTGTGAAACTATGTGTGTGTGCGTGTCAGTGAGTCTGTGGAGACGATATCTCACGAAGGAATGGAGCGATTCGAATGAAATTTGGTATAAAAATCACAATCCGTGAATACTGGAAGCCCATTGTTTTCAAACGGAATCGAATGTTCAGAACACCCCTAAATTTTCGAGTTAAATTTTGAAAAATTCATAAAAATATCAAAACCTTTAATAAAGTTATGCAAATAAACATTTCTTATGTAATTTTTCCTTAGAAAACGATTGACATAAACTTTAGCACGCTAGCATGAACCGTTCTCGAGATATTGAACATTTAAAAAAAAAATTATCAAAAAATCCCATAAATTAAAAAAAAAAATATTAACTGTTGAGAAACATGTTAACTTTTCATATGTAATATCATGCGAAAAATTGGGTGACATCATTCTCGTGGATCTAGCTCATTCCATTCATGAGAAAAGGTACATTGAGTAATATTTTTGTATTTGAACGCCAATAGTCATTTATCTGCTATAAGAATAACTTATTTCTCCGTCCATAACGCTTTGTGAGATTTTGACGACGAATTTGGCGGAATGTTGCCAACTTGTCGACTTTTCGAAATGTTGCCAAATTAACGAAAATATCGCCAAATAGATGAAAATGACGCTAAATCAATGAAAATGTCGACTAATTGTCGAAAATTCAATATCGTGGAAAGAATATAAGTATCTACCATAAGAAAAACCTATTTTTACTTTCCTTATATACATAATGTATAAGGAAAGTATTGTGACGAGATCGAAAATTCGAATTCGAGTTTTCGACGGGACAGCACGTTTCAAGCATTCCTGATCACGAATCAAACATTTTTGAAGTGATGTCTGTGTGTGTGTGTGTGAAAGTATTTGTGTGTGTGTGTGTGAAAGTATTTGTGTGTGTGTCAGTGAGTCTGTGGAGACGATAACTGACGAACGAATGGACCGATTCGTACCAAATTTGGTACAAAAATCACAATCCGTAAACACTGGAAGTCTATTGTTTTTATATGCAATCGAATGTTCAGAACCCCCTTAAATTTTCGAATGAAATTTTGAAAAAATCGCCAAAAAATCAAAACGACTAATAAAGTTACGCAAATAGATATTTCATATGTAATTTTTCATTAGAAAATGATTGACATAAATTTTAGAACGCTAACGTCAACCGTTTTCAAGATATTGCACATTTTTCAAAAAAATTATCAAAAAGTCATATAAAATAAAAAGAAATATTTCCTATTGAGAAACATGTTCACTTTTCATATGTAATACCATGCGATAAATTGGGTGACATCATTCTCCTGGATCTAGCTCGTTCTATTCATGAAAAAAGATTCTTTGAGTAATACTTTTGTATTTGAACGCCAATAGTTATTTATCTGCTGTAAGTACAACTTACTTCTCCGACCATAACGCTTGGCGAGATTTTGGCGATAAATTTGGCGTAATGTCGCCAACTCGGCGACTTTTTGAAATGTTGCAAAATTAACGAAAATCTCGCCAAATGGATAAAAATGACGCTAAATCAATGAAAATTCAATATCTTGGAAAGAATATTAGTATCTACTGTAAGAAAAGCCTATTTTTTTGCTGTAAAAGCAGTAAATTCATTACATTATATAAGGAAAGTCATGTGTTGCCCACATCAGATTTTTTTTTACTGTAAAAGTAGCAAATCCATTGCATTACATAAGGAAAGTCATGTGTTGCCCACATCAGATTTTTACTTTCCTTATATACATAATGTATAAGGAAAGTATTGTGACGGGGTCGAAAATTCGAAATCGAGTTTTCGACGGGAGAGCACGTTTCAAGCATCCCTGATCACGAATAAAACATTTTTGAAGTGATGTCTGTGTGTATGAAAGTATGTGTGTGTGTGTGTGTGTGTCAGTGAGCCTATGGAGACGATAACTGACGAACGAATGGACCGATTCGAATCAAATTTGGTACAAAAATCACAATCCATAAACACTGGAAGCCTATTGTTTTTATACGCAATCGAATGTTCAGAACCCTCCTAAATTTTCGAATGAAATTTTGAAAAAATCGTTAAAAAATCAAAACCACTAATAAAGTTACGCAAATAGACATTTCTTATGTAATTTTTTATTAGAAAATGATTGACATAAATTTTAGACCTCTAACATGAACCGTTCTCGAGATATTGTACATTTTTCAAAAAAATTATCAAAAAGTCATATAAAATAAAAAAAAATATTTCCTATTGAGAAACATGTTCACTTTTCATATATAATATCATGCGATAAATTGAGTGACATCATTCTCGTGGATCTAGCTCGTTCCATTCATGAAAAAAGATACTTTGAATAATACTTTTGTATTTGAGCGCCAATAGTCATTTATCTGCTGTAAGAATAACTTATTTCTTAGTGCATAACGCTTGGCGAGATTTTGGCGAAGAATTTGGCGGAATGTCGCCAACTTGGCGACTTTTTTGAAATGTTGCCAAATTAACGAAAATCTCGCCAAATGAATAAATATGACGCTAAATCAATGAAAATGACGACTAATTGTCGAAAATTCTATATCATGGAAAGAATATTAGTATCTACTATAAGAAAAACCTATTTTTTTATTGTAAAAGTATAAAATTCATTACATTATATAAGGAAAGTCATGTGTTGCCCACATCAGATTTTTTCATTTTTTTTTTACTGTAAAAGTAGCAAATTTATTGCATTACATAAGGAAAGTCATGTGTTGCCTACATCAGATATTTTTTACTGTAAAAGTAGTATATTCATTGATTCATTGCATTATATAAGGAAAGTCACGTGCTGCCCACATCATATTTTTTTGTTTTAGAAACATAAAGGGTAAAATTGTCAGTGTGACGTCACGTGCACATATTCTATAGGAGGGCTCCACTCTGTTAGAAATCTGACTTTTCCCCAGTAAGTGTAATTACTGTCGAAATAATTCATCCATTTCCTTGAAATTTCGGTTGCTTACGTTAAAGGATAACAATAATAAGTCCATTGATATTCAACGAGATCGTATATCAAGGAAGTTTTAATTTGTGCTAATCCCTTTCTCAAGGTCTCAAGGACGGGATTTTACGGAGGGCCCAGGAAGGGAAAGAATTCCCCTCTTTAAACTCCGAGCGGAAAAGAAAAAGAAATACTAAGGAGGAGAGCATAAGTGAAAGTTTAGATCTAGAGTTCGATTGGGGGGGGGGGGGGGGCGACAGAGGTCGCCCCTTCCCCAAGTCTTACAGAAAGAGGAGAGTGCTGGGGCCCAAGCAGGCACCCAGCGGGAGGAGAGAGAAAAGAGGGGAGATAGATGCCCGCCCACACACATACTAAAATATTGAAATTGCTTATCCATAGAAAAAATCATATGTTGGACATTGAATTTTATGCATATTTAGAGCAGAGTTACGCAAACTTTATTCTTTGTATCGGCGGCCCAAATTCTTATCTTCTTTCACCAGACAGTGATAACTGCAGTCTACATGCGTATTCTAAAGATAATTTTCGGATAAATTCATCAAAAGATTACACTTTTCTTTTTTTAGAAATACAAAGATGATAACAAAACAGATGATAACTACGGATAACAGAAGTAATCATGTATGGTGCAATCATGAATTGATAAATGTATGCAAACTTTAGTCTTGAATTGGAATTTATGCGCTTGCTGATGCATGCGTTATCGCTTATAAATTATCACTGAATCGAGTTTAACTGTGCATAAACTCAAATTAAGCATAAAACAAGAAAGATCAATCGTGCATAAAGCATTGATTTTGAAACTCTTTCCAACTGAAATGCAATTTTATTTAAACATTTCTAAAA
Organism: Amaurobius ferox; assembly: GCA_951213105.1. Taxonomy (NCBI): domain Eukaryota; kingdom Metazoa; phylum Arthropoda; class Arachnida; order Araneae; family Amaurobiidae; genus Amaurobius; species Amaurobius ferox. The sequence goes on along the minus strand of OX578150.1, from coordinate 65,129,859 downwards.
TGCTATACATTTCGCGGTGATATTTTTTTAAATTATTACAGTACTACAATAATTTATTAAACTTGGAAACTTAAAACTTCATAAAAAAAAGGAATGCTATAATAAATCGTCTGCCTCCCTATGTAAAATCAATGAATATTTCATTCATATCACTTATATTTCAGACTTCAGAGCTAAATAATCTTGCATGACAAAAAATTTAGCAATTCTTATATACTCATTTTACAGGGGCGCGGTAGCCCAGTGGTTAGCGCGCGGGAATTGCACTCGGTAGGCCCGGGTTCGATTCCCGCCACTGCAAAAACTGCCGTCGTGTTCACGCGGAGTACGATCACGCTAAACATGTGGGTCCGTAAGTCCTTCCGAGAGGTCGGTGGTAGGGGAAGGAGGGTGCGGTCTCTGTGGATGCCTCCCCCACTGGGTTCCGGTCTAAATTGGGTGGCACTTCCCGGCCGTCCAAACAGTTACCTTGCACCTTTCTGGTAGGTCGGACGGTCTGGGTCTCAACAACAACACTCATCTTACAATCGCTTGATTTGTTTACATTCTGCATGCTTTAAAAATTAGGTTTCGTTGTAGGAATAATCAAAGTTTAGTGATCATTTAAAATGAAAAATATTGTAATTGATTTGGCACAGAATTTAGATACACAGATAGTATGCAAAATTAAAGCGGTTTTATGACGGATGCAACACTAAATATAAATTTAAAAGATCTTCAAACATTACGATTTTTACAGGGAGGAAAATGGATGCCATATTTTATTTTGAAATGAGTCACGGGATCTCTTCATATAATATGGGTGTAATTTTATTTAAAAAACTAACTTAACATATTTTGCTGATATTTTTTTTTACACATCTTACGTGATAATTTGAATATTTACTAAAATTTTCGAAGCAATTTGTGAATTTTAACTTCGCTTAAAAAATGTTTGAGAAATTATGTTCCATAGGGTTCAATGTATTTCATTTCTTCAATCTGGGTTAAATCCGAAACTAATTCAGTGATACTATTCAATTTTATTCCCATATGTCCCACAGACCGTCTCAACAACATACTAAAATTTCATTTTGATAAAGTTATTTTTACTCCCGTTATCGTGCGAACGGACAGACAGACAGAGAGACAGAATGAACAAAGTCATTAACTAAGTCATTAAATGAACAAAGTCATCACACTTTACAACTATGTTGGAAAATTTTAAAAAATATCTTTTAAAAACCCGTCGATATTAGCATTACTTTAATTAAAATTCATTAGAGATGCAAGAGTTATAAATTGCAAGTCTCTCATTAGAAGGAAAATTTTCGGACGAATAGCCGACTGAGATAACCCAAATGAGATTTCTTGTAAATATTGTTGCGTATGCGTACTATTCCCTCACTGGCGTCTTTTCTTTCGCTTTCGAAGACCTGACGGTGAAAACACCCGTAAAGGCTTACCCATGACGTAAACACAGGGTTTCCAGAATTTTGAAGATCGAAGAAGGGTTGCCAGATTTTGAAATTTATTTGGCGACTTTTCGAAGATTCGACAAAGACAGCGAAAAAAACCAACATTCTATGAGATATGGAGCATTCCAGAAGTTTCTATAGAGAGACTGTAGCGATTGAGAATCGCCAGTCCCGAACTCGGGACCTCGTGCTTACAAGACCGACATTATAAGATTAGAGCAAAAGCTTGCTTCCACTCCGAACTTATAATTCGGGTACACATCTTTAGATCAGATATCCTTGGCAGTAGCAGTGTCGGCAGTTGCCACACACTCCCCCCCCCCCCCCGATGAGAAGCCCCGGTCGAATTTCGACGAGGAGGGGGGCCATTCCAGGAAACCCCCGCGTGTCCCCATCCGAAACTCAGTCGAGGGGCTGAATGGCCGGGAGGCGTGTCGCCTCGGGCGTGACGTCAGTCGTGATCAAGCAGGAAGGGAGTGGTAGGCGCCTCTGCTCAGCGTGGTGCTGCCATCTCGTGTTGAGATCGTGACAGTGAAGGTATTTTCGTGCTCGTATGTCCAGGGTAACCCCTGTAGCGATTGAGAGTCGCCAGGCCCGAACTCGGGACCTCGTGCTTACAAGACCGGTACATTATAAGATTAGAGCAAAAGCTAGCTTCCACTCCGAACTTATAATTCGGATACACATCTTTTGATCAGATGCCCTTGGCAGGAGCAGAGTCGGCAGCTGCCACAAGACTATAAAAGGGGCCATCACTCCATTGGAGTGAGTTGGCGTGATATAAGCTACATTGGACTGCGATTTTTGTTAATGTTTCGAAACTAGTAGCTGTTGTTTTGTAAAATTACTTTCGTCAAACTTTTTAGAATAATATCAGGTATTTTGAGAAATTAGTGGCGCATTTAAGTGCTGTTTGACTGTATATTGTTCCTGTTTATGTTGTGCTTGTAAATAAATGCGTTAGTTATCCAGAAATTGGGACTCATTCTTGTTTCCTGAGCGCACACCACGAATCTAGACACGCTGTATAATAATATAATTTTAAATTTATCTGGTCATACAATGCGTTTCGAATTCACTTCATTCATTCATTTAATTTCAAATTCTGAAATGTGTTCGAATTTTACATCGCAGCATCTCTTTAAATGCGTAGATTTTGAATTAATCGTTTCAATTTGTTGAAACATCTATCAGTATAGGAAGTGTTGAATTCATCTCGTTAAGAAATAATATATATATACTTTCACTCGAAATTTCGAAATCAAATATTTCAATCCGTGCCACTCCTAAAATATTTAATTTTCAAAACTGAGATTTTATTTTCACTGTTTCGTACATGCACTGTAAAACATTTTGCAACCTTCATTCGTTTATAACACTTTACAACATAGTTGAAAAGTGCTTATGACTTTATTCATTCTGTCTGTCTGTCTGTTCGTTCGCATGACTTTATCGCATATCGTTCGTTCGCATGACTTAAAATGACTTTATCAAAATGAAATTTTAGTATGTTGTTGAGACGGTCTGTGGGACATTTGGGAATGTAAATGAATAATATCAACCAATTAGTTTTGGATTGAACCCGGATTGAAAAAGTGAAATACATTGAATCCTATGGGACCTAATTTTTCAAGCATTTTTTAAATGTAGTTAAAATTCACAAATTGCTTCGAAAATTTTAAAAAATGTTCAAATTATCCTATAAAATATATAAAAAAAAATTCAGCAAAGTATGGTTGGTAATTTTTTAAATGAAAATAAAAATATTAATTACACCCATATGAAGAAATCACGTGACCCACTTCAACATGAAATATGGCATCCATCTTTTTTTCCTCCTGCAAAAATCGTGATTTTTAAAGTTCTTTTAAATTTATATTTAGTGTTGTATCCATCCTAAAACCGCTTTATTTTTTAATATTTTCCTTGCATCTATATTCTGTGGCAACGCAATTGCAATATTTTTGAGTTTAAATGATCATCAAACTTTGATTATTTCTAAAAAAGCCCAATTTTAATGGATGCAAAATGTAAACAAGTGATTGTAAGATGAGTTGTATAAGAATTGCTGAATTTTATTCACGCAAAATTATTTAGCTCTGGAGTCTAGAATAAAAGTGATATGAATGAAATATTCATTGCTTTTACATAGAGAACCAGAGCATATATATTTCGATGACGTCATTTAAATAAAGTTCATTCTTTTTTCGATGAAATTTTAAGTTTCCAAGTAAAATAAATTATTGTAGTATTGTGATAATTAAAAAATATCACCGCTGAATGTATCGCATTTTAGAGCTGTTTAAATGAAATTGCACATCAGTTGGAAAGCGTTTCATAATCAATGATTTATGCATGATTGATCTTTCTTGTTTTCAGCTACTTCGTTGAGAATTTCAGTAAATTGGTAAGTCAAAATTGCAGGCGCTCATGAAAATTCCAGCTTCATTTCTGAAATATTCAGCTAATTATCGTCTGACGAAACGCTACTCTTGTGTATATATATATACCTCTTACCGCCATTAAGTAAGCTTCTCGCTAAGCCTTCCTTCTTTTTTCCAATGTTTTACATGCTATTTATACTTTTTATATTTATATCGTGTATAGTATTTGTAGCTGCTTTGCGCATAAATAATGCCATAACACTTCAATATCTTTAATAATTTCCACTTTCTATCTTATATATTATATATATATATATGCAGGGTATATACGCTATGGCCACCCTGTATATATATATATATATATATATATATATACAGGGTGGCCATAATTAAAGTAGAGGTGTTTAAAGCTCGACAATGAGAAAACTGTTGGGTCAAACTCAACCAAATTTGCAGTAAATTCTTTTTAGACCATGGGATTTTGATTTTTAAAAGAAAACATAGTTTGGATTTTTGCCACCGCGTGCCAAATTGGTGCTGTAAGATCCATTTATGGAGTAAAATAGTCATAAGAAGTACAGAAAGTTCTGTCAATGCTGGCAGGTATCGAACAACGCTGCTGAACTTTATTATTCCGCAACTTCAACAGCGTGAATGTCTTGAATCTACGATATTTATGCAGAATGGAGTACCCCCTCATATTGGATTACGCGTACAGGAAGTTCTATGACAGCATTTTACCAACAACCGAATAATTAGTCGAGCGTTTCCTATGAAGTGGCCAGCCCCTTTCGCCTGATCTGACCCCTTGTGACTTTTCGTTGTGGGGTCATGCAAAGCGCTTGGTATACCAAGGGAATGGGGATCATTTAGCCACTTTGAAGTTTGAAGGACCGAATAACAATGCACGTCAAGCAAATCAGTTGAGATCTACTGCATTCTGCAGTAAAGAATGCACTTTTTGGAACATAAGCAAGGAAAACGTATTGAATCACACATGTAAATGATGCCAATATAAAAATTATTGTCATACGTACGTAAATGTAAGATGCAAATGTACTAAATACGTATAAAATGTAAATGTGATGTCCGTTTCAAAATGCATGTAAAATGTTAACTTTCTGTACTTCCCATGCCTATTTTACTCCAAAAATGGACCTTACGGCGCCACTTTGGCCCAAGGTGGCAAAAATCTAAACTATATATTTTTCTCTTAAAAATCAAAACCCTATGGGCTAAATACTGGGGTCACTGTTCTTATCACTTTACAATTCCAATGCTTTTGCCTACTGCATGTTTAAAATGTATATGAAACTAATATTTTTTTTTATCACTTATTCTTCAACCATTATGCTAATTTCCAAGTTCAAGATGAGAAAAGGCGGTTTTCTTTTTTAACACTATTAGAACATTTAGGGATCGGCTAAAGTACCACCTGAAACGCAAGTATTAGTGAACTACTAATTGCGTAGAAAGATAGCCAGAAAAAACTATCTGGTTATCGACCTGTATATTAAATTTTAAGTTCTGTCAATATATGGACTTGCATTTAACTAATAAAAAGGAAACACTTAAACAATTTAATTCCCCGTACACCAGACAGTCTTTCAGAACTTTTGGCTATGGGGGGGGGGGGGAGGAAAAATCCTCCCTCGGATGTATGACACTGTGTACACCCCCGATTGACCATTTTGCATGTGCGATATAATGTGATGCCATTGTTGTTTACGTCACCACGTTGGGTGGAATAAACTAAAGCTCCTACATATGTAGGCTGACGCAACCGCCATTTTGTCCCCAACCAGTCCAGTCAGTTATCGTCTGCCTGTGCTGCTTTAATGGCGTTCGCATGTTACCTGGTTGATATTTGATACGCAATTTAGCTGTAAAATAGGTGCTTCTGCTTTTAAAAAAAAATTGTACACATCATCCAAAATTGTAGTCTAGAATGCTTTGATTTTCCTGAAATCCCGAAAAGAGGACGAGAAAGTAAACCTTTTCTCGCCATGCTTCAACTGAGAATCAAGATGGCCGCTGTTGCGCAGCCTGTATTTTTAGGAGTCTTAGAATCAAGATGGCCGCTGTTGCGCAGCCTGTATGTTTAGGAGCCTCAGAATAAAAGCCTATGTGGTAATGTGGTTCAGCCATGATGTCGTCATCAGATACGATTAAAAATATTGATGTGTAATGTACCAGACAGCAATTTCTAGTCATTGTATACTTCGAAAAAATACATAAATGTACTAACAAAAACTTCGGACAGCAAGAAAAACATACTCTAATATGGGACGGCAAAGCGATCTTTCCATTCAATATGGCTGACAGGAAGTAAATTTGCTGTAAAGTCGACTTTACAAATTCGGTAGTAAAGCCGACTTTGTTTTACCTGTAGTGACGTTGCGTGCAAATGGTAAATAATTTTTATATCACCCACAAGACTCAACTAACTTCATTTTTTGTTTTCTTTCCAGGACGAGGTGCAATCTTTTGTTTCAGAGATCCAAAAATCCGGAGGACAACCATTAGAAATTTCTCATTCTCTGAGTTCCTCCATTTCTTCGAACATCATCTCGTTCCTGATTGGTCGAAGACTCCAAAAGGACAAAGAACCGGAAAAAGTGCAGCTATCCGTCGATTTTTCAGACGTATCGTTCACGTACATGGGACCATCCAATTTTGCATCTGTAATACCATGGCTCCGCAAGTATTTCGAGGTGTTCAAAATAGCCGGTTACGACAAGGCAGCCAAGGTGATAACAGCTTTTCACGAGTTCGTAAAGTAAGTTCTCAAAACGATGAGATTAATAATTGAATGGAAAATTTAACACCGAAAACTGTTAATGATTGAAAATGGACTGGTACCGTTATCTTTGAACTACGACTTCTAACCTACACTGTAAAACATTTTGCAACCTTTGCTCATTTCTTTCAGCTACTTTGTTGATAATTTCAGCAAACTATCAGAAAAAGCCGCAATGACTCATGAAAATTTCAGCTTCATTTCTAAAATATTCAGCTCTTTATCGTCTGCCGAAGCGTTATTTTTGTATATACAGGGTGTCCAGTGTTATGGATGCCCAATGGCTATTTCCTCAACCGTTAGCCACAGAGATACACTTCCAATTGCAAAAATGTTTCAAATTTTAAAATCTATTATCTTAGAAACAGTTTAAATCCATAAATGCATTTCTGAAAGAAATACGAAATATAAATTTGTATACAGTCCCCCGGTCCTACTAATTATATTTAACGATCCTTTTACGACCAAAATTGACCGATTTATAACTGTTTAAAGTTAGAACACTTTTTGTGCTGAGAAATGATCAATACGGTCCCTGGTCGGTTGGTCGCCTGATATAGGACATTTTTATGCGTGGAAAAGCGACTTAAGTCATAAAGTTTAATGCTTCATAACTCGGTGAATTTTGGTCGTAAAAGGAAGATTTTTTTTTATTTTGCATGAAATTGTATGAGAATGATTTTCCTAAATGTAATTGGTAGAACCGGGGGACCGTATAAAAATTTATATTTCGTATTTCTTTCAGAAATGTATTTATTGATTTAAACTGTTTCTAAGATAATAGATTTTAAAATTTAAAACATTTTTGCAATTGGGAATATATCTCTGTGACTAACGGTTGAGGAAATAGCCATTGTCACCGATAGCACTGGATACCCTGTATATTATCATAACTATCAGGAGCCTCACTTCCCATTACGGACAAATGATTCCCCTGAAATATTCAGCAACATGCTTGCAAATGTTTTACAGTGTAGACGTACTTTGCTATATATTGATGTCCGTCTGATAACAATATATATTGTATTGATATGTTAATCTATATTGACGTAAAGCTAGCTTCTAACAATCAAGAATCAAATAATTTTTTTTTTTTTGGAGTCCCTAATCTAGGAAGTTGTAGCCTTTTCCTTCTGTGGAAATTAGAAGGGGATAAGAAATAGAGATTTTAAAAAGTAGAAGTTCGGGAGAAGTGAGTGCTCTTCGTCACAGCATTAGAAAATTCTAATGCCGTGTCTATTAGAGTAAAAAGAAAATTCTAATGCGTGCCTATTAGAGTAAAAGAAAATTCTAATGCCGTGCCTATTAGAGTAAAAATAGAATTCTAATGCCGTGCCTATTAGAATAAAAAGAAAATTCTAATACCGTGCCTATTAGAGTAAAAAGAAAATTCTAATGCCGTGCCTATTAGAGTAAAAAGAAAATTCTAATGCCGTGCCTATTAGAGTAAAAAGAAAATTCTAATGCCGTGCCTATTAGAGTAAAAAAAAAACTTCGAATAATGCAATAATAGAAAATACGACAGATATGGAGGGGTAAGGATCAGGGTTGGACTGGCCCATCGGGCGAGCCCCAATGGACCGCTGGGTTTGAGGGCCGCTTTGGTTCGAGAGCATTCCAATCAACATAGTGAACATTGCATTAAACGTAATCACACAATTACTGGCCGGAACATCCATGCGTTTCTGACTGATTCAGTTCACGGACTGAATAGAGAGGCCTTATTATACAGTAACTGGACCGTCGAACATTAAAAGTTTTCCCGGCTGGCATGTTAAACAGTGGGGACTTGGGCTGGGCTGGTCATTTAACACTAGAGGTATACAATGGCCGGCTAGGTCAATTTTTTGAGCTGGTTTGACCCTCAGGTCGATCACGGGCTTCACGACACATTGTTGCACTATGACCTGCTGGAACGGGTTGCTTTCGTTCGAAGCGTTCATTTGAAGTTTTATAGAAAAAACGAGATTATAATAATGATGCTATTTCTACAGTGCTAAATCGAATGTTTTGTTTACGAAGATATATTTGACTTTTTGACCGTCGGTGATGAAGCGTGATAAAATAATTTGGAGAGACATAAAACCGGGAACCAAAATTCACAAACGAAACTATTTCAATTTGTTTTCTACATTTTACTTTATTTTAAATTAAGTGTTTGTGTGGATCTTTAAAATTTGATATTTGCTCGCTTAAATTTCCAAAAAGAAGTTCCCTATGGTGTGCCCTGGATGGTCTTGTCCAGTACTACTGCTATCACAAAACTTAAAATCAATAAATCTGTGGAAATTATTTATATCATTGAAATTGCATTTGCATTTAAAATTATCCTAATTATATTGAATGTAAAGGGCCATAAAAGTAATAAAATAATAGAATTAATTTCGTTTTTAACACTTTACAACATAGTTGAAACATGTTTCTGACTTGGTTCATTCTGTCTGTCTGTTTGTCCGTTAGCACGATAACTGTCGTAAAAATAACTTTATTACAATGGAATTTTAGTATGTTGTTCAGACGGTCTGTGGGACCTATGGTAATATAAGTGAATAATAGCACCCAGTTAGTTTTGGACTAAACCCTGGTTGAAAAAATGAAATACATTGAACACTATGGGACCTAATTTTTCAAACATTTTTTAAGTGAATTTAAAATTCACAAATTGCTTCGAAAATTTTAAAAAATATTCAAATTATCACATAAAATATACAAAAAAGTTTTCAGCAAAATATATTCAGTAGTTTTTTAAATAGAAATTAAAATAATAATTACACCCATTATATGAAGAGATCAAGTGACCATTATACGAAGAAATCACGTGATCCACTTCAAAATAAAATACGCCATCCATCTTGTGTCAAAATCGTGATTTTTAAAGTTCTTTTTAATTTATATTTGATGTTGTACCCGTTCTAAAACCGCTTTATTTTTGCTTAATTTCTGTGCATCAGTGTTCTGAAACAATGCAATTACAATATATTTGAGTTTGAATGATCATCAAACTTTGATTATTTCTCCAATGAAGCCTAATTTTCACTTATGGATATTGTAAACACATCAAGCTGTAAGATGAGTTGTATAAAAATCCCTAATTTCTTTATCGCAAAATTATTTAGCGATGGAGTCTGCAATATGTAGTTGATATGAATGAAACAATCATTAATTTTACATAGAGAACAGACGATTTTATAGCAGACTTTTTCGGTGAAGTTTTAAGCACAGAGTAAAATTACTTTTACCTCTATAGTTTTATGTTTTTAAGTAAAATAAATTATTGTAGTATTGTGATGAATGAAAGGAATAGAATAAATGCTTATGCATGAAAATTTCACTGCTTTTTCATGGAGAGCTACGCAATTTATATTTCAATGGCGTCATTTGAATAAAGTTCATTTTTCTCGATGAAGTTTTCAAACATAATAAATTATTGTAGGATTGTGATAATTTTTAAAATATTACCGCTGAATGTATCGCATTTTAGAGATGTTTAAATAAAATTGCATTGTAGTTGGAAAGTGTTTCATAATCAATGCTTTATGCATGATTGATCTTTCTTGTTATTTTTCTTACATGGTAAAATACACACGGAATGTATTGCGACGGGTTTGAACATTCGAATTCGAATGTTCAAGGGCACGCTTTTTAAGCATTCCTGAACTCAAATTGAATGTTTTTGAGTTGACGTCTGTGTGCGTGTCTGTGAGTCTGTGAACGCAATAGACCACGGCTAAATGGTTTCGAAAAATAATTTGGTTAATACTGCAACCCTTGGTTTTAAATTCGATAGAACGCTTGGAAAACCCCTAAGTTTCGTATGAAATTTTGAAAAAATCATAAAAAAAATCAAGATCTTCAATAATTCTAAATAATTAATTATTTCTTACATTTTTTATTAGAAAACGAAAGACACCAATTTTTCAACGCTAGCATGAAACGTTTTAGATACATTGCACGTTTTTCAAATAAATTTATAAAAAGAATTGCATAAACTTTGAAAAGTAGTAAGTATCCTCAAATATATTCACTTTCTACATGCAATAATGTGCAATAATTCAGTTAACATCATTCTCATAGACCTAGTTCAATCCATACAAAATTTGAAGTGGGCAGCATATGACTTTCCCTGCAGACTTATTTATATCCACTTTCTCTTTAATTAAATTTAATTCACTTTTAATTCAATTTTCGTTCTCATTTGGTAACTGCACTTATTTTCAAAGGTGGTGTAGAGAAAATACGAAAAAACTAAAATGTCTCGAGAACGGCTAGTCCTAGTGTAATGGGGTTGGTCTTATTATTTTCTTCGTTAAAAATTACGTATAAAACAAGCATTTAATGGATATATTTGAGCATATGTAGTATTTTATTTTACATTTTAACAATTTTTCTGGCCAATTTGTAAAAAAAAGCAGGTTATTTTTCTCCGAATCGTACCAAAATCTAAACAGCTCCATAGAAATCCAGCAGCGACTTATCTACCGAATTTTGTGAAATTCGGTCCATTAGTTTTTCAGCTAGAGTGGATACAGGCTTTTGCGGGCCATTTCTAAAAATAAGGGCGGGTTATTTTATCCCGCATCGTACCCAAAACTAATCAGCACCAGATTCGCTTGTATGTGACTTACCTACCAAATTTTATGAAATTCGGTCAATTAGTTTTTTAGTTAGAGTGGATACAAAATCTGCACAGATAGACAGACACACAGACAGACTTCAGGCTAAAAATGGTTTTTTCGTAATCTAGAGGTCTCAAAACGTGTAGATCCGTCGAAAACTCGAGTTGCGATTTTCGGCATGATTCAAATACTTTCCCTATACATTACCATGTATTTCAGGGAAAGTAACAAGGGAAGATATTTTATGTACTAGTTTTGTATTTTGACAGCAAATAATTTTCCAACAGTCATTCATATCACGGAATGTTCATTAACAGTTAATTATATTTTGATGACGATTTTGCATGTGAGTATGAAAAAGTCGCTCTGTTCCTCACAAGGTACCAAAAGCGCCCAATTTCAATTTACGTTGCGTTAATTCAATGTCAGAATCATTGTGCTGTGGATACTGTCAAAAAAGTAGAGTCATGGGGATAGTAATATGCTGCCCATTTCAGATTTTTTTTAAACCATACCTATGATAAAATAATAACAGATAATATTACAAAATTTTCTCATATGTGTTTTTTTAAAATGTAATTTCACTATCACACTTTTTACAGAAGTTTGACATATTTTCAACGAAAAATACACATATTTTTACTTTCCTTATATACATAATGTATAAGGATAGTATTGTAACGGGGTCGAAAATTCAAATTCGAGTTTTCGACGGGAGAGCACGTTTCAAGAATCCCTGATCACGAATCGAACATTCTTGAAGTGATGTCTGTCTGTGTGTGTGTGTATGTGTGAAAGTATGTGTGTGTGTCAATGAGACTGTGGAGACGATATCTCACGAACGAATGGAACGATTCGAATGAAATTTGGTACAGAAATTACAATCTATAAATACTTAAAGCCTATATTTTTAAAACACAATCGAATGTTCAGAACCCCCCCCCCCCTAAATTTTCGAGTGAAAATTTGAAAAAATCATCAAAAAATCAAAGCTTTTAATAAAGTTGTGCAATTAAACATTTCTTATGTAATTTTTCCTTAGAAAACGATTGACATAAACTTTAGAATGCTAGCATGAACCGTTCTCGAGATATTGCACATTTTTGAAATAAATTTATCAAAAAATCCCATAAATTAAAAAATATAAACTGTTAAGATGTTCACTTTTCATATGTAATATCATGCGATAAATCTGGTGACATGATTCTCGTGGATCAAATTCGTTCCATTCACGAGAAAATATACTTTGAGTAATACTTTTGCATTTGAAAGCCAATAGTCATTTATTTGCTGTAAGAATAACTTATTTCTCTGTCCATAACGCTTGGCGAGGTTTTGGCGACGAATTTAGCGGAATGCCGCCAACTTGGCAACATTTTTTAATGCTGCCAAATTAACGAAAATCCCGCCAAATCGATAAAAATGACGCTAAATCAATGAAAATGACGACTAATTGTCGAAAATTCAATATCTTGGAAAGAATATAAGTATCTACTATAAGAATAACATTTTTTTTAACTGTAAAAGTAGTAAATCTATTGCATTATATAAGGAAAGTCATCAGATTCTTTTTTTTTAAATTTTGCCTAAAATCAACTTTGAAGATTAATGAAATGTACGTCCTCTTGTGAACTCAAAGAGATTGTTTTCTATGAAAATGAAAAAGTGAAATATAGTGAAAAATATTATGTTATTATTACTTTCTTTTGTGGCTTGGTCTGAGCTTACAATTACATTTTCTTTAGAATATCATTTACAATATATTTTCCAGACAGGAAATTTCCCGTCACAAAACTTCTCCAGAGTTCGAAAATGTAAACGATTTCATCAACAGCTATCTGCGAAAGACTTCATACATGACTTCCACTTCAGAAAAAATACAACACTACTTTTCCGGTATGTAAGGTCTTTAACTTAGGTTATTTTGGGAATATTTTAATATCTATGTGCATGCTATTACACTGTAAAACACATTTGCATTTATATATATATATATATATATATATATATATTTGCATTTATATATATATATATATATATATATATAATTTTCATAGATACTGTAGCTTACTGCAATATGAAGGATACTATGCAAATATGATTAAATAAAGAATTTAAAGTTATTAAGTAAATGGAATGTAAATGCAAAATACATTTAATTTATTGCGCAAATGCAGCTTATAAATAAAATGATTTCAATAATAATAGTAGTCTGAAAATCCAATGAACGAAAAGTAAGAAGCTGCAACACGATAAACCTAACTTTCTAAAACACCCACAGAATAAAATATAAAACAGCAAATCATCAATCAAATGGAAAAAAAAATACAAAACACGAGTTACCAAGTTACAGAAAATCAACAAAATTCAAAGGTATGGAAACGAATAAAGAAAAACTTAAAAAATCAAGCTATATCGCTATACACGTGGAAAAAGGGCTAAGCCTAAAAAAATGGAAGTGTTCCCTTCGTAAAATTCGTTCTCAAGTCCAAGTATTTTGACGAGGCAGACATAAAATATGTATGTTTCTGAAGAAATAGATAGATTATATCTATAAACTATTTCTACTTGGACGACATACATAAAGAAGGAATAAAAAAGAAAAAATGAATACCTGGATAATACACAGCATATGTACAAACGAGTTAGGTTGATAGTGTTGCAGCTTCTTACTTTTCGTTCATTGGATTTTCAAACTACTATATATATATATATATATATATATATATATATATATATATATATATATATATATATATATATATATATATATATATATATATATATATATATATATATATATATATATATATAATTAACGATTCGGCAGACGATAATTGAAAGAATATTTCAGAAATGAAGCTGGAATTTTCATGAACGCCTGTAATCGCGGCTTTTCTAATTGTTTGCCGAAATTATCAACTAGGTAGCTGAAAAAAATGAGAAAAGGCTGCAGAATGTTTTACACCGAGAAAACATTTTTTTTATACGCAAAGCAGCTTTTAAAGTGAAACTTTTTCTCACCATCATAAAATTCTCAAGCGACAAAAACTCGTTCACGGAGACAAAAATGCATCACGGAAGTTAGGACTACATCAGTATAGATTGATGCATGCCTAGACGATATTGTTGTACACCTAGACGAGATAATGTATGCCTAGATAGAAGTTAACAACATAAGTCGCTGACTCCGTCCCTACATTTCAACCAATCTGTGCCGGGTCTTTTTCTCGGGGCTCTTAAATATCCTATGTATGTAAAATGATCCAATATATGCAGAAGCCTCAACTCATACATATACAGGGTGTCCCAAAAAGATTGAAATGCTCTTTAATTCTTTACCTGCTGGAGATAAGTGGGCAATGTAAATGGCAAAAATGTTGAAAGTAAGGTAGGAAATAAGGCTATGTTAATGAAATAGTTCTCCCATTCATTTTCGAAAAGTTACACTTTTTAAATTTTTATACGACCCCCTTAGACAAATTTGGTCAATCAGAATTTTTTTTTATTTTTAATGCAACAAGGTTATTAAAAAAATCGTATATCTGTATCTTTAAAATTGAGCGAGTTATATTTAATTGAACATTGTGAATGGGGACCCTATATCAAATTAGAAATGTAAATTTGTGACATATCATAAAAAAAAGATAAAACTGGATGATAATACATAGGATACCCAAAGGCGTAGTGAGTACCGCTGCTTTATATGATCTCTGTCTGTGCAATGCTTTATTTAGATGCATTTGTGATAAAAAATTTTGACACATATTTCCGTATTTTTGATATAAACAATTACCATCGTCAATTTGTTTATGATCCCTATTTTCACTGATGAAACAGCCTTTCACATGGTACGGAAAAGTGGCATAAGTCAGATTTTTTCCTTTATCATAATTCAGTTGATTTTAAAGATACAGATATGCGGGTTTTTTTAATGATCTTTTTGCCTTAAAAATAAAAAATTTCTGATTGACCCAATTTGTCTAAGGGGGTCGTATAAAAATTTAAAAAGTGTAATTTTTTGAAAATGAATGGAAGGACTATTTCATCAACGTAGTCTTATTTGCAATCTTACTTTTAACATTTTTGCATTTTAAATTGCGCACTTAACTCCAACAGGTAAAGAATTAAAACGCGCTACAATCATTTTGGGACACCCTGTATAGGAGCTTTAAAAGTAGCGGATGGAGCTTTTGTCATATTATCGTCTCCAATCCTATATTGCGAGCTCAAATGAACCATTCTGAGAAAGTTTAAACATCGTTTTTTCGAAGTTGTTAAAGTTCAAGTGTCGTTTGAAAGAATTAAATTAAAAGTGCATTTTAAATATCTGTATAAAAGCGGAACTCGTGCCCCGAAGGCCTGTCTTAATATGTCGTAGCGCTTAGAGAGTTCCAGAGATTCGAATAAATCAACCAAGGAGGCAAATTATAGTCATGCATCATCCCGTACCATTCCAGTCAGATTCGACCATTATTGCAGTCTTTCTACCGCGTACATACTTTAATATCCCAAATCAAGGTATATCACATTATTTGTAAGCTGTGTATAATTGTTAGTCATCTTTGTTGTCAAACTCTATATAAGTAGCATGTATTCCAACCGAAATTGCGGAAATTTCTTGTTAAAAATTAAAACAAAATTTTAGTAACAATTTTAATGCAATTTTCAGTCATTCAGTTGGTTAAATAATACAATTTCAGGGAGAAATCTTAAAGAAGAATAACCAAGTCTTATAAAAGTCTTAGAACACGTATTTAGCACCCACCCATCTTTACATACAGAAATATATTTAAAGAGAAGATGAAAATATAATAATAAAGAAAACTGCTAGTGTGTTAGCCGCGTAGCGGAAAATCTAAGCCACCCACAGCTACGAAATTTGGCACAAAGCTACCTCGACTCCCGAAAGGAAGCACCTCGTCAAGATTTTTTTTACAATTCAAATTAGTTTAATAGTTAAGAATTTTATTAACTTCGGACCTGTCACAATACAGCGGGAAATTTTTATCGGTAGCACCAGCTATTGCACGTTGCTGAAACTGAAACTATTTTTGGATTCAGGTACAGCTCAAAAGGGGCATGATCGGTCTTTTCAACTTCGGCCTAGTATACATATTATCGATAAGGATAAAAATTTAATCTAACGGGCCTTGCTCACCGGGAAATCTTCAGCGATCTCGCTGGCAGCATCCGGGTCCAACTTTCACTCTTGAGACTCAGCAAATTTTATGATTGTTTTACATTTCACTAGAGGCGCATTTACACTTTTATTTGAAGACGAAAACATTGTAGATCGAATTTGCATATTTTAACCGCATTAAATTTAAAATATTCTGATAATTGTTTTCTACTCCAAATATTTATTGACATTTTGAGTGTTCTTTCAGATAGAGTTTAAATTTTAATTAGCTTTTTTTTTCTTTGCATATTTCATCAAATCTTTATGTCCTCAGAAAGTGCACAATCGTTTTTTTAACACTTTACAACATAGTGGAAAAGTGTTTATGATTTTGTTTATTCTGTCTGTCTGTCCGTTAGCAAGATAACTGCCGTAAAAACGACTTTATCAAAATGAAATTTTAGTATGTTCTTCAAACGGTCTGTGGGACCTATGGGAATATAAATGAATAATATCACCCAATTAGTTTTGGATTGAACCCGGGTTGAAAAAATGAAATACATTGAACCCTATGGGACCTAATTTTCAAACATTTTTTAAGCAAATTTAAATATCCCTAATTGCTTCGAAAGTTTTAGGAAATATTCAAATTATTAGGACATATTCAACACGTATAGGTGATGCCTGTGTGTGTGTGTGAAAGTATATGTGTGTGTGTGTGAGAAAGTATGTGTGTGAAAGTATATGTGTGTGTATGTGAAAGTATGTGAGTGTGTGTGTGTGTGTGAAAGTATATGTGTGTGTGTGTGTGGGAAAGTATATGTGTGTGCGTGTGTGTGAAAGTATGTGTGTGTGCGTCTAAAAGTATGTGCGTGTGTGTGTGTGTCAGTGAGTCTGTGGAGGCGATTTCTCAAGAACGAATGGAGCGATTCGAATGAAATTTGGTACAAATATTACAATCCGTGAATAATGGACTCCTCCGTTAATACTCCGTTTGTGTTTCGACGCATGTTTTCGCCGTCTTCCTTTGGTGCGCCTTGGGCGCGTGAATCGTGCTTATCCGTTATTGTGTGTAGTGTTTTTAGTTTCCTCTTCTTCTCAGCTTTCCTCCGATACCTCGTTTTTATCCCTGTGTTCCCTGGTTGGTGAGAATTCTTAAATTTAGTTTTCAAAATATTCTATTTATATTCCGTACCTTCGACCATAGCCATTGTATTGAGATTTCTTCCGCAAAGTGTCAAAATGTGACCTTTGTTACATCTGTAAATACTTATTCCCCCCCTTTTTAACTGTCTAAAAAGTGCTTATTAACATATTATATAGTGTTATCTTTAATATTTGAAATGTATTTCTTGTCTGGGAACAGTTTCTATATGTTTAAATTGTATTTTTAAAATGTCTGTTTTCCCGTTTTTATTCCTTTTCATGTTACCCTCCCCCCTTTTTTTTCAGTAATCGTCCTGCCCCATTGCAAAAATGGTTTCAACCGGTAGACATATGCAGAATTACCTCTTCTTCCCTTTTCTAAGCTCAAACTAAACTCATTTTTTCGTTTCCGCCCCTGATTCGTCAACGTGTACTATACTTCCCCCATAATAAAATTTTTAAACATTATTAATTTAATTTTAAATCCTCCTATTTCTTATCCCTTTGACAGTTAGAGTTCGTTTGCCATCCCCTTCTAATATTTAAAATTTGGAATGTCTGACACATCGCCATCCTAAATTTGTTTTCTTGCAACTGCATTATTTCTATGATCCTTCCCTTGGCCCCGCCCTGCGTTAAATAGACATCCCTTTTTCTTTTGATGCATTTCTCCTCTCTCTTTTGAGATTTTTGCTCAGTTTTTTTTTCTATTCCTATTCTTTTTCCTTTTTCTATCTTCCCCTTGCCTCTAGGTGCTCGTTACTGCTCACCACTTTCTCATTCGTATTTTATCTGCTTATTTTTACTTTTTAACTCTGTTTTGTTGTGTAATAATGCCTTGCGAAATACCTAAAGCTTATTTATAATGTATCTCGCCGAAATATACTATAAGCCTGTTTACAGCTCGGTTACACTCATCATCCTTGTTTTTCTAGCATGAATTTATTTCACTGTACTTAAAAAACTTTTAAAAACTGCTTATTTTATGTAAATCTTTTTCATTGTATAATAATCATGAATCCTGCTGATTTTCCCCCCCTGCCCCCTTCCTTTGCCCCCCCCTCTTTTTCTCCTCCCCTTTCCCCCCCGGACCACTATCTCTTCAGTCTCTTCTTCCCCAGCAAACTTATATTCTCTCACCAACCAGTCTCTATTAGCTAATCAACCTTCTTTAAGACTGACGGACATTAGAGATAGCAGATTTTCTGCTATCCTGAGACCTTCTCCTACTTATTCTCAAGCCATCTCCAACAAGTCTCCTTCCTCCCGTGCATCCTACGGACTCTCTCATTGCATCCGCCCTTTAACAACTGCCTCTACAACTACTATATCGACCACTCCAACTCCTATTACCTCTACTCGCCATTTAAAGATATTCAAGACAAA
Source organism: Amaurobius ferox (assembly GCA_951213105.1). Classification (NCBI taxonomy): domain Eukaryota; kingdom Metazoa; phylum Arthropoda; class Arachnida; order Araneae; family Amaurobiidae; genus Amaurobius; species Amaurobius ferox. Next base: position 65,110,948 of record OX578150.1, on the reverse strand, counting down.
CTCTTTAACAACATCAGTCAATACTTCATCCTATTCAAAGACGAAATCTACTTCAATGCCATCAACCTCATATTCTACCCCTCAACCTCCTTCATTGCCCCCCCCTGTGCTCTCTCCCATCTCTTCTCCTGAATCCTTTCCCGGTGGGGAGTCTTCGTCCTCTCTACTTGTATATGCTTCTTCAGCTCCAACCCTGATAGAATCTACATCTTCTGCCACAGCCCTAACGTTTCCTTCCCTTCACACTCTTCCATCTTCTGTTGCACCAGCATCTTACTCCACTTCACTGCATTCTCCGCCTTCAGAAACTCCTGCTGTTCCTGCCACTCTTGTTGCTCCTGTTGAACAGGCACCGATCGTCCCACCTCCTAATTCGAATGTTTCAGATATCAATAATTCATTTGACCCAGAATTAACAGATGAAGTCGCTTCTATCACAGACACTCTAGACTCCGACATCCAGAGCAATGAACCCAGTGAAGACATCATCTCACAACTTAAAAAGAATGTCTCAAGACTTCAAAAATACTTAACAAGGAATGTCAGACTAAACGCAGTCCAAAAGTCTTACCTGGAAGACAAATTTGGAGAAATAAAAGACAATTGTACTCATCTAGATAACTATCTTCAATCTACAACATCAACATCATCCCTAGCTGCTACTCTGAACTTCCAAAATGCAATAACCGAGGATATTAACTCTTTTAAAAACGAAATGTCTAGGGAATTCAAGACCTTCACTGATGATCTCCTAAATAACATTCCTGAAATCATAGGTAAAGCAGTTAAACAAAACTCAGTAAATATTCCCGAAATCATCAATAATGCTGTAAAACAAAACGTAAATACTAAATCTTCTACAACTCAACCTTCAACTTCCTCTGGACCATCTTCAGAACCACACAGAACCTTTGCCAGCATACTCCTTCAAGGAAAGGATAAATCGAGGAACAATGCTGAACTTTTGCGTGACCTGTCCTCTTTTCCCTGCCCTAAAGAGGTAAAAATCAAAAATATCTCTGCCCTCCAAAATGGCACCCTGAAGATCACTTGCCACGAGGGAAACCCGGATAAACTTCTACCACTTTTTCAAAAATCCTCCATCCATGAGAAGTTTACTATACAAAAACAAGAAGACAGGAAGAAATCCTTAATAATCTTTGGAATCCCAGAAAATTATTCAGAAGAAAACATAAAAGCGTTAATCTGCATAAATCACAAGAACTTAAAACCAGAAAACATCACAATAATCAAGAACTTCAAAAACAGAAACAACACCGTCAACTGGATCTTTCTAATAAACTTCTTTCACGCAAATCAGATCTTGGACAACAAAAAACTTTTTTACAACTTCAACTTCTACCTGGTGAAACGCTATATACCCTTCAAGATGTGCTATAAGTGTCAGGGCTTTGGGCACACTGCCAACTTCTGTCCTCACCCCACCGGGAACTGCAGTCTATGTACCCGGAGTGACCACACTCACCGTACCTGCCAAGCAAAAAACTTTATTTGCGTAAATTGCAATACAGCAAATCATGACAATTCTTCATTAAACTACGACATCCACCACCACACACATGATCGCGGAGCCTGCCGCTCCTTCCAGGCTGAACTCAAACGTATAAGGGACCTCCAAAAGGATGCCTAAAGTTTTTCCCTGTGCCTATACTCATCTCTACTTCTCGTCTTATTGGACACTATGTACTTTAGTCAGTGCCTATGTAGTGACTGCATCGCTTATTTAGTCAACTTATTCATTCCTATAGGACGCTTAGTGCTTCTGCCTGTGCCTTATATAAGACTGCTTTGTTTCTTGATTTGGCTTTTCTCTTATATTATATTTCTATTTATAGTTTTACCATTAATCTTATGTTTACCATAAATCTAATGTTTTACCTTATATTTTATGTTTTGCTTCTATATGTCTATTATGTTTTATATATGCTTCTGTTCTAATAATGCTCTTCCCCCCTCTTCCCTGCTCCGGCATTGAACTCCTCTCTCCCAATGGTCTTTAAATTTCTACAATTAAATACAAATCATTCCTTGGCTTCCCATAATAACTTATTTCAATTTGCACTTGAAAATTCAATAGATATCGCATGTATTCAAGAACCCTATGTTTCAAAAAACAAAGTACTTTCTCCCCCCCCTGGCTCCTATCAATTTTGCTCCCTCTCTAATAAAGCTATAATTATTATATTTAATCCACTACTTAAAGTAAACTTTAAACTCAGAACCCTTTCCTCTATTTTTATAGAAATCCTTCTCCCTCAAAATAAATCATTAATCCTCTCCAGCATATACTTTCCCCCCCCATGACCACTTTCAAACCCTCCTCTCGGAACTTTCCCCCCTCAACTATTTTAACTCCTTTTTCCTCCTTCTCGGTGATTTCAATGCCCGGGCCCGGATGTGGGGGTATGGTTTCACGGATCATCGTGGCTCTGATCTAATCGATTTTTGCCTCTCCAACAATCTTATAATCTGCAATGATCCAGCACTGGGACCAACTTTCGAATCCCATTCCGGAAAAGGATTCCCCGACCTCTCAATTGTTAACTTTGCTCTTCATGACAAAATTCAATGCTGGGAGATTCTCTCTGATGATACCCTCAGTGATCATCATTTCGTACAACTCACACTAAATCTTCCCCCCCCTCCCTCGGACGATTATTACTTAAAAACAAATTACAGTATAGGAAAATTTTTATATAATTTTAAAACTCATGTCAACTCTCTTCTTCTAAAACTAGAAAATATCAATGATACCTCCTCCCTCGATGACTTTTTCACATCCTTTATCCCCCTTGTCCAAAACTGCGCCCACAAATATATAAGAAAAAAGAAAATTTCCAACCTAAAAAGTTTCTCCTGGTGGAACAAAGAACTTTCTAAACTCCGCAACTTCATCTCTGCTTTATACAAAAGAATAAAATCCCTGGAGAGAATCTCTGCCCCCTCCGATCAAATTTCCACAGCTAAAATTAAATACAAATTAAACCGAGCAAAATACAAAAAACTTATCAATAAATCAAAATTAGACTCATGGAAAAATTTTTGCACCTCATGTAACTCTTCTTTTAACTCCCATTTCAAATTTGCTTTTCAAAAATCCCGTAAAATCAACAGCATTGAACTTCAATTCCCCGACGACATAAACCTTGGTCATGAAGACAAGATTAACAGGCTTCTGGATCATTGCTTTAAAACTGATAATGACTTCTCAGCTTTTCCTTCCCTCCCCCTTCCTACAGCAGGCCTGGGAGTTCTCTCTGATGAAGAGCTGTTCTCGGTATTCAATAATCTAAAATCGGGTAAAACCTCTGGCTTAGACAAACTAGATTTTACCATTTGGAAAAAACTGTATTTCGCCTTCCCTTCTCTGTTTTCAAAATTGTTTAACTTATGCTTCAAATTTTGCCATTTTCCATCCAATTTAAAAACTGCAAAAGTTCTATTTTTTAATAAGCCGGGGAAAAACCCTTCCCTCTGCTCCTCATATCGACCGATCTGCCTCCTTCCCACTTTGGGAAAAATCATCGAAAAATTATTTGTAAACCGACTTAATTTCTGGACTTTCTCCGAGAACGCCCTTCATCCCCTTCAATTTGGTTTCCGCGAACTCTGTAGCTGTGAAGATGCCATTCAGGAATTGATCAACGTTATCTCCAAATTAAGACCTGGAAATTACGTCTCCCTTACCACTGTGGACATCTGCGGGGCCTTCGACAACCTTAACTGGAATATTCTTCCAGACTCTCTAAACAACATTAAGCTTCCCCCCCCTTTCCAAAACTTTCTTTTTTCCTACTTATCAGATCGTCAAATTTCTTTTTCTGACGGTTCCTCCGTCTACTCAAAAAAGATTTCCCGAGGCGCCCCTCAAGGCTCAATTCTTTCTCCCTTCATCTGGAATATTTACTTTAATAACATCCTCCTTTTAAATAATGACCATTATTATTTACAAGCCTTCGCAGATGATCTGGCAGTGGTAACCTCCTCCCCCACCCTTCGCTCCCTTGCAACCGAAACTAATCTTTTACTAAATTTGGTCTCAAATTCCCTTTCTAACCTAAAACTAAACATCTCCCACGAAAAATGCAATGCCATAATTTTTAATAAACCCAAATCCAAAATAAAGAAAAACCCTTCCTTTAAAATTAATAACCACAAAATTAAAATTTCAAGAAACCTAAAATACCTTGGAATTATACTGGACGATAACTTTAAATGGAGCCCGCACATATTTTACCTCAGAGAGAAATGTTATAAGATCGCCTCAACCTTCGGTCAACTGTCCGGCAGCAATTGGGGTGTAAACAAAACCTTTCTTAAAACCTGGTACCTCTCGGTAATAGAAAAAGTACTTAGTTATGGGGCGGGCATCTGGGGCAATAATTTAACTGGGGCACAAATTAAAAAACTTTTATCTCTTCAAAGAATCTTCCTTTTAAAGATTTCAGCAGGTTACAGAACCTCTTCTAACATTTCTCTCTTCTCCGTCACCGGAATTCCCCCTATTCACTTCGTCATAAAATCCCTCCACTCTAAATATTCCTTCTGGAAACGCAGACTAAACTCCTTCCCCCCCTCTTTTATTCCGGACCCTTCCCTTTTCGACTTTAACTCCCCTTTCTCAAAAACTCATCCCTCAAACCGTATTGCCCTTTTTACCTCCCATGATCCTCTTTCATTTTCCCCTTTCAATATTTATACGGATGGCTCCTCCATAAACGGAAACACCGGCTTCGCAGTCTGTATCTATAAACTTGATATCCTGGAACAGGTATTTACCTTTAAGCTTGACAGCGAGAACACGGTCTTTCAAGCCGAACTAGCTGCAATCGACTTCGCAATATCCTGGGCAAAGGAAAATAACTCAAAAGTAAACATCTTTTCGGATAGCCAATCCTCAATCCAAACTTTTAAGTCAATTAAAAATAAGTCCAATTTTATTAATAACATCAAAATTAAGGCAAATGCCTCCAAACATCTAATTAATTTAATTTGGGTAAAAGCTCACGCTAACATTCTGGGCAACGAGGTCGCAGACTTTCATGCAAAATTAGCCTCTTCCTCAGGTTCCCCCCTATCTATCCCCTTTCCTTTCTCTCTCCTTAAAAAGTACTGTTCTAAATTCATCATCAATTCGTGGCAATCTTTTCAAAATGATTACATCTCCCCCCGTACACATGATCCCTCTAGAGCAGGGGTCGCCAAACTTTTTTGATCATCGACCCCTATATAATTTAAAAAACCAAACTTTTTTGATCATCGACCCCTATATAATTTAAAAAACCTTAATATTTATTAAATAATGAGTAATTATAAATAAGTAGAAATAATAAGTAAAGTAACTACAGATTTATTGCTTCTTAATCAATGAGATAGGTGTGCCTGGTGTATTTTTGCAAGGTTCGCTATATTTGGTTCAAAATTAGTCAATTTTAATCTTAAATCCCCTCGAAGCTCCACATTTAATTTATTTCTGTACTTGGTTAAGATTGAATTTACGTGACTGAAACCGGCTTCAACCATATAGGAACTTGGAAATGCTAGCATAAACGGTTGAGCTATTTCACAAAGTTTTACATATTTTTGCATTATATTTATATTTGTCCAAAATTTGCTTATTGTTAAATTTCTAAGAAGCGTCTTTGCTTCAAGATCCGATAATAAACAGCTTAACAGTGGAGATTCAACATATGAGTATGACTAATAAACCAGAAGTGCAGAGTTCGTGCCACTGCGCGCTGGTACGTCAATACTTGTTTCACCCGAATAAATATTCGTTGATTAATTTATGTTCTATAAAGAAACTGATATTAAGTCAATTATAAAAAAATTCACAAATTTTACGATCATCGCGATTACGTATGTGTGATTTTCGTATTAAGAACTGTTTTTTCTTCGACCCCCAATCGACCCCCTGGCTCAGATCGACCCCCGCTTTTGTTAAATAGACCCCTGGGGGTCTATATAGACCACTTTGGCGACCTCTGCTCTAGAGTTTCAATCTATCTCCCCACTGTAAACACTAATTTCCAAATTACCAACCCTTTTCTTACCTACTTTGTAACTGGTCATGGACCCTTTCTGGATTACCTACACTTCTTCAAACTTAAATCCTCTTCTAACTGCCCCTGTAACTCCTTCGGCGATGCCGACCATTATATCTTCTCTTGCCCTCTAACCAAACCTTTCCACCTCTCTAAACCCTCCCCTCGGAACGCTGCGGCCTGGTTCTCCAGGGTGTGTCAAAATCACACCTCCATTCATAAAATCAAAGACTGTGTCCTCGCTGCAAAAGAAATCTCAAACAAAATAAACTAATTAATTCCTGGGTTCCCCCCTCCCCCCTGATCCGTGAACCCTCTTACTGTTCCCAGCCATCTTACCTTAAAAATAAACTAATTGGTCATATCTTGCATATCTATACACCTGTACATTTTTTGTGTTCTGTGCATTTGTACTTTTTTGTTTTGTTTGTTGTTTGTTGTTTTTTTTGTTTATATATACTATCTTTGTGTTGTTCTGCGTGCACTGTGTGCCAATTATCCATGGCATCATGCTGGCCATGAGCATGTAATTTTCTGTAAATACTTTTATTCACATTAATAAATGCTTGCGGATCGTTGGAGTTGACCGGGGGAGTCAGCTTCGGCTTACTCCCTCTCCCGGCCACACATTAAGCTACCATAAACCTTCGGGTTGGTCGTGTGGTCAGGGTCTTCAATCAATCAATCCGTGAATAATGGAAGTCTATTGTTTTTAAACATAATCGAATGTTCAGAAGCTCTCTAAATTTTCGAGTGAAATTTTGAGAAAATCATCAAAAAATCAGAACCTTTAATGAAGTTACGCAAATAGACATTTCTTGTGTAATGTTTCCTTAGAAAACGATTGACATAAACTTTAGAACGCTGGCATGAACCATTCTCGAGATATTGCACATTTTTCAAATAAATTTATCAAGAAATCCCATAAATTAAAAAAAATATTAACTGTTGATAAACATGTTCACTTCTCATATGTAATATCATGCGATAAATTTGGTGATATCATTCTTGTGGATCTAGTTCGTTCTATTCATGAAAAAATATATTTTGAGTAATACTTCTGTATTTGAACGCCAATAGTCATTTATCTGGTATAAGAATAACTTATTTCTCCGTCCATAACGCTTGGCGAGAATTTGGCGGAATGTCGCCAACTTGGTGGCTTTTCAAATGTTGCCAAATTAACGAAAATCTCACCAAATGGATAAAAATGACGCTAAATCAATGAAAATGACGCTAAATCAATGAAAATGACGACTAATTGACGAAAATTCAATATCTTGGAAAGAATATACGTATCTACTGTATGAAAAACCTATTTTTTTTACTGTTAAAGTAGTGAATTCATTGCATTATATAAGGAAAGTCATGTACTGCCCACGCCAGAATTTTTTTTAATTGGTAGTTGAAAAATTTCATGATATTGTAAAATTAATGTAGTATGTCGTTTTACTTAGAAATTATGTGATACGTTTCACTTCCTTTCTGGCTTTTAGAAAACATGTTGATAGGCAATGTGAACATCCTGTTCCTCGCAGCAAGCGACACCATCTTTAGTTCCATTGGCTGGATACTGCGTCTGATGGCAGAGTACCCGGATATTCAACAAAAAGTATACAAAGAGCTAATTACGACGCTTGGGAAAAGTGAAATAGCTAGATACGAAGAAAGACAAAAAGTTCCATATACTTTTGCTGTAATGATGGAATCACAAAGATTTTCCAGTATTGTACCTCTTAGTACTACCAGATGGTAAATAGAACTCTTATCATATATCTAATGTTTAATTTTTACCTTGCAGAGTCCACTTCGACGATAAGAGCTTGCAATTTCGCCCCAGTAGCTCAACGGTAGAGAGTCGGCTGGCCAGTTCGATTCCCGGTTGGGGACAGCGAGACTCTTTACAATGCCGCCCAAACAAATCAACTCTGTAGCAGTGGCGGCTCGCGTATTGGCACTGCGGGAGCGAGAGTGCTATCTCCCTCGCAGCCTCGCGTGCAGCTTTCTATGTGCGCATGCGCACAACAGTCAAACACCACGCCTCTGGAACTGTGAAGCGTCGTGTTTGACTGTTGTGCGCATGCGCACAACAGTCAAACACCACGCCTCTGGAACTGTGAAGCGTCGTGTTTGACTGTTGTGCGCATGCGCACATAGGAAACTGCACGCCAGGCTGGGAGGGAGAGAGAGTACTGTCGCTCCCGCAGTGCCACAGTGCCTATACGCGAGCCGCCACTGCCTGTAGGTTAGTGCAAAGTTGTTGGAGGTCTGAAGAGCCCAGACCGTCGGATTCACATAGTGGGTTTAGAGTAGCTAGCTGCACGGCCGGGAAAGTATACCTCCTGCACTCAGGAGGCACCTGGATAATACTAACCTGGGTAAAAATAGTAGTATCAGGAGGCTAACCTGGGGTAAAAATAGCAGGAGGTGGTCAGTCATATTGTCAGTTGTCCACCAGTCTGACATTATAGGGTGGAGAATGCAGAATCCACTTCGATAAGAGCTTGCAATTTTGTTCCAGTAGCTCAGCGGTAGAGTGTTGACTGGCCAGTTCGGAGATCCAGGGTTCGATTCCCGGTTAGGACAGCAAGATTCTTTACAACCTCTTCATATATATAAAGCATCTTTTTTCTGAAAATTTTCTATTTCGATGAAAATACACGTATTATGACAAACATCTTTGAAAGGTTGTTCATCGTCAATGTCAAAATACAGGTGGTGGCTCCGCTCCGATGGAGCAGAAATGATATTGCGTGTATAACATTTTCTAAAATTAGAGTTCAATAAGTTTATTTGATTTCAACTTTGCAATAATTGAACAATTCATTTTAGCAATGCAAACAATAGATTTTAGCTTTACAATGATAAGTAAACTTGTAAAATATTTCTGACGAGATTTTGAAATCCATAAATTCATTTAACTTCCTGGGAATTTTATAACAAAACAAAATAAAATCGTATGGAAAACACATCAAATCATCAAAACTTTGAAAATAAAGACAACCAAGGTTGGTAAGCCAACGGCTGTACCGTGCTGAAAACACCGGTTCCCGTTAGATCACCCAAGTCAGGCAGCATCGGGCGCGGTTAGTACTTGGGAGGGTGACCACCTGGGAATACCGCGTGCTGTTGGCACTTTTCGGGCGCGGTAGCCCCGTGGTTTGCGCGCTGGATTTGCACGCTGCCACAACTGCCGCCGTGTTCATGCGGTGTACGATCACGTTAAATATGTGGATCCGTAAGTCCTTCCGAGAGGTTGGTGGTAGGGGAAGGAGGGTACGGTCCCTGTGGATGCCTCCCCCACTGGGTTCCGGTCTAAATTGGCTGGCACTTTCTGGCCGTCCAAACAGTTACCTTACACCTTTCTGGTAGGTCGGACGGTCTGGGTCTCAACAACAACAACCAAGGTCGGCTATTATTAAAATATTAAAATGTCTTTAGTAAAATCTCCATCCATGACGTACATAAAAATTACATAACCATTGAGTTTTCGGATATTATTATGTCCTTCAATTTTGCCACTGATGAAGGGTATAATATTGTCTTAAAGCGTTCTGGTTATGTAATTTCTATGTACGTCATGGAGATTTTATTAAAGATATTTTAGTAATAGCCAACTTCGGTTGTCTTTATCTTTAAAGCAAAACAAAATATCTTGAGCCTGTGTATTATATGTCACCAAGGAGTAAGTAAGCACATTGGGCTGCAATACTCGTGATATAATACATATTAACTCTTTGGAAAACCCAGGTTAAAATGCTAAAATATCGGAATTATAACCACTATAATTCAAAAACTACGAACCGAAATTCAATTACATGTACTTGTGGGGCTTTCAAAGAGCTATAAATTCTTGTTCGTTGTTCATTACTCTTTTAGTTTTTAAGATATATGCATTACAAACTTGAAAAACGGAAAATTATGTTACCTTCTTAAACTTCACAAGATGATTACTCAAAAACTATAAGAGCTTTTTAAAAAAAAGTTATTGATCTAGAATTTTCTAATACAAATCTTTGTCGTATGGTATTTACAATTTTTTATAGTTTCGAAAATATTTTGAGTAAAAATAAGAGAAACGATAAAAAAATATATATTTTTTTGAGGTTTTTGAAAAAAAGTTCAAAATATTGAAAATACTTTTATGTATTTATAATCTGCGCCATATTTCCGCCAAAATGGTTTATATTTCTAGCTATTAGATTCGGAGATCCAAATGTTAATTCGTAAAAGGATTTTATATTTGGATTCAGTCTGGTTGAGTTTATGTGAACATTTTAGCTCTCGGGGTTGGCAATTGTTGCTCTAGCATACTAACACTACGCTTTTAGAAAGGTGATTGATTATGTAATGATGTAGATGTACTTACATTTTTCTTTGCAACGTAAAAATATTCTGTTTTTACATTTAAATACTTTTTTCTGATTTATTGTATTATATTTTTTCATTAGTGCAAATCAAGACATATCTGTCAGAGGCTATACGATTCCGAAAGGTGCTGAGATTGTGGCCAATCTGTGGGCGTTGCATAATGATCCAAAATACTGGGAAGAACCAGAAATATTCAGACCTGAACGATTTCTTCTCAATGGTGGAACTACCCTTGTGAAATCTCCACAAAGTTATGCTCCTTTTTCAATAGGTAAACTCCCATTTCTTTACACCTCTTAGTAACTTCACAAAGTTATGCTCCTTTTTCAATAGGTAAACTCCCATTTTTTTACACCTCTTAGTAACTTCACAAAGTTATGCTCCTTTTTCAATAGGTAAACTCCCATTTTTTTACACCTCTTAGTAACATCACATGAACTCTTATCATTTCGTTCAGCATCTTTAACGGGATTGTTTTATGTTCCCAGAGTTCGTAGAGAATTGAACCTAGACACACATTTTTACTTCCTCTGCAATACATGGTAATGTATAGGGAAAGTATTGGAATTATGTCGACGGATCTGCACGTTTCGAGACCTCTAGAATACGAAAATCTATTTTTAGCGTGACGTCTGTATGTGTGTCTGTCTGTGTGTCTGTGCAATGTATGTATCCACTCTTACTCAAAACCTAATTTGCCAAATTTCATAAAATTTGATAGGTGAGTCACTTGGATGTGACCCTAGTGCTGATTAGTTTTTGGTACGATTCGTAAAAACAGAACTCGCCTTTTTTTGCAAAATAGCCCGTAAAATTTTCATTTATCCGCTCTAGCTAAAATACTAATTTACCAAATTCCACAAAATTTGGTAGATGAGTTACTTGTTGGATATTCTGGTGTTGATTAGAATTTGGTACAATTCGGAAACAAAGAACTGCCTTTTTTACGAAATGGCCCGCAAATATTTCATGTATCCACCCTAGCTAAAATACTAATTGACGAAATTTCACAATATTTGATAGATAAGTTACTTGTGGGACACTCTGGTGCTGATTAGATTTTGGTACGATTCGGAAAAGAACAACCTGCCTTTTTTTACGAAATGGCCCGCAAAAATCGCCAAAATCTAAAAAAAAAAAAAGAAGAAGACGTATGCTGAAATGTATCAATTAAATTCTTGTTTTATACGTAATTTTTGACGAGGAAAAGAATATAACACACTCCATTATACTTTAAGACTAACCGTTCTCAAGATATTTGAGATTTCTTGCATTTTTATTACGCCGCTAACGGAAAAATGTCCGATTACCAAATAAAAACAAAAATTGAATTAAAAATGCAAATTTAGTGTTATTTGGTACAATTAAACTCAATCTAATGAATTATTAAAGAAATAAAGAAAATATCAATTTAAATCTGCAGGAAAAGTCATGTGCTGCCCACATCAGATTTTTACTTTCCCTGCAATACATGGTAATGTATAGGGAAAGTATTGGAATCATGCTGAAAATCGCAACTCGAGTTTTCGACGGATCTACACGTTTCGAGACCTCTAGAATACGAAAACCTTTTTTTAGCGTGACGTCTGTGTGTGTGTCTGTCTGTGTGCCTGTGCAATGTATGTATCCACTCTAACTCAAAAACTAATAGGCCGAATTTCATAAAATTTGCTAGATAAGTCACTTGGGTGTGACCCTGGTGCTGGTTAGTTTTTAGTACGATTCGAAATAAAAGAATCCGCCTTTTTTTGCGAAATGGTCCCCAAAAATTGCCTGTATCCACTCTAGCTTAAAAACTAATGGACCGAATTTCATAAAATTCTGGCGATAAGTCGCTTGTGAGTTACTCTGGTGCTGATTAGATTTTGGTAAGATTCGGAAAAAAATAACATGTCTTTTTTTGCGAAATGGCCCGCAAAAATCGTCAAAATCCAAAATAAAAAACGACGTATGCTTAAATATATCCATTGAATACTAGTTTTATACGTAATTTTTAACGAAGAAAAGAATAAGACCAGCCCCATTACACTAGGACTAGCCGTTCTTGAGATATTTTAGTTTTTTCGTATTTTCTCTATGTTAGCTTTGAAAATAAGTCCAGGTACCAAATGAGAACGAAAATTGAATTAAAAGTGAATTAAATTTAATTAAATCAAATTAAAATAAAGAGAACATGGATATAAGTTTGCTGGGAAAGTCATGTGCTGCCCACATAAGATTTTTTTATCTTATTTTCATCTATAAAATGCTCACGTCATTACGTTATGCCGTTACGTCGTCTTTGACGGGTTCGTTCTCGGATCCCAGAAAACGTAGAGAGCTGAAATTCGGCACAGAGTTTCATATCGCTGAACATTTTCGTCCATAAAATTTCCACATCATTGCGTTACGTCGTTACGTCACTTGCATATGATGCCATGATTTTTTTTTCTTTTATGCGAGTTATGGTTCAGTGCTTTCAGATAAAATTTTCCGCGGGATTAAAAGTTCTCATTGTAACGCGTCGATTCAGGTATAATAGTACATTGGCTTGAGAGTAAATTACGTCAGAAAGTAAAACTAAAAAGTAAAAAACAAATTATGCTTAAAACAAGTTTTTCAATGTCCTCCCCTACACAACAGTTGCGAACGGAAAAGTAGAAAATTATGATTAAAACAAGTTTATCAATGTCCTCCCTTGCACAACAGTTGCGAACGGAAAAGTAGAAAATTATGATTAAAACAAGTTTATCAATGTCCTCCCTTGCACAACAGTTGCGAACGGAAAAGTAGAAAATTATGATTAAAACAAGTTTATCAGTGTCCTCCCTTGCACAACAGTTGCGAACGGAAAAGTAGAAAATTATGATTAAAACAAGTTTATCAATGTCCTCCCTTGCACAACAGTTGAGAACGGAAAAGTAGAAAATTATGATTAAAACAAGTTTTTCAACGTCCTCCCCTATACAACCTCTGTAGACGGAAAAGTAAAAAATTAATTTCAACCACACTCGAAATTAAACTAAACTGAGGGTGCGGAGAGATACAATTCAGCATACTACTACTATATAATTCTTATCCTTATCTAAAATTGTATTATGCAAATTTTTCGAAACTATTACATTTTCCTTATACCCTCATTTCCATTCGACAATTTTGCATAATTTCAATTTTGGATAATGATAAAATTAATATAGTGTTGTTTTGAATTGAATATGCCTACACAATTTGCTTCAATTTCGTGTGTGATAGAAATTAATGTTTTTTTTTTTCTTTTTCAAGCGCCAAATGACTGATTTCTTTCATTGAGATTGCGAACGAAAAAAATACATTTATATGAAATTAAATTTATATTCTTTGTTTTAGAATCTGTGAAACATATATTGTTTATTTTTCTATAGAATAACTATGATAAGAAAGTTTGTATCTTCAAGATAGTGGATAGTTCTTTTTCCAAAATTAACTCCCTTAAAATTGCCAATGTATTTATACAAATTGGATAATTCAAACGTTTCTGTACCTTTCTCTTCAAGTTTCAACTGCATAAATTTTAGTCATGGTGGTAAAACGAGTTAAAACTTCCGAGGAAACGCCATTATCGAATGAGACAACAATTCAGGTGGCGCTGGGATAAGATAAGTAGTCCTGCATTGTTTGCATTTCCATGGCGAAAGGCCTAAAATATTTATTTAAACTATCAATTTTGTAAAAAAATAAATTATTAGCACAATGCAAAGTAGAACTGAAGCAAAAAAGAATATTTCTACGTATTCAAAATTATCTTACTTTTTCAATTTAATTGAAACTAACTATGATATTGATAACTGTGATAAGCCATTAGAGGGCGCCCCCTTATCGCTACTCTCGCAATCCCAGTAACTCCCTTAGCGAATCGAGAGGCTTCGCCTCCTACTCGCTGACGCTTGCTTCCTGAGCACTTTCGGACCAACTGCTACGCAGGCATAATACGCAAATGGGTACCATCTTTGTCAACTGACATTCACCAGTCCTAGAACTCAAGTTGCTAGCTCTCCCAATTTTGACGGCGTATACGACTACTTACGTGTCCCATGCTCGCTGACGCTCGCAGAATCTCGAGGTTCCGCCTTCCATTGACTGCCCTCTGTAACTCGATTCACGAGTCAGAAGGCTTCGCCTTCTAATCTCTGATGCTCACTGAAGCTCTCGGAACCCCAGGGCTCCGCCCTCCATTGGCTACAGCTCATTCATCCCAGTAACTGGATTGGCGAGTAGGGAGACTTCACATCCTACTCGCTGGCGCTGGCTTCACAAGCATTTTCGTGCTGCCTTCTACACAGGCGTAATGCATCCGTTAGGGCCTTCCCTTGTTAATACATTCACCAACCCTAGAGCTCGCTTCGCGAGCTCTTTCAATTCTGATGGCGCACACGATCGCATATTCATAATTAAGGAACCTTTAATTTGAAAATATTAAAAAATACATATATTAAATACTATGCTTTTCTGTTGTGTCAACTAATAATAGCAGCTACTTTACTAACACTAGCGACACCTAGATATAATTCTCAAAGTATTGTGACATTTTCAACCGTTTCATCCATAGGAGATTTATCTTCTTCTTTCTAACTTCATGGTTTTACTGAAGGTGATAAATAATACTTAAATATCTCAGCAAAATGTTCTGCATTTTATTACAGGCAGGAGAAATTGCCCTGGCGAAACGATTGCATGGATGGAAATACTCTCTTATTTCTCAGAAATAATCAAGAAATTTGAAATAACCACACCATCTGGATCAAAACCAGAATTTAAGGTAGTCAACGGTTTAGTAGCTCATCTAGAACCTCAACCACTATGTTTCAAAGAAAGAGAAATTAATAGCTGAAATTGTTGAACATACTATTTCACTTATGTAGTTTAAATGACATTCTTCATTATTTTCATTCGAGTTATAAGATGTTTTCGATTCGTGCGTATTCTTGTTACATTTTCTTTTTAAATGTGGTGTTCAATGACAGATATAATATGCTTTGCAAAATAGTCTTATGTTTGGTTATAGTTGTAAATTACTAGTAATCTTTACACAAAGCGAATAAAATAATTCACACATGATTTTGTCCTATTAATTCATCAATATATATAGCATAAAGATAAAGAGAAGGAATTTAAACTTGATTTTGGGAAATCCCAAAAGTGTTTAAGACAACAATTTCAGGTAAGGTAAGTTCCACTGCATTATTTGTATTTCTATGACGAAAGACTAATATTGAGTTAAAATTATTTATTTAAACTGTTATTTTTACAGAAATAAATTATCGGTGCAATGCAGATTAGAACGGAAACAATACAGAATATACCTATATAAAAAAAATTATTCTTTTTTTTGCAATATGTTTTGGTTGCTGTATATTCTATTTCCTGTTCTATAACTAGAAAAAATGCTTATTACTTCTAATCATAATTAGGGAACTTTGATTTCAAAAGAATCAAAACTACATATATTAAACACCACACTGTCATGTTGTGGAAGGCATAGTGTTTTAGTATATGTAATTTTCATTATTTTTAAATGAAATTTCCCCAACTATGAAGTAATACATATTTTCTACTAGTTGTTGAATATGATATAGAAAATAGGGTGGCAAAAATAAATTGATGGTAGAACAAATCTGAATACGTAGGAATATTTATTATTTTTTGAGTTCTTATTTGCACTGCACTGGTAATTCATACCTTCAAAAACTTCAAAAGTTTTGAATAAATATTATTTAATTCGATACGAGCCTTTAGCTATACAATGTTGCTGGACTTATTTTATAACAGTTCCACCTGAATTATTGCCTCAAACGGTTTTAACGTTTACCCAACATAGAGGAATTTTAACTCCTTCTCTTTACCTCTCTGAACTGTAGTATTATTTTCCTTATATACATAATGTATAAGGAAAGTATTGTGACGGGGTCGAAAATTCGAATTCGAGTTTCGACGGGAGAGCACGTTTCAAGCATCCATGATCACGAATCGAACATTTTTGAAGTGATGTCTGTGTGTGTGTGAAAGTATGAGTGTGTGTGTGTGTGTCAGTGAGTCTGTGGAAACGATATCTCACAAACGGAGCGATTCGAATTAAATTTGGTACAAAATCACAATTCGTGAATACTGGAAGCCTATTGTTCTAAAACACAATCGAATGTTCAGAACCCCCTAAATTTTCGAGTGAAATTTTGAAAAAATCATCAAAAAATCAAAACTTTTAATAAAGTTACGCAAATAGACATTTCTTATGTAATTTTTCCTTAGAAAATTTTAAATTTTTCCTTAGAAAACGATTGAAATAAATTTTAAAACGCTAGCATGAACCGCTCTCGAGATATTGCACATTTTTCAAATAAATTTATCAAAAAATCCCATAAATTAAAAAAATATTAACTGTTAAGAAACATGTTTACTTTTCATATGTAATATCATGCGATAAATTGGGTGATATCATTCTCGTGAATCTAACTCGTTCCATTCACGAGAAAAGATACTTTGAGTAATACTTTTGTATTTGAGCGCCTATAGTTATTTATCCGCTGTAAGAATAATTTATTTCTCCGTCCATAACGCTTGGCGAGATTTTGGCGACGAATTTAGCGGAATGTCGCGAACTTGGCGACATTTTTAAATGTTTCCAAATTAACAAAAATCTCGCCAAATGGACAAAAATGACGACTCATTGAAGAAAATTCAATATCTTGGAAGAAATATAAGTAGCTACTATAAGAATAAAATTTTTTTTAACTGTAAAAGTAGTAAATTCATTGCATTATATAAGGAAAGTCATGTGCTGCTCATATCAGATTTTCTAGATTTGTTTTCAGTTGTATGCAGCTCATAGAGGTAAAAGTAAGGAGTTAAAACTTCATATTAAGAAAACGCCAATATCGTTTGCGACAATAATCCAGGTGGCGCTGGAATGATATAAGTAGCCTTGCAATGTATGCATTTCTATGGCGAAAGGCCTAAAATATTTATTTAAACTGGCCATTTTGTAAACATAAATTAGTTGCGCAATGTAAAGTAGAACTGAAACAATAAAAAATATTCCTAGGAAATCAAAATAATTTTACCTTTCAATTTTTTTTATCTCCCTATATTCACTCCCCTGCAACTCCGAAAAAAATACTGATTAATTATACTCATAATTAGGGAACTTTTAATTTAAAAATAATCAAAAACACATACTAAATACTATGTCTTTCTATAGTGTCAACTAATAGTAGCAGCTACCTTATTAACACTAGCGACGCCTAGATATATATCTCAAAACATTATAGCATTTTCAAACGTTTCATCCATAAGAGTGTTATCTCCTTCTTTCTAACTCCATGATGCTGCTATTTATAAGCGGGAGGTTAAAAAATTTTCAATTATCTTAAATTTAAAATACTTCAGTTACAGCATATAGGGAACGCGCAAAACACAAACGCGGCAATATCGTCAGGCTCACCCAAGTTTAGGTAGTAAGGAGCGGAAAATGACGCCTACAAAGCGGGCCCTAGAATAGCCATAATCGTCTCAACGCTTTGTGGCGTGTTTCTCATATTCATCCAGTTAGTATTGTGATATGATTGATTTATTGCTTTCCATATACACATTTCGTGCGCTCCTTATGTCGATTTATAATAAATTGAGAACTTTGTAATTGACATTTTACTTCAATATCATATTGTTACCGAGTTTGTGCTTCTAGCTGCTTCAATACTCCGATAAGTTTCAACCACTGATCTCTACTTTAACAGGGGGCAATTTATAAATAGAAAAGGTTTAATGTAATTTATGAATAAGATAGCCAAACGTATTAAGAAATATCTTATTTAATTTCCTTAAGCGTAACACTTTCTGAAATGACATGTAAAGTAACATAATTCTATTTACACTTAGTTAATGTTTAAAGTTCTATCCCGATAAACTTCTCCATTTGCAACTGTCATAGAGGCAACTTAGAAAATACATAAATACCTATATTATAATATTGGTTATACTGTACAACTACTAATTTTTTGTTCTCAAAATATATCTTCTGAACTGTAAAATCGTCTGCCTAGAATCGACTAAACATCGGATATATCATGTGACCATTGTTACTCAATCAGAGAGAGCAATTGGATTCCAGGGTTCTATCATTTCATTTAAAAATCAATTCAGTAACCTTGTACGTTTATATATGTAGCATGTTACAATTTTGTTTTAAGTTTTTATAACGGGTTAATTTTGTAGAAATATTTTATCTATTTTGGTTTTATGGCTGACAAGGGAGATAGCGTCTATCCAAATAATTTGAGATCAAGCTACTTTTATTAACGCTTTACAACATAGTTGAAAAGTGTTTATGACTTTGTTCATTCTGTCTGTCTGTCTATCTGTCCGTTAGCACGATAACTGCCGTAAAAATGACTTTATCAAATTGAAATTTTAGTATATTGTTCAGACGGTCTGTGGGACCTATAGGAATATAAATGAATAATACCACTCAATTAGTTTTGGATTGAACCCGGGTTGAAAAAATGACGTACATTGAACCCTATGGGACCTAATTTTTCAAACATTTTTTACGGACTGACATTTCGGACTGATATATTATGTGCTACCATGCAGCCGGCTTCTAATTCATTAAAAAGTAAACTCTTGAGAGAACTTTGCCTATAAAAATATTTCCAAAGTTCGAATCAGGCTTTCATTCAGGGTGCAAATAAGGGCCGCTACAGCCCAGTGGTTAGCTCGTAGGAATTGCACCTGGAAGGCCCTGGTTCGATTCCTGTCACTGCCGAAACTGCCGCCGTGCTCATGCAGACTACGATCATGTTAAACATGTGGATTCGTAAGTCTGACCGAGAGGTTGGTGGTAGAGAAAGGAGGGTACGTTCCCTGTGGATGCCTCTCCCAATGGGTTCCGGTCTAAATTGGGTGGCACTTTCTGGTCATTCAAATAGATATCTTATACCTTATTGGTAGGTCGGACGGTCTGCGTTGAAGAGGAAGAAGGGTGCAAAATAAGGGAATATTTCTGATTAGCAAACTGCTAATCAACATTTCATTTCTATAGCAGTTTCGATATTTTGACTTGCAGTTCACAACTATTATTTCACCAGTTCTTAAAAAATGTACCTATAAACGTATCGAGATGTCGGGTTTGAAATATGAAAGAAAAAATGCCATGAATATTACAGGAGCTATGCAGGTATACGGAAAGATTTTTTTTACCGTTAGCCAAGCCAAGACGCTTACTTTCAGGCTACCATGGGACCGAAGGTCCCTTACGCCCACATCAGAATATACAAATGTCTCTGTATGTAGTTGTCTCATGGAGTTTTGATAGCAATATGCACACATCTTTATGGAAGGGTGCTGAGTAGAAGTCAGTAGCGGCTGATGGTGTGCCGCCTTCGGCTTGGAGTGGCTGCATGGCAGAGTACTGAGCTGTGGTGGCTGAAAGAGAAGGGGAGGGTGGGGCCAAGGGCTGACGGGCCAATAGGAAATCCTGCAGAAGTGCAGAGCGAAATTTACAGTTTTACATAAAGAAATTAAAGTTTACAAAAATTAATTTAAGTTTACAAATACATTTAGGTTTAAAACTTAAGTTTAGACAATAAATGTGTAAATTAAGTTTACAGAAAAAGTTTACCAGTTTAGAATTCAGAGAAATACACTTTAAAGAATTACGATTGCAATTTACAAAATTTACAAGTGTCACACGTGCTGCGAAAAAGAAGGCCCTTATCAGGCACACAATACAATTAAATTAAACAGTTTAAATAAAAATACAGTTCAAGTTAATTACAGAAGCAACAGTGCTATCCAGAGTCAGCGTTTGCTGACATACAAGAGGACCGGGCTGGCATCAATACGCGGGCAAAGCAAAGTAAAACAAAGGATTGAGAGCTCGCCGGGGAGGACGAATCAAGATTCTCCATTTCACTCCAGGTTTGCCGAGGCATTCCCAGGGTGTAATGGTCGCCTTCTCCGCCGTCTGGCAAGCAAAGGTTAGGAAACACCTGCCTGGGGCTTAGTATATCTGGGGCGCTTCCACGGGGGCGCCGTAGGCCCGGAAAGAAGGTGTCTAGGCCTTCTATTTCCAAGGTAGGAGTATGTGGAAGTGCCGTAGCGACTATCTACGTTTCTCAGGCAGGGCTTGCTAGAGTTCTTCCTGAAAAAATTTAGAGAAGTTTTCCGAATATGCCCAGCAACGTGTGGGACTTTAAGATCATGATGAATCACCTCGTTCTGGACAAACCAGGGCGCATTTACAATACAGCGCAAAACTTTATTCTGAAACACTTGCAATTTCTCAATGTGCTTTTTAGCAGCCGAACCCCAAACAGGGCAGGCATACAAAAACGCAGGTGCGATGATTTGTTTGTAGATGATCAGTTTATTATAGAGGGACAGATGAGATTTTCTACCGAGAAGTGGGGGGGGAGTGCTTTAAACGTTTTATTAGCAGATTCAACTTTTTTCGTGATGTGCTCTGCGAAGGCCATTTTGGCGTCCAAAGTGACGCCCAAATACCTTGCGGACAGTGAAAAGGGGATCGGATCGCTGAAAATATTAAGGGAGAAATTAAGACTAAGTTCTCGGTAGTTCGGTCGAAATATGACGACTGCACTCTTGGACGGATTAATTTTGATTCTCCAGGTCACGAGCCAGTGCTCAAGACTATTCTTTATGTAGCTTTGGAGTGTATTAATAGCGTTGTGTGGTGAAGAGCTTCTGGAAATCAGTGCTGTGTCATCTGCAAAGATGGCCAGCTGTACCTGCGGGATCCTAGGTATATCGTTAATATACAGATTGAAGAGGAGCGGACTGAGGTTTCCGCCCTGCGGAACTCCGGCTGTGATTGGCCGAAGAGAAGAGTAAGAACGTTCAACTCGTACGCGGAAAGAACGATTAGCAAGATACGAGTTGATGAGAGCCAAAAGTTGTGGCGAAATACCAAGTCGGACCAGCTTGGTTAGCAGACCCGGGATAAATGCTTTATCAAAAGCCTTGCTGATATCGAAAAATACTATGCTGGTATACTGCTTGTTGGTAGAGTTTTTGTGAATAGTTTCCACTACACGCATGAGTTGAGAATGCGTGGAAAAATCAGATCGAAAGCCGTGCTGTTCAGGAATTAAAATGTCTTTCGAGCTGCAGAAACTAGTCAAACGTCTAAGCAACACTAACTCAAAAATTTTGGAAAGGCTGGAAAGAAGACTAATGGGTCTGTAGCTTTCTGCTAAATTAGGATTTTGATTAATTTTGATCAGAGGGATAACGTCAGCAGTTTTCCAACTCTGGGGAAAGTAACGAAGATCCAACATATGATTAAGTAGCACGGTGAGCCAGCACTCATACGAAAGGGGAAGGTTCTTCAGCATTCTGTTGCTGATCTTATCAGAGCCGGGCGATTTCTTCACTTTGAAGCTGTGTATAATGTTATGAACTTCAGCCAAGTGTATGGAATCAAGGTCGTTTGGTGCTTGTAAGTTGAGTGCATTCTGATTGGTCTGTTGGAAATCATGTAAAGTGCTTGTATAGAGTTGGCTGAAGTTAGGGTCTTCGTGTGGTGAGAATTGGAGTTCCAAGCTGTCTGCAATAGCATTAGCTTTTTCCTCCGCAGTCTGGGCGAGAGAATGTAGGCCATTAATGGGCGGAATTGAAGTTCTCGTGGTTCTCATGTTTTTAGCTGTTCACCAGAGACTGTGATTCGTGGATGTAAGTCCCTCAAGGTGTGTACGCCAGCGTTGCTGGGTGTGAGTTCGAATCATAGACTTGACCTCGCTATGAAGATTACGGAGTTGCGCTTGCAATGGTGGATACCTACTGCGCTGCCAATCTCTCCGTAACCGGTTGCGCTGCTTAATTTTGGCTTTGATATCACTCGGAAGTGAGTGATAGTTCACACGTGAACGATTTGGTTTCGAGGCAGCAGCGTACGCCTCTAGCAGTAAGTGATTAAAATCTTGGACGCTATTATCAATATCGTCCGTGCTGGTAATTTTGAGAGGGGGGGCAGTACTAGAAGTATTAAGAATGTGACGAAAATCGTCCCAATTTGTAAATAGCTCCACCGGGTAGTCCAAAGAAATACTATTAAAATTAAGGGTCAGTATTACAGGAAGGTGATCAGACGTCAATTTGTTATCGACTCTGATCGTATGATGAAAAGGAATGTTTCTAAAGAGAGCCAAATCAATTATGGTTGGGGTCCTTCCTGTAAAGAAGTGAGTGGGAGTGGGTGGAGCTATGATCCTGAAGTTGGCGCACTGGTCCAACCGTTTTAGTTCATTGCCTTTACTGTTCGAAGCTATGTCCCAGGAACAGTGGCGAGAATTTAGGTCGCCAGCGATAATAATGTTACTGCTCAGTCCTAAAAATGCTTCAATCTCCGATGAAGGTAATCTAGTATTATTAGCAGGTGGGATATACACTGAAGCAAGTGCAATCGGGACCAAATTTGGAATAGTGACTTTGATAGCTGTGGCTTCCAGCTTCGTAAAAGGACATTTAACCTATGGTGAGGGATGTTGTTTTTAACATAGAGTGCAGTACCGCCATTGCTACCCCTCGCCGCCGTCCCAGCTCTCGTTCTATACGAGAAGTAACCTGTATAATTACAGATTGCTGGGGAGGCGGGGGGGGGGTAAGGTGAGTTTCATTCTCCATGAAGATATCGAAGTTTTCATCTACAACATAATCACGCATCTCGTCGAGCCTGGAACGCATTCCATTGGCGTTCCAAAAGCCGACTTTGAGAGACTGCAAGGTTCGGGATGCCGAAAGAGTGAACATGGCGACAGCCAGGAAGAACAGTACAGGGGGGGGGGACTTATCTAGCCAGAGCATCATATCTCTGGTAGAGAGTCCAGACCGGGGGTCGGCAACTGGCGGACCGCGGTCCAGGTCCGGACCGCGGAAGGTCAAAAACTGGACCGCCAAACATTTTTAACAGCACAAAATAAATGAATCAAATTATTTAAAAAATATTTTTCTGTATTATAGAAAAATCTTTTAGAATCAAACTTATAGAATCTATAAGTTTTAACGGCACCCTTATTATTTTTATTTAATGAAATAATTTTTATTTAATCAGAGAAGGCGTAACTCGAGCGAAAGCCTAACTCCACTTTATGAAACTTATCTTTTGGGCGAGTCTACTCGGCGGCGGAGACCTTGGGAGTGGAAGAGCTTCGGTCCTTTGTTGTGCTCCAGCATACACTTGGACGCGGAAGCGGTCGTCGGATCACTTCGTCAGTAGTTGTTGCGATCTCGTACGAAGCGTTTTGTTATTAACGAGGCTTATAACGTTTCTTTTTCATCGATATGGATCCTGAAAAGCGTAAAGTTGATAGCGAAAATAGGAAGTTTTTGACTGAGTGGACTGAACAATATTGTTTTACGTTACCTGATAGGCCTAGAGCTGTTCCAGTTTGCCTCATATGCAACAGAACTGTCGCTCTTGTTAAAAGTGGCAATTTAAAGCGACACTACGAAACAACTCATCAGCAGTTCCATAAAAATTTTCCTCTGGGTAGTGAAGTTCGTCAAGAAAAACCCCAGTCATATCTAACTTCTTACAAAAAAGGCACGGTCTTACTAGTCCGATCTATGAGCCAACGAGAAAAATCTTCAGAAGCAGCGTTGCGTGTGTGTTGGACGCTTAATAAACACCAGAAGCCATTTTCAGACTCTGAGATAGTAAAAACATGTATGTTGGAAGTAGCCGCGTCACTTTTTGAAGAGAAAAGGGATGTTGTTGCCGCAATTCAAGGTATTCCATTGTCGGCAAGAAGCAATACAAGAAGAACCGAAATTTTAGCTGCTGACAATAAAAGTGGTTTGCTCGAACTTCTGCAGAAGGCGCCTTGCTACGCCATAACACTTGTTGAATCGTGCGACATTGTTGATGAGGAACAAATGTCCATTTTCGTGCGATTTTTGGATATTGAAAGTAAATCATTTAGGGAAGAATTGCTAGCAATATTGCCGTTTAAAGGCAAGACTCGCGGAGAAGATTTATTCAAGACTTTTGATGACTTCATGACAAAATCAAACATTAGTTATGATAAAATGGTGTCTCTTTCAACTGACGGGGCCCCAGCGATGATCGGCAAAGAAAAGGGACTAGTAATGAGAATCAAGAATAAGAATGTTGGACTACTATCTTATCAGTGCATAATTCAGCAGGCAGCCCTTTGTGGAAAACTTAGTGTCACTCTGAAAGAAGTAACGGACAGCTTGATCAAGTTGATTCATTTTAAGAGGTCTCATTCTGCTCTTCAGCATAGACAGTTCAAAGAGATTCTATCTGAGTGTGATTCGGCGCATTCTGACTTACTGCAATACAATGTTCGTTGGCTAAGTAAAGGTCAAGTGATTGAAAGTTTTTGGGAAATAAAAGAAGAAGTAACCTCCTTCTTAGAAAACTTGGATACACAAAAAGCAAGAAACCATTTGGAGTTCCTAGAATACGAACGCAATATGCTAACTGTGGCTTGCCTGAAAGACATCCTTAAACATTTAAATGCGCTCAATACCGAGCTACAAGGAAATGGGAAATTAATATGTGATCTGATACAAAATGTGTCTTCTTTCCGTCGCAAGCTGGATATCTTTGAAAAATACATTGCAAGTCAAGAATTTATTCACTTTCCAACAATTTTTGAATATAAAAATAATTCTGAATTAGACATTGCAGTATTTTCAAATTTTATATCAGAACTTAAGAAGGAATTTGTAACAAGATTCCAAGACTTTTCAGAGATAGAGAAGTTGTCGCGATTCTTAAAATCGCTTTTTAAAGTTTCTCCAGCGGCAGAATGGACAGATGTGGCTGCGAAGTTGTTCCGCCTTTCAAAGCCTTTACTCCAAATGGAGATAATAGACTTGCAAGAAGACATTTCCTTGCAAAAGTAATAAAACTGCATCCGCCGAAGAATTTTGGAGTAAGCATGTCCCAGAAAAATATGGAAATTGCAAAAAATTAGCCATTTACCTGGCTACTCTGTTTGGCTCCACATATGTCTATGAAACCTCATTTTCAAAAATGAATTTTTTGAAGAACGAATATCGCTGAAGATTAACGGCCGCCCACCTTGAAGACATTCTTCGCATAAGCTTCTCCCCGCGTGAACCTAACTTTTAAAAACTGGCTCAAGACCGCAAATGTTGTTTCTCCCATTGAGTTTTGAATACAAATATGCTTATCTACTGTATTTCATATTATTTTGTGAGTGAAAATTAAAATAAAAAACTAGTAAGGAATATGAGTTTTTTTTTTCTGAACCTCGATAAAAATTTTCAAAAGTATCCGGACCCCACCTGAAATTACTTGCCGACCCCTGGTCCAGACCATATCAATTTGCGTGGTCGCCACACGCAGCGCAGGAAGTGCTCTCTCAAAGGCGGCAAGGAGTAATTCCTTGTCATGAGTGTTTCTCATGGCCAAGAAAGTTAATAGGAAGTCGGTGTAGTTGATAGGGGTGCTATCAACTGGCGTTTTGGAATTTTAGGCGGCGACAACTGGGACCGACTGAGCCTCAGCAATTTGTCCGGTAGTTTTAGTAGGGGGGTAGATTGTTCCTGTGGAGTGTCAGAAACGACGGTTGCAAAGTTAAGATTAGGCTTGATGCCAGCTGGTCGGTAAGGACGACCTGGGTTCCCAGGGTTTAATCCTGGGGGGGCGAGGGTTATTTTTAGATTTAGTCTGGGGAGCCCTGCTACTCTTGGTCAGGGACGAGTTGCCCGGATTTTTCGGGCAACCGCACCAATTTGCAGCATGTTAATCACTACAATTGCAGCAGAGCAGGAAGTCTGCTTTGCAATCACTGGCGACGTGGGGACCGGCACACTTGACTCACCGCTTCGGCAAGTTACAGGCTAGACTGCTATGGAAAAATCCATTGCACGAATAGCACTGGCTAGCGAAGCCTCTGCGTCCGATGTACGGCTCCAGCTTCACTTCCGTGCCCAAGAGCATATTTATTTCATAAAGGACCCGGGTTAGTCCCGAGTGCTATCTGCAGGTAATAGAGAGGGAGGGGCTGTTTGCTCCCTTTCCTAGTCAGCCTAAAGTTGTTAAGAATTGTAAAGCTCATTGCTTCCATTGCTTTAGTAATAAGTTTAACATCCGTCACCACGGGAAGCCCTCTGATGACAACTTTGACTGGTAAGTCCTCTATCAGGGAGTAAGTTTTGAACTGCACGCCTGTTTTCTTCAGATAATTTGTGCAGTTCCTGAATTCGTCGTCACTTTTAACGTGCACTTTGAAAAATTGTCGGTCTAGGACCGGAACAATTTTCGGTGCAAACCTTTTCAGGTTAAATAAGATCGAGGGCCAGTCAGGCTGAGAAGCGCTGATCAACAGCGGAGGCGTGGTGGGAGGCGAGGGAGTTGGCAAGTTTGCCGAGGGGCCGTCCTTACCGTGTCCGGTTATAGGTGCTTTCCTATGGGCCGGCTCAGAATCTGTAGAGTTTGCAGTAGTTCTAGATGACTTAGATATTTTATGTACAAATCCTTCCTCATCAGTAAGAGTTCTCGGGGTTTAGTTGCCATTAGTGGCTCTACGTTTTGCAGCATTGCTTAATTCATTATAATTATCATTATTTTTAGAAGAATTTCCAGCATTTAAGTTACTAATTTGTTTAGTTGCCTCATGGGCGGCCTGGTCAAGTTTAGTTTTGTCATTAAGGTTTAAGTTTTCAGAAATCTGGGTTTTAGAACCCTCAGTGTTACTAGTAGAAGCATAATTATGATCAGTACTATAATTAGCAGTAGATAAATCAGTGGCTTTAGAAGCCGTATCCTCAACAACAGTGGGGGGGGGGGGGGAGGGGGTATAGTTAAACAATACTTACCACCGCAGCCCAGTTCTTCAGCCATCTCGATCAGCTCGGCTTCTGGTCTCTCCAGTCTGGTCTTGAATCTTGTAAAGTCCACTTTGTCAGTCGTAGTCTTTTTCGCCTGTTGCCGGCAGATCAAGTCCAGTTCAAGGTCCGTAACCACCTGTTTCAATTTCAGTAATTCCTCCGTAGTATGCTGTTTAGAAAGTTTAGACTCGGTACTGTTACACTGTGTAACATCCATAACATCATCATTCTCAACAACAACTTCGTTCACACAACTCTCCATAACCACGTGCCCAGGCGCTACCTGGGCTTCACTATTCGTCGCGGGAGCACTCATCAAAAACGTCCTACACTCTCGGAGTCCAAGCTCCGAATCCCCCAACTATGAAACGAGAGATTAAATGTCAAAACCCTTTTTACCGTTATGAATCATTTGTTGTGATATAAAGTACTTTTATGTGTTACGTCACATTAGCTACACCTACAGACGTGCCCAATATGGGCGGGATGGAGGCGGAGCCCTAGTAAGTAATAATTTGGACACCCTGTCTCAATATATGTGCTCCGGCCACACATCTGTGTGACGTCACACAGAAAGATTCAATGAACTTGTGTAAAATTAAATTTAACAGAATGGCGGAGGTTCGGACTATTCAGTTACTTTCCGAAATGAATCTGGCAATGGATTTTATGTTTTTAATTAGTTTTCAGTTCTTCGTGTTGGACTTGAGCGTTGGTGTGGAGCGTTGCATTTGGGATTATGCCGGGTTTTCCGTAGCGAAACCCAAAGCGATCAGTTGGAGTTGAGCAATATATGCTTCACTTAATGTTGCAATCACAAACTACATTATTAACTCCACAAACAGAAGAGAAAAACTGACCAGTTGCTTATCAGTTTATTAGTCCCCCCAACTCCCATTGTTCAAAGTTCCCAATCCCTACTGAAAGGGCCAACGGGAGTTCCGGTTCCTTTGTGGATTCCCGAGAAATTTGTGACTTGCACCTGTCTTCAATCTACCTTCCTGCCATTTACACATGACGTCGTGACTGTTGCTATTCAAGGAATATTTCTTAACGGCAATTTCCGCTGCCGAAACATGGCCGCTGAACTTCGAATTTGTATAATTAACTCTTCCTGTCGTAATTCGAGATATGGAGATTTTGGGAGAACATTTTTCGAGATAAACGTGGAAAATACATTGAAATTTGGCTGAAAAGGCAGGGAAATAAGTAAATTTCGCGATAAACAGGGTTTGAGATAGACAGGTTTGACTGTAATTCGTTGTCATTAGAATTTGCCATAGCCAATGGACGGCGTATATAGTATTATAGTAGGAAGTCGGTGTAGTTGATAGCACTAGTGCTGTCGACGTTAAATTTTGGATGGCGACAGCTGGGACCGACTGCACAATAATTATTATGATAAGACATGATAATGGTTTGCTGCACTTCAACAGCACTGTCAACAGCCAAATCCAACTCAGCTGTTGAAGAATACTTACCGAATTGACTTGAAAACCTGGCATGTAGATCTTCTTTGTAGGAAGCCTAATTAGTTCTTGGGTTTCTACCATCTGTAATTAGTCTTGAGACACCTTTAACAGAAAAAGTAATTAAGCAATGATCAGACAAAGTTATATCATCTGAAACATTCCAATTAATTACATTATCATATGCAATATTATTGCATATGATTAAGTCTGGCTTCCCTACGGTTTATTGTAACAAAAGTTGGCTTATTTCCCTTGTTAAGAATAAAAAGATTAGAGCTCGGATACGGTTCGCTGAAATCTATATCTGAGTGATGTAAAAAACTATTTTCTTTTTCTGCATCTTCATCACGTCTATGGGGAGGGAAGATGGAAGCGACATCTTTCAAATATTCATTCCAAGCTTCCTCCCCAATAGAATGTACGTACTTTCGCTTCCACATGTATTCGTACATATAAGAATTAAAATACTTTTTCATCTTCCTCCCTTTTACTTTTCTTTTGATTGCAGACCAAGTTCCTTCAATAGAATTGGTATGCTCTCCTGTCTCAGGGTCTTTGAAATGGTAACTGTGATTTACCTGAAGGTGCATGAAGCCTTGATGTTGAAGACGATCATACAGTCCAATATTATCAATGTCCCCTTCTCAACATACTTCTCAATCACATTCAGAAAACATTTACTCGACTTGTTAGAAACTTTATAAAAAAAAAAAACTATTTATTCGTTCCCCTTTCAACCCCCCAAACATCCATTGTCCCTCCACAGGCTTTCATCTTCCATACTTATTTTTCCCAAACTTACTCTCATCTATCTCCACAATCACACCATCTCCCCCAATCTTATTTCTATTTTTAAAAAAGCACTCATACAAATGTCACTGCAAAACTGTTTCAAATTGGTAACAGTGCTTCTCGCAGTATTCAACGGACTCATCACAACATTGCATTCAATATTACAAAACCACATTAAAGTTAAAATTAAAATCTCAATTATAGTTAATTTACTTTTATCAAACCACATACCCCTTCTCATACTCCTACATACTTCATTCTTATCACCCGATCTCTTTCTATACCTCTTCCCCCTCAGGGGTTCACTTCTTTAGTGAATACGGGTGTTGCAATCCCGAGGTACCTTAGCAATCCTTTTTCTTTCCTTTTTTCTTTCTTTTTCCTTCTCCTCCTTTCTCCTTCTTTTTTTCTTTTGTTCTCCTTTTGTGTTTGTGTTTCTTGTCCCTCTCAGCTGCTGGTGTCATCAATTTCGAGCCCTTAGTAAACATCACATCTGCTCTATGGACCCTAGTACCACTCTTCGGTCTCTGCCGTAAGGTACACCGTTTGGGCTCGGGAATGGGTTCATGTGGGTGTGATGCGAAAGGGGTAGAGCTGCGTGCATCAGTAGTTTTGCTTTTGAGAAACGTTTGCAGTAAACGGTTCCAGAGGTGAGTCCCTTGGTTGCGTTGGTTGGATGGTGGAGAGTGTTTCATATCGAGAAATCCCCTGTGGATCCTTACTGGTCCATGGGCCCTGTGCACGTTATGGCCCGCTCTCCTTCATCTGGCTTTGCGAATGACTCCGGCGGTTACACTTGGCACGTTAGAAAAGTGTGGGGGAAGGGAGCCTGGCGGGGGCTCCGATTGAACTGGAATGAATCCGTGGTTTTTCAATTAGTGGTTACAAGCATGGAAAATTCGAGAATGCTTTTGGCCTCGGATTCTTCATGCTTTTCAAGTGAAAATTCTAATGCTTCCTTGCCTTCCAAGGCAGGATCTCTTAATTGGGCGGATAGAGTGGATACATCTAGCGTTTCCGTATCCTTGGGACATAAAACTAATGATAGTAGTATGAACGTAAATACAGGTATTTTACAAAGAATTAATGAACTAAATAATCATAAAATGACTACAACTGAAGCAAAGTTTTTCATTATGAAAAGAATAGATGGATCATTCAATAACGTTTCACCCTTTTTGATTCAAAAAGGAATACTCTGTACTGTTGGGGAAGTGGAAACTATAAAGAAGCTCAGATCTGGTGATTTATTAGTTAAAGTTCTACCACACAAGCAAAAAATATACTTTTAATGAAAACCCTCGCAAATATTCCAC
The DNA here is from genome assembly GCA_951213105.1 of Amaurobius ferox. NCBI lineage: Eukaryota > Metazoa > Arthropoda > Arachnida > Araneae > Amaurobiidae > Amaurobius > Amaurobius ferox. The sequence goes on along the minus strand of OX578150.1, from coordinate 65,080,078 downwards.
AGTCCGTGACTGCCCATAGTACATTGAACTCCTCTCGTGGGGTTATTTCAGAACCAGACCTTATACATATACCTGAAACTGAAATCCTTGACAATCTAAAAGACCATAAAGTTAGCTCTGTACGATGAATCTGTAAGACGAGATCGAACAATGTTTCCAACAAACATCTTATACTGACTTTTGACACCCCAGTCTTACCTGTATATTTAAAAGTAGCCTACCTCAGATGCCAAGTACGGCCATATGTGCCAAACCCATTAAGATGTTTCGGTACTTACGTATTATCGCAACCATGACAAAACGTAATTGATGTATCGTCCAATAAAGGTCCCGATCGATTCCAAGGACAACATGCAACAAAGTGATCTGTATGAGGACCCACGTTCGAGCGGGCTCGAACTGGTTGGGGGACGTACGCACCGCTGGGACTGTGTCGTCAGACAGGCCGGCTTCGCCGAACCAAGTCACAGAGCATACTAGACTCGCTTCTGGGACCGTCGCACGGCGCAAGGACCGTGACAACATGCAGCCAAGTGATCTGTATGAGGACCCACGTTCGAGTGGGCTCGAACTGGTTGAGAAAAACCCAGAAGCGAGTCCCAGAAGCGAGTCTAGTATGCTCTGTGACTTGGTCCGGCGAAGCCGGCCTGTCTGACGACACAGTCCCAGCGGTGCGTACGTCCCCCAACCAGTTCGAGCCCGCTCGAACGTGGGTCCTTATACAGATCACTTTGTTGCATGTTGTCCTTGGAATCGATCGGGACCTTTATTGGACGATACATCAATTACGTTTTGTCATGGTTGCGATAATACGTAAGTACCGATGTTTCCACTGTCAGAGATTTGGACATCCAAAAACTTCCTGTCGTGCTCCTAAAGTGGTGTGTGCACGCTGTGCAGAACACGGTCATGACAGTGAGGGATGTACATCTACTCCAAAGTGTGTTAATTGCGAGGCTAAACATCCATCTTATGCCCGCTCATGTCCAAAATGGATTTTTGAGAAAGAAATCCAAACTTTAAAAACATCCAGTAATATTACTTACCCGGAAGCACGTGAACTGATTGAAGCAAGAACACCAAAAATAGGCATATCATATTCATCTGTTGTCAGAAACTGACAAACAAAATCTGCTAGCATGCAAACTGAAGTTACATCAGTAGGCACTCAAACTGAACCTGACAAACTTTATGCAATTAATCCCTAATCAACAAACTAACGAAACAAAACCTGTCCCTTCTGTAAACACTGCTGTTTCAAGTACTAAACAAAAGCAAAAAACTTCAATCCCATTAGCCACTTTCAGACCTGCTTTCACACAACAAAAAGCTGCAGTAGTAAGTACCAGTGGGAAAAAAGGAGTTAATACTTTAGAAGAGAAAACAAAGACAAACAAAAAACATAAATTAAAGAATACCAAAGACAGTCCTTTGGAGAAAAAATCCGTAAACATTCTTGAAAATCATAGCCAATATGATGACGAAGTACAACTGTGTGCTTCCGAGGATGAAGGGATGATAACAGATGTGTCATCCTCTTCGTCTACTCGGAAAAAAGAGACCACCTCCCATCGGTCCAAGAAAAAAATCTGAATATGGCTTTTTTGTTATCTTGGAATTGCCGTGGGTTGCAGAACAAGTCGGTGGAGATCAAGAATTTAATTAATACTTTCCAACCTATTTGTGTTTGCCTTCAAGAGACTATGTTAAAATCTAGCAGTAATTTTAATATTAAAAATTTTAATTGTATCCGTAAAGATTTTAATATGAACAGTAGAGTATCTGGGGGAGTTGCTTTGTTAGTCTCTCAAGACTACCCTTCTTCCATATTACAACTCACCACAAATCTACAAACTGTTGCTGTTCGGATCCATGTAAATAGATTGATTACAGTATGCTGTATTTACTTACCACCAAATGATCACTTAAATTCTAGAGAACTTGATAATTTGATACGCCAACTTCTTACACCATTTGTGATACTCGGTGACTTTAATGGCCGCAATTCCCTTTGGGGAAGTCTAGACACAAATTGCAGAAGACAACAAATTGAGCAATGTGTCAGTGATCACAATTTATGCATTTTTAACAATAATGAATTCACCTACTTTCACCAACCTAGTAGAACTTTTCACAGTATTGACCTTGCCATCTGTTCACCCTCTCTCTTTCCTTACTGGAATTTTACAGTTGATAAAGATCTTCACAATAGTGACCACTTCCCTATCATGCTCTCTAACAGTCAATTCAGATCGACTATAAAACCATCTCAGTACATATTTTCAAAAGCTGATTGGGCGAAGTTTACTTCCCTAGCTCTGATCACTCATGAAGCTGTTCAAAGCATTGACATTGATACAGCTGTAGAAAATGTTACAGATATCCTTATAGAGGCTGCTGATGCTGCAATTCCAAAACGTGCAGGTACTATATCTAAGCATCGCTTCCCTTGGTGGAGTGACGAATGTCGTGAGGCTTATAAAAAGCAAAAGAAAGCTTGGTCAATTTTCAGGAGGTCTCCTACCACTGAAAACCTAAGTGCATTTAAACATGCAAAAGCGTTTGCTCGCAGGATACGCAGAAGAAAGCAGAAAGAGTCATGGGAAAAATATGTTAGTGAAATAACATCTTCCACTTCTAGTAAAATTGTATGGGAGAAAGTCAAAAAGTGTACAGGGAATTATAGTGATCACTCCATAGCCATTCTAAATCATAAAGGCACAACTATAAGTTCCCCATATGACATTGCAAATGAAATTGCCAAAGAATTTGCAAATATTTCAAAAGCATCAAATTACTCTGAACCGTTTTTAAAACACAAACTTCAGTCTGAAAATAAACCTATTGTTTTCCCAGAAGCTAGAAACTTACCTTATAACATGCACTTTACAATGTCAGAGTTGGTGACTGTTTTGTCCCAAACACACAGAACTTGCAGTGGACCTGATAAAATTAACTATCTCATGCTTAAACACCTCTCCCATTACTCCTTATTGAACCTCTTATACCTGTTTAACAGAATTTGGCATGAGCATAAATTCCCTAGGTCATGGCAAAGAGCCATCACAATTCCCATTTTAAATCCGGGTAAGGACCCTCAAAGCCCTTTAAGTTATCGGCCTATAGCTCTCACAAGCTGTGTATGTAAACTTCTTGAAAAAATGGTTAATGCCAGGCTTGTACACTTTTTAGAGAGTAACAATTTTTTCTCAACCCCACCAAAGTGGCTTTCGTCGAGGTAGATCTACCATTGATAATCTTATCTCATTAGAATCACAAATTAGGACCGCCTTTCTTAGGAGAAATCATTTAGTCTCAATTTTTTTTGATATTGACAAAGCCTATGATCGAAAATGGCGCTATGGTATTATTAAGGACATTTACGATTTTAATCTAAAAGGTAATCTTCCTATCTTTATTCAAAACTTTTTATCGCACAGAACATTCCAAGTGCGCATTGGTTCAACTCTCTCACGCAAACAGGTACAAGAGGAGGGTGTGCCACAAGGAAGTGTCTTAAGTGTGACACTCTTTAATATAAAAATAAATAGTCTTTTAAACAGCTAGCCAGTGTCTGTCCATAAAAGTTTGTACGTTGATGATCTACAAGTTGTCTACCAAGCTCACGATATGCGTACTGTGGAAAGACAATGTCAAGCCGCCGTAAATAACATCTTACGATGGGCAAATGTGAATGGGTACGGGTTTTCTACTCAAAAGACTTGTGTTCATTTCACCAGAAAACGTGGTATCCACTCACCCCCAGAAATCTTTATGGGAGGTGTAAAGATTGCTGTAGTAGAGGAAATAAAATTTCTCGGGATTTGGCTTGACAAAAAGTTTACTTTCTTGCCCCACATTCAGAAACTGCGAAATAAATGTGAGAAAGCTCTTAACATTTTAAAAGTCCTCTCAAATACCAAATGGGGTGCAGATCTTACTTCCATGCTTCGTATCTACAGAGCTGTTATTCGGTCAAAACTAGATTATGGTTGTTCTGTGTATGGATCAGCACGAACATCAGTGCTAAAAAAGCTTGATCCAATTCACCATAAGGCATTAAGTATATGCTCAGGAGCCTTTAGGACATATCCTGTTCAAAGCTTATATGCTGTCTCTAATGAGTCATGTTTACAATTAAGGCGTGAACAGCTGGCACTGAATTATTATTTCCGTATCATGTCCTTACATAACCATCCGTTACAACGTTCATTCCTTGATGATCATTATGATCGACTGTATGACCACAGACCTTCATGCATTCCTTCTTTTGGCAAGCGGATACGCAATACAGTAGAAGCTACCCCTTTAGTAGAGCTTTATGTTCGAAGTTTTTTGAAACACCTCCATGATATGTTAACAATTTCGCCTTTCTCAACCCTTTTTGTAATTTTACAAAGAGTAACACTACTCCGGCTATTTATGTGCAATTGTTTGCAGAACATAGGAATCTGTATAAGGAGTTTACTCCTGTTTTTACAGATGGTTCCACAGCAGGAGATTACGTTGGTCTAGCTTATGTTTGCAACAATACTATAAAGTCTTATAAACTACATGCATCTTGCTCTATTTTTACAGCTGAGATTATGGCTATTTACCAGTCCCTAATCTTCATCTCTTATCAAAAGTCCAAAAAGCACATTATATATACTGACTCATTGAGTTCATTACAGCTTTTTTCATCGAAGAGAGCTATGAATTACCACATTGCCTCTGATATCCTTAAGTATGAGCATCGTCTGAAGGAGCAAGGATACCATACTAAATTCTGTTGGGTCCCAGGACATGTTGGCATCAAAGGAAATGATTTAGCAGACATTGCTGCTAAATCAGCTACTCAAACTTTGAATCTGACTATCCCTTTGACTGACATCAAACAATTTGTTCTAAAAAATATTCATGACAAATGGCAGTATTCCTGGAATCAGCAAACTGATAATAAGTTGCTCGAGATAAAGCCCTTAGTACAAAAATGGACTAGTTTCCAATGTAGGAAACTAGATGTAATTTTAACTCGTTTGCGCATTGGTCACACTCGTTTTACTCAGACATTTACTTTTAGGAGAAATTGAACCCCTTTGTAATGTTTGTCAAACCGCAGCGAGTGTAAAACATATTCTAATTACTTGTCCTAAATATAAACAGTTTCGTTTTAAATAATTTAAAACATATACTATAACTTTGACGGAATTGATTGGAGAAAACCCTCATTCAGGGATTTTTCCATTCTTATTAGACATTGGTTTTTACCATCATATTTAAATTCACTTCCTATCACCTTTTAAACTTTTTTCATCTTGTTTCCATCATTATCCCTCTTGCATTGTCTTGTTTTAGTCATATAACTTTTTAGATTATACACTTGTTTTTATTCTTTACCTGTATCTCTATTTTAGTACGATCTGTCCAGCGCAGCATATCCTCTTTGGATCTTGTGCCAAAAATCCTAAATCAACCAACCAACCAACCAACCAAGTCTTGACGCGCCGTAATGTACTGAATGAGCGTTCAAATACTACATGTTGTCGCTGGAAGAGTCAGGCCAATTTTTATTGCCTCAGCTACAGCCGGGTAGAACGGTGTTGCTTGATCAATGAAATCTGCGTACTCAAGAGATTCATTTGGGGTTGCTTCATTTTTCCACATCTCATACTATGTTACAGCCTCGGTGATAAAGTTACGTAAAATATCTCAATTAATACTATTTATATCTCCTGCAACAGCCAAAAATGACGGTTTATCCAAAATTTTTAAAGCATGTGGGTGGAGCTGCATAAGTGAAAATGCTTTCTCATACATAGAAGAGAAACGATCACCCAGAGAAGAAAGGAGTCCAAATACGGGATGGAGATAGATTTTCTGAAAAAATCCTTTACATTTGCAGAAGATGGATTTAATCTATGAGTCTGTCTTGCACTTGCAGCCACTCGAGGATGTTTGAATTCAATATCTAGCTCTTCGCAAATTTGTTTAGCTTTCTCAAAGATGGCAGTGAACTCTGTTAAGGCATTATTGCGGTGAGATTGAAACACATTTCTTAATTTAGCTACGTGATCGTTTATTGATCTTATGTTCATGTTTATTTGCTGGAGTTGGTTGCACACAGGTTCAAGTTTGGCGGAATAAATAGCAATCACTAGGAACGTTACAATGTAAGTAGGAGTTGTTTCAGTCGTGTAAAGTTGATGGGCTTTGATCTTCGTTTGCGAGTTTGGTGAGTTCTCTGAAAGTTCCTTCAAGGATTGTACGATAGTCAGATAGTTCTCAGAAAATATTCTGATACTCTTATACTTTGACGACCAGCGGGTTTCACAAAACAGAGGGATATTGGGAATCTTGTTCCGTGATAAAGCGCTCTCGCTAAAAAATGTATGATGTCCTTTGTCATCCCAGCAGTATTTCTCACTTCATTGACATCGTTCAGGTCATTGAAGACAAGATTCAATATATGGCTGGCACAGTGGAAGAATAGCGCCTTTGGATACTTATTAATTAATTTCTGAACACCACTAATGTGACCAGCCATTGTAGCACAGCCATCATACCCTTGGCCAACAAGTAGGTTTAAATCTAAATTGCAACTATTTAGAAACTGAATAATGGTTTCTGAAATGGATTCAGAATTTAGCTCTTGCAGCGGTACATATCCCAGGAATTCTTCACAAATTATCCACTTTTTGTTTCATTGATCACAACGCAGATACCGAACACCAATTGATAACTGCTCTGTACCAGAAATATCGGCTGTCTCATCAGCCAACACCAAAAAAAACAGATGCACGCTTCACCTCCTCAATTATTTTGCCTCTGAGTACATTAGAAGTTTGAATTAATTGATTTGTGAATTCTATGCGATATATACAAGGAGTTTTTTGCTCCCGATTGCAAATGATCCTTCAAAACAACACCGGATTCAATTTTAAAATGCAGCAGATCTGTGAAAACAGACCTCTCATCCATTTTTCCATGAAGTGGCAGATCATGCTGTGCGCAAAACAAAATTGTTGATAAAATTGATCTAAATTTCTTTCTGTTTTCTTCAACTTCCTTGTGATACGCGGAATCTAAAGCTTTTAAGCTTTTTTACTACTGAACCGATTTCAACATTATTTAATTGGAATTTTTCCTGGATGCACCCCCCTGTAAATAATTCTGGGTGCGCCCATGTACAAGATGGATGTGGAAAAGAACAAGTAATAAATTATTAAAGGTAGATGAGTCATATTTAGTAAGAATATATAATTGGAATAAATCGAAGCATTGTTTAATGACCGAAAATAAATCTTTGATGATGATATTAAAATCTAAAGTTTGGATTGAGTCAATGGCAGGAAAGTATTTCAGTTTTTGAATAAGTTCATAGCTGTTTCTGATGATGCAATGTGGTTCTTTGGAAATTTCATGAAATAGAGTGTTTAAGACTAACTTTTAGAAGTTTCTGTATTAGCTTTTGTTGCTTAGGAGTTATGTCCACTGGTAACTGTTCTAAATTTTATTTAGTCGTTGTGAAATTGGGTATGATAACTAAATATGGAATATTTAAATTTTTATGAGTATTAAGAAATTGTTTGTGTTGTGTTTGAAAATGAATAGAGGAAAATATAATAATTAGTTTATTAAATATAAACTTCAAATTACTTCAAGGAACAAATTACAAAAACTCTGCTCACAGGCAGGCAACTCAGGAAGAATTAACAAGTTTATTCTAAATTTATGACAGACTTTAGAATTTTATCAGCTTAGTTAGAATTAAAGTATCTGTATAAAAACTTCAGAAAACTTTATTTAAATTCCATCATAAAATATTATATTTAAAAAAATTAAGAATTTTCCCAGGCTCTAATAAATTTAGGAAGGTTTAGAAAATTGCTCTCAGAAATAAAGTTTTAGAATTTTAAATTCAAAGTATAAAATTTAAATCATACATTTCAAATATTGAGAATTTAAGAAATTAAGTGTTAAAAAAATAATCATATATATTCACCCAGCCGGGTGATCAGACAGGGGGGAAGTTCCATAAATTGGAGATGCACAGGAAGGAGACAGAAATTTCCCAAACTGGTTTTCTTTGGATCACCACAGCTTATTCCGGAGAAGATTCATCAAAATTGGCCTAACATCTACTACTGGAACTCTAGAATCACAGTTTTGATATATTAGGAAAAATTGTAATGTGCAGTTAAACGGGTCCCTCTCCCTAGTAACCAGAGTGATATAAATTGGAAAAATATTTGCAAACATGCATTTAACAAAAATAAAAAAAAATATCTGCATAGACAAATGCTGAAAAAGTATACTGCAAACTTTTAACGTGTATGATGGCAAAATTAGATAATTAATCAAAAATTGTCAAAGTTAATTATTCACAATTTATAGGTCTATAATATGATAAAATAAGTATGCAATTTTGCATATAAAGCAGACAAAGTGAAGTGTTATATTTTATTAAAAAAGTGTCTGGATAATAAACTAATTTAGAAAATATCTGCAAAAAAAAGCTCCAATTTAGAAATTATCTACACACATATGTGCATCTACATTGTATGGCTTTACTAGTATGTAATTTACTAAGTTGGGTCACATTCTTATCTATGAGAAGCAATATAATGTAAAAAACAAAATAATATTGCCATTTAATGTGTTGCTGTAACAAAAGTATTTTGCCAGGGCACTGCTCCCTCATTGTTAAAATAGTTGCAGTACCATGTTCGCACTGCAGCTGAATCATAACTATATGACCAAGACCAAGACGCTTAATTACGGGCTTCCATGGGACAACATCCCTCACGCCCACATCAGAAAATAAAATGTCGACTGTAAATAATTTTCCAATAGCAATATGAGATCTGCTGGCAATCGTCCATAATGGGTTGCTGCTTGTAGAGGTCAGAGACGGCGATGCCGACTTGTCTTGGCGAGGTGACAAAGTACTTTGAGCTGTGGATGCACCGAGCTGTGGCTGCAAGAGAAGGGGTGGGCGGGGCCAGGGAAGAGCGGGCCAATGAATAAGGTCGCTGAGCAGAAGCTCGGAGGAGTACTGTTAAGTACAGGTAAGTTAAATAAATGAAGTTAAACAATTAATAAATTTGGAATAAAAATATAATTTAAGAAAAAATAAAATTTCTAATGAATTAAATACCAAATTACTATAATACTATAATACGAGCAGGTCAAATCCTGCGGACAGGGGTATAAAAGTACACTTCGTTGTGAGAAAAAAGGCCCTTTTCAGGGACACACGGGTAAGCAAATTTATATAAAATTTTAAGCAAAGTCAAAGGGGCACCAAAGGTGCAGAGACCGGGCTGGCATTAGCGAACAAAACAAAGCAATGCTAGAGGCAGGTCAGATTCCGAAAGGGAATGGCAGAGCCGTTTAGGCAGCTAAGGGGGGGGGGGTCATCTGCGAGCGCATTATAGCTCTCGTAGATGAGCCAAACCAAGTCAATGTGCGTAGTCGCCTTACGCATATCAAGGAGCGCTCTTTGGAACGCTTTTAATAAAAGGTCTTTAGTTTGAGTATTTCTTAAAGCAAGGAGAGTCAGAAGGAAGTCGGTGTAGTTGATAGCACAAGTGCTATCAACTATGGGTTTAGAATTTGGTATGGCGACGGCTGGGACCGACTGCTCGGCAATTTGTCCGGGAATTTCAACGTTTAGTTCAGGTTCTTTAGTAGAGTCCACTTGATTCTGCGAAGCAGAGGTAGCTCTGGCGTAATCAACGGAGTGCTTAATGCCAGCTGGCCGGAATGGACGGCCTAAGTTTCCAGGGTATATTCCTGGGGGGGGGGGGTGCTATTATTATTAATCTGATTTTGCTGGGGGTGTTCCCTACGTCTCTTAGTCGCAGGCGAGCTGCCCGGGTATTTCAGGCAGCCGCGCAGTTGGCAGCATGGGTGCCACCGCAATTGCAGCAGGACCTAAAGTCCGCTTTTCAATCACTGGCAGAGTGGGGCCCTGCACATTTGACGCAGCACAGTGGCAGCCTACATGCCAAGCTGCTATGGTAAAAACCATTGCAGGCATGACATTGGCTGACAAAGCCCTTGCGCCCCATGTAGGGCTCCATAGTCACTCCTGTGCCTAAGAGCACAGTGATTTTTAAAAGATCCTCCGAGTTAGTCTCGGGTGCTAATTGAAGGTAAAATAAGGGGAGGGGCACTTTGCTCCCTCTTTTGTTGAGTCTAACTATGCTAAGAATTTTGAATCCAAGATTCTCAAGTTCATCTTTAATAAGATCTTGGTCTGTGACTGAGGGAAGTCCTCTAATCACACATTTAACGGGTAGGTCTTCCTTAAGTGTATATGTTTTAAAGGGTGCACCAGAGTTAGTTAGAAAGGAGATGCAGTTTCTGTGCTCGGTTTCACTCTGCACAGTAATTTTGAAAAATTGGCGGTCAAGGACCGAAGTGATTTTAGGTGCAAGTCTTCTTAAGTTGAAGAGAATAAATAGAAGGCCAGTCTTGGTGGCTGGCGCTAATAAAAATCGGCGGAATCTGGGATTTCGGCGTGGTTGCCGGGGGGTCGTCCATTCCATGTCCGGTCTTCGCGTTCCTATTGGTCCGCCTTGAATCCTTTGTCGGCGAGCGACATTTAGCAAGTCTGGAGGCCTTAGGGGCCTTGTGGATGAATCCGTCCGCATCCGTAAAAGTGTGGGGCGTATAATGTCCATTTTGGGTGCATTTAGTAGGAGAAGTACAATTGGAATTGTTAGAGTTACTATTGAAGTCAGCGTTATTGCTGTTAACAGAGTTAGAATTTACGTTTTGAATGTTCGCCTTAGGGGCGGTCATTGTAGTTTGCATAACAATTTCAGAATTATGGTCAGTGCTATTTAAATTTAATTTAGTCTACAGTTTGGGTTTTAGTGGTGGCTTTAAGAGCCTTAATTTCTGAAGCGGGGGAGGGGGGAGGGTGAAGGCAAAACATGCTTACCACAGCCCGGCTCCACCGTCTTTTTCTTGTCACTGCCGCTGTTCCTGAATTTCTTCAAGAGTTCATCGATTGAAAGTTTGGTCAAGTCCAAAGGAGGTTTCTTTGCTGCTTTTCTGGCAGATAGAGTCGCTTCTAGTTCATCGACTTCCATTCTAAGTCCTTCGATCTGCTCTAAGGTTGGTGCGGGATCGCTGCAATCAAGTTGCTTTTCTGAGGAATCGTTGAAGTTCACATTTTCAACTTGCTCGTTGGTTCGCGAAGGCGTGCTATTAATATCCATGTCCATGATGACTTCGAACGTCGGTTTGGTAGACACGTGTACGTGGGCTTCACGTACAGGCTTCTCCATGTCGGGAGCTCGCTCTAATAGGTCCTACTACCTCGGAGTCCAAGCTCCGAAAATCTAACTATATGAATTTGCACCAAGGCGTGATGCATGACGCAAACATGAAGTGTAATTATCTCTCCATCTTCCCATCTGCAATATGTTGTTTTCATTTTCGGAATCTTCATATCCTGGAGGGCAATAACGTCTCTTTTCTGGCATTTTGATGTCATTGGATTTCAAGTAGTTATGAAGACAAACAATTGCTTTTATAATGTCTTCTACCGTCTCTACCTTGGCTACGATTGGTCTCCTGAATATGCGGAATCTAGATGCCATAATTTCGAAAGTACTTTCCACACAACGCCTTGTTCTTGATAATCTAGAAAAAGAAAAGGATTAAAAAAAAATCTGAAAATAAAATATGCAATATGCCTATTGGTTTTTAAAGAACTTTATTTAGTGAATGAGAATTATGAATACTATATCAATCTTTAATTTAGAAGTTGTAGTAATATAAATATCTTCATTTTTATTAACTATCTGGTATGTTAATTGTCTAATTTTTATGTGAAAGGAAATAATAAATTTATTTATATAATTTGTTCTACATATAAAAATAAAATGGTGCATAGGAGAGCTAACAAGTGATACAAGCCATTTGAATATATATTAAAATTTTGTTTGTAATTAAGATTCGATTTTCCAATATTTACTAATTGTAATATATAAAATGAGAAAAAAAAATAAAGTTTCTCACCGATAATTGAATATCCTTGTTTCGATACTCAAATTTCTATTTGGATAAGGTCTTAAAAGATTAGTTTTGAGTGGAAATGCCTCATCTGCTACAAATACATAAGGCACACCCATGCTGGAATTGGCAGGTCTGACTGGCAGTGGCAAATCTAGGGTGCTGTTTTGTAACTTGTTTCCAACGATTGAATTTTTGAATATTCCTCCATCACTCGGGCATCCAGCAGCACCTATATCAACTACATTAAATTTAGAGTCTGCATCAGCCACTGCCATCGAGACCAGACTGTGTGTCCCTTTATAGCTGTAGTACAAAGATCCTGATAATTTTGGAGCCTGTAATGTAAAATAATCATAAATCAATGTATTTTTCATTATATTTTATTTTCTGATTATTGTTTAATACATTTGTGATTCTATCATTTATCTATAGAAATTTGACCATTTTATTACCTAGTACCTTTACAGAACATTGCCTAGCACCTTCACATATTTTTTCCAATATCCTTAGTAGTGAAATACTTTTTATTGAAATGTTCTTATTACATCTTTAACCTTTTAAGACACAGCATTCATTTAAATCATATTTCTAAAGATCATTTTCAAATCAAAAACCACTTCTTGAATGTACTGTTAAATGGTGCCTATAAAATAATTTTAATTTTCACTTTCTCTTGATAAAAAAAAAGTAGAAATTGAAGAGAAAATATTTTTGAAATAGAGTTCACATTCATATTGCAGAAAAAAACATCTATTTATCAGTTTCTTATTTATGTGCTAGTCAGTATAATATAGATTATAAGTGAAATGGTAAAAAAAAAAATTGCTGAATGCCATAATTTTATTAAACTCTTATAGAAACTAAATCCAAATCAGCCATGCAGACAATTTCAAATTTTTAAAAAATTGAGCAGACTGCAATAGCAAAATTCATAATCACCGAACTTGCTTTTACATCCTCAAAGTTAAGATCACACTTCTATTGTATATAACAGCAATCATGGCCCAGTTTTATTAATTTTATGCACTCATCAATATGGAATAGTAGATACCTGCAATGGTCTCGGGTCTTCTGTAACTAAAATATTTTGAAAAAATATATAACAGATTCAAAATTTCAAATTAATTCCAAAATCATTTTCTTGGATAAATTATTCACAAAAGAAACCCCATGGATATATAGATACAGACATGCTGATAGAAGATGCAGTTTACTATTAGTCATTGTTTAAAGTCTGGGTTTTTGCTCAATAAAACATATAATCCTGCCAGAAATGTGAAATTTGTTGAATATTGTTTTGAGACCTTGATTTACTTGGACGGTAAATGAAATTAATTATAAAGAAACAAATGTTGTGATGGAATTTGATATTACATCAACCTACATAGACAGAAAATATATTTTAAGGGATTAAAAGTAAATATGATTATCAACCATCTTTGTGGGAAATTTTATATATTTAACATTGTTCAAATTTAAGCTTCTTATATCTAATTGATTACATAACATGAAATTTTACCTGCATTACTACTTGCTTTCAATTGCTCCAACACACTGGGGGAACTGCCACTTGTCTTTAAATCCATCTGCTGTTTTCTGCCATACGTTCTTGGTTAGTCTAGGAAGATAAAGTGGGTGTAATTCATCCCACAAAGCTTTCAGAACTTGTGGGATAATCATAGACACAGTACTGCATCCAATCCTAAAAGCATAACTTAGACTGACCATAGTCTCCATTTGCTAAGTACCTAAAATAGAAATAATGTTCATACAGAGCAGAATACAGAGCATGTTCATACAGAGCACACGAGGATGCACTTGCACCCCCTGGCTTATGAAAGAAAGGGGTTTAACATTTGTTATGTAATGAAAACTTGAGTCGTCTTGGTTGCTGTCCAAATTCATTCGTCACGTTGCCAATGAATTCAGTAGTGTTTTGCACTCTTTTCTCATGAACTCTGAGCATACATAGTCCACTTGGTATACGATGGGGGAGGAAAGACTAATTCCAAGTCTTGACGCGCCGTAATGTACTGAATGAGCATTCAATACTACATGTTGTCGCTGGAAGAGTTAGGCCAAGTTTTATTGCCTCAGCTACAGCCGGGTAGAACGGTGTTGTTTGATCAATGAAATCTGCATACTCAAGAGATTCATTTGGGGTTGCTTCATTTTTCAACTACTCATACTATGTTACAGCCTCGGTGATAAAGTTAGGTAAAATATCTCAATAAATACTATTTATATCTCCTGCAACAGCTTAAAATGACGCATTATCCAAAATTTTTAAAGCATGTGGGTGGAGCTGCATAAGCGAAAATGCTTTCTCATACATAGAAGTGAAACGATCACCCAGAGAAGAAAGGAGTCCAAATACGGGATGGAGATAGATTTTCTGAAAAAATCCTTTACATTTGCAGAAGGTGGATTTAATCTATGAGTCTGTCTTGCACTTGCAGCCACTCGAGGACGTTTGAATTCAATATCTAGCTCTTCGCAAATTTGTTTAGCTTTCTCAAAGATGGCAGTGAACTCTGTTAAGGCATTATTGCGGTGAGATTGAAACACATTTCTTAATTTAGCTACGTGATCGTTTATTGATCTTATGTTCATGTTTATTTGCTGGAGTTGGTTGCATACAGGTTCAAGTTAGGCGGAATAAATAGCAATCACTAGGAACGTTACAATGTAAGTAGGAGTTGTTGCAGTCGTGCAAAGTTGATGGGCTTTGATCTTCGTTTGTGAGCTTGGTGAGTTTTCTGAAAGTTCCTTCAAGGATTGTACGATAGTCAGATAGTTCTCAGAAAATATTCTGCTACTCTTATACTTTGATGACCAGCGGGTTTCACAAAACAGAGGGATATTGGGAATCCTGTTCCGTCATAAAGCGCTCTCGCTAAAAAATGTATGATGTCCTTTGTCATCCCAGCAGTATTTCTCACTTCATTGACATCGTTCAGGTCATTGGTTCAATATATGGCTGGCACAGTGGAAGAATAGCGCCTTTGGATACTATCAGAAAAAATTATAAACAAAAGGGCCGTGGATTTTTCTGATATTAAAAAAAATGATATAGTGGTAAAGACTAATATTAAGCTCCTCATTCTCCAATGCTGAAATAAAATGTTAAATTAATAAATTCAAAAATACTATAGGCAACAAAGAAGAGATTTAAATTGGCCAAAAAATTCATTTATTATTTTTATATTTATATGTAATTAAAAGAACAAACAAATCATAATATACTAATGGATGTCAAATTAACAATCTAAATCATACCAATGCAATACAATATTAATATATAATGATGCAACAATTACTTTTAACATTCTTATTTGCTTTCTCAAATTTTAACATTTTTTTTATGTTCTTTCTCGTTTTAAGGAGGATTAATTCTACATTATGTTACATGATACAAGTTCTATTACAGTTCATTAAGGTCTTAATTTTTAATTTCAGAGTTCAATTATAGCAATATCTGATGTCGCCAAATGACTGGAGATCATCCATGATTAATAATAAAAGTTCATCTTTATCAAATTCTAAGCCTTCATTAGCGGTGCAGATGTTATAAAATAAGAAGAGTTTGACTTGCATATATTTGAAGCAGTAGCAGGAAACATACCCCTTTTGGTGGTCCAATGGCAGGATTTTCATATATAATAATAGTGATGCTTTCTGTTGACATGTCTAGATCAATTGAGATCAATTGAAGTGAGGCAGGCACTCATCACAGGAGACAACATATTCTTGGTACTTTATTGGATCAAATCTTTTACAATCTTTCTCAATCAAGTTACAAATCATTCAAATGTCGTAATTCATATTCGTTGGTATATTAGTAATCAGTCGTCCGAAGACGAGGCTTAATGAATCAGTCGTCGAAGGCGAGGCTTAATTAGTCGTCATCATAGCTATTAAATTCAAGGAGCAATTGCATGTTTTTCTTTAAACATTGGACACATAGTCCGAATGCTGAGTGCGTCTATAGGTCTCCATGGACCAAAACTAGGAAACAACCTTCATGGTTGAAGAGCAGGGCCAGAATCTCCTATGACAAAATCTGCTCAAAAAAAAGGAAAAAGACCTCAGCGGTCCGACCCACAGGCCGGCCGCGTCCAAGAGAGAATTTCTTCTTATTCTATTTATTTTACACTTGCCGTCATTTTCTCAGTGGCGCTGTACTGTACTTACTTATGATTGGCCACTCCTGTACATACAATACGTTCTTATTGGATGGTAGCCTTGTCCATGCTAAAAGCTTGAGGTGCAATGTTGCATACCCCTTTTCGTAGAATGTTTTGCCCATCTGTGAATTTTGCTGAAGTCTTTATTTTTGAGGGTGTAACTTTAGTCAGTAAATTCTTACTGTTGACAGGAATTATAGCTTCTTCTGAAAACTGCCCATGTCTATCCTGACGGGGCGTACAAACAAGTTTAATATTACCAGTGGGAAAAGGATCTCTGCAAGAAAGGAAAATTTGACCGTTATGGTCCTGCTATGTACAAACTGCACGTGTTCTCTAAAAAAGGGGGGGGGGGCAAGTATGCTTTCTGTCACCCAAACTCCTAAGTTGCAGCTGTGAGATTGTTTTTCTGCAGATGTGCAAAGAGCGTGAGAAAGTACTTTTTTTAAAATGGCTATTTTTGCCTAGCAACTGCCTTAAACTATATTCCAAAAGGTTTCAAGGCTAAAGTCAATTTTAAATCAATAAAAAGTTCTAATTCCCAATTTAATTAAAAAAAAAGCATCATTAAAATTAGCGTGTGTAAGTCACATTTATTAAAAATGTCATGTTTCTCATGACATATCCTCCGTAGAGCAGAGAAAGAACATTTGACATCCGTCCTTCAAGTATTTATGAAATTTCAATTCAATCTGCATTTATAAATTTTTAACATCCTTGACATCACATCATTAATAAAGTAAAATAACAACCATATTCATCACATCAATTATAAACATTTTTGTATTTGTGTAATCATTCTTATATATTCTCAATAATAATCGTTTATCAAAAGGCATAGAGTTATAGTAAAATTCATAAATATATATACACTTAAATGTTTGCGCATTGTTTCAATATGTAACAAACATGAAATTTTCAAAGGTAAACAAACAATCAAAATTTCTTTTAAAATATTCAATTTTCAATAATATGTGCAATTTTATATCCAATTGTTGATATATGTGTAAAATTATAATTACTGTTCATAATGACAAATTTACTTCATTCATATTAAAAAAAAAATATCACCGTAAAGCTAGGATGTACTACTCAAATTATGTGCAAAGTGTCAAAACAGCGAATCCTTTTGCGAAATTCAAAATCTTCTAACAAATCTCCTTGTCAACAAGCGCCAGAAGCAGTAGCGTGTATGTTGCCATGCCAACGCACTCTCTTAGCCCACCGCTGAATGGCCAAGGCGGCCGTCAATCACCCTCTTTCTCTCACTCCAACTGTCTGCTTCGGAAATGAACGAAGATTACGGATTAGCGTAAATCTGAGAAGGGAAAAAGTTTGACGAAGCTTTCCAATTTCCGGTCGGTCCTGCGAAGGCATTTTGGCGGCGAAAACCAATTTTGATTATCGGTGAACGGGTGCTTTTTCATGACGAAGAGTACAAGCTTTATGTCTAGTTTTGCTAATTTTAGAAGGTCTTGCAAACAATCAGTTTTTGCGAGTGGGTAAAAATTTTGTAAACTCAATTTTACTTTAAGCTAGAATATAATTTTTCGAAGTTTTTAAGTAATTTTACCTCTGTTTCGAAAACATCCTATAATTATCAGGTTTTTCTGATAAGATTATTTGCTTAAGTCATTCACAGTATACAGTTTCTATTTACCTGGCCTTCGAATTCTTTTATTCTGTTATTGCACTTGCGTCTGCTAAATTTTTGCGTCTGCAACATCCTTATGGTGAAACGTTATGTAAAATATCAAGTTATGCACACAAATTTGCTCTTTCATATGTAATAGCATAAATTCTCAAAATATTAATATACAAATGTTGTTTACCCAAAATTTTTATACTCAAACTCTATATATAGTAAAATAGCATAATAAGATATTGCACAATATCGTATGGTATCAAAAATGTGTTAAAAAAAAAATATATATACAAATATCTGTTCCAATTTGCACAAAATTCTACGTTCACATGTTACACAAAATATACACTATATAAATTTGTAAATCCAATCTCTTTCTTTATCAAATGTGTGTATTCATCCCAATTTTCTCTCACATTTTATTTATCGATAGCTATCGTTATCTTTCTATGCATCATTATTCATCGTAATTCATTCCTTCATTTTTATCACTTTCGTTCATATGAGCTCATTTTGTTCCGAGTTATTCCAATTTTTAATGTAATTGTTTTCTTTCCTCAATACATAACTTTTAGTTTCTTATTCCCTTTATTCTCTCACTTTCATCAATTTCTCCAAAAAATTTCCAAAATGTTTGTGTATTGCAATAAAAAGTGTATGTTTAAGTTCTGCAAATAATGATACTTTGAGTTTCGTCTCTGACCTCCTCCCATGTTAAAAAAAACATTCAGCAACAGATTCCTTACCACAATGCATCAAATTAGCACTTAACTATTAGAGAAAAGAGAATCAAGTGAATGCTTGTTGATCACTCAAGCATGTCTTACTTGATAATTAAATTTTCCTAATTGCCTACAGGCACACAAAATTTATCTAAAAAAAAATTATTTTTAAATAAAAGTTCCCAGTGAATTAAGTGCATGAATGTGTACGGGGTGGAAGTTATAATCTCAAAAGGGTTTTAAAGCGAAATTGTAGTTGTACAGCAAAAAAAGTATTATTCCATTTTAGTGATGTATTTTATTTGTAAAGTGAAGCCTTGAATTTTAAAGAAAATTTTCATGTAAATATATTTATGATTATCCTTTAAGTACATACTTTTACTCACATTTCAAGATTAACTACTAAAGTTAGATTAATTTAAGCAAAATACTATGGCACAAGAAAATAAATTTCTTATAATTGCAATTCACGCCAGCATGAAGTACAAAGTTCTCCGTTCTATGTCGTCACATATAGAAGATGCTTGCCAAATGTTTTGAGCTTTAATTGTCCACTTGGGTGTTTTCCTTCAGATGTGTTTTAATCTTAGGCACTACGAATAATTTGTCAAAATGTACTTTTATAGTTTTCTCTTCATTTTCAATAATTGCATTTTTATTTCTTATGATTCTTTTTATCGTATATGGACCTGAAAATTTTGGTTTTAAAGGTGCTGCAGGTATAAAATTTTTTAAATATACAGTGTCACCAATTTTTAGTTCATATGATCTTGCAGCTTTAAAATATTTCTTTTGCGTTGAATTGGCTTCTGCCTGATTTTTGTAAACTTTCTGGATTATCTCTTGGTGTGCTTTCTTAGCTTCCTCTACAAATTGCTTCAAGGTTAAATTAGTGTATTTAGTATCGATATGCATATCAAAAGGTGTTCTCACTTCACGGTTGAAAAAAATTTGTGCTGGAGTATATCCTGTAATAATGTGTTTTGAGTTATTATATTCATTTTTGAAAACTAGAATTTGTTTGTCCCAGTTGAATGACTCATTAGCTAAGCCCCCTCAGGGGTTCACTTCTTTAGTGAATACGGGTGTTGCAATCCCGAGGTACCTTAGCAATCCTTTTCTTTCCGTTTTTCTTTCTCTCTCTTTCTCTCTCTTTCTTTTTCCTTCTCCTTTTTTTTTGTCTATCCTCCTTTCCCCTTCTTTTTTGTTTTGTTCTCCTTTTGTGTTTTGTGTTTCTTGTCCCTCTCAGGTGCTGGTGTCATCAATGCCGAGCCCTTAGTAAACATCACATCTGCTCTATGGGCCCTAGTACCACTCTTCGGCCTCTGCCGTAAGGTACACCGTTTGGGCTCGGGAATGGGTTCATGTGGGTGTGATGCGAAAAGGGTAGAGCTGCGTGCACCAGTAGTTTTGCTTTTGAGAAACGTTTGCAGTAAACGGTTCCAGAGGTGAGTCCCTTGGTTGCGTTGGTTGGATGGTGGAGAGTGTTTCATATCGAGAAATCCCCCGTGGATCCTTGCTGGTCCATGGGCCCTGTGCACCAGGTGCACGTTATGGCCCGCTCTCCATCATCTGGCTTTGCGAATGACTCCGGCGGTTACACTTGGCACGTTAGAAAAGTGTGGGGAAACTGAGCCTGGCGGGGGCTCCGATTGAACTGGAAGGAATCGTGGTTTTTCATTTAGTGGTTACAAGCATGGAGAATTCGAGAATGCTTTTGGCCTCGGATTCTTCATGCTTTTCTAGTGAAAATTCTAATGCTTCCTTGCCTTCCAAGGCAGGATCTCTTAATTGGGCGGATAGAGTGGATACCTCTAGCGTTTCCGTATCCTTGGGACATAAAACTAATGATAGTAGTATGAACGTAAATACAGGTATTTTACAAAGAACTAATGAAATAGATAATCATAAAATGACTACAACTGAAGCAAAGTATTTCGTTATGAAAAGAATAGATGGATCATTCAATAACGTTTCACCCTTTTTGATTCAAAAAGGAATACTCAGTACTGTTGGGGAAGTGGAAACTATAAAGAAGCTCAGATCTGGTGACTTGTTAGTTAAAGTTTTGTCTACCGCACAAGCTAAAAATATACTTTTATTGAAAACCCTCGCAAATATTCCCGTGTCCGTGACTGCTCATAGTACATTAAACTTCTCTCGTGGGGTTATTTCAGACCCAGACCTTACACATATACCTGAAACTGAAATCCTTGACAATCTAAAAGACCAAAAAGTTAGCTCTGTACGACGAATCTCTGTAAGACGAGATGGAACAATGTTTCCAACAAAACATCTTATACTGACTTTTGACACCCCAGTCTTACCTAAATATTTAAAAGTAGCCTACCTCAGATGCCCAGTACGGCCATATGTGCCAAACCCATTAAGATGCTTCCACTGTCAGAGATTTGGACATCCAAAAACTTCCTGTCGTGCTCCTAAAGTGGTGTGTGCACGCTGTGCAGAACACGGACATGACAGTGAGGGATGTACATCTACCCCAAAATGTGTTAATTGCGAGGCTGAACATCCATCTTATGCCCGCTCATGTCCAAAATGGGTTTTTGAGAAAGAAATCCAAACTCTAAAAACATCCAGTAATATTACTTACCCAGAAGCACGTAAACTGATTGAAGCAAGAACACCAAAAATAGGCATATCATACTCAACTGTTGTCAGAAACAGACAAACAAAATCTGCTGGCATACAAACTGAAGTTACATCAGTAGGCACACAAACCGAACCTGACTTCAACTTTATGCAATTAATCCCTAACCAACAAACTAACGAAACAAAACCTGTCCCTTCTGTAAACACTGCTGTTTCAAGTACTAAACAAAAGCAAAAAACTTCAATCCCATTAGCCACTTTCAGACCTGCTTTCACACAACAAAAAGCTGCAGTAGTAAGTACCAGTGGAAAAAAAAGGAGTTAATACTTTAGAAGAGAAAACAAAAACAAACAAAAAACATAAATTAAAGAATACTAGAGACAGTCCTTTGGAGAAAAAATCCGTCAAAAAAACAAACATTCACGAAAATCATAGCCAAGATGATGACGAAGTACAACTGTGTGCTTCCGAGGATGAAGGGATGATAACAGATGTGTCATCCTCTTCCTCTACTCAGAAAAAAGAGACCACCTCCCATCGGCCCAAGAAAAAAACCTGAATATGGCTTTTTTGCTATCTTGGAATTGCCGTGGGTTGCAGAACAAGTCGGTGGAGATCAAGAATTTAATTAATACTTTCCAACCTATTTGTGTTTGCCTTCAAGAGACTATGCTAAAATCTAGCAGTAATTTTAATATTAAAAATTTTAATTGTATCCGTAAAGATTTTAATATGAACAGTAGAGTATCTGGGGGAGTTGCTTTGTTAGTCTCACAAGACTACCCTTCTTCCATATTACAACTCACCACAAATCTACAAACTGTTGCTGTTCGGATCCATGTAAATAGATTGATTACTGTATGCTGTATTTACTTACCACCAAATGATCACATAAATTCTAGAGAACTTGATAATTTGATTCGCCAACTTCCTGCACCATTTGTGATACTCGGTGACTTTAATGGCCACAATCCCCTTTGGGGAAGTCTAGACACAAATTGCAGATGACAACAAATTGAGCAATGTGTCAGTGATCACAATTTATGCATTTTTAACAATAATGAATGCACCTATTTTCACCAACCTAGTAGGACTTTTCACAGTATTGACCTTGCCATCTGTTCTCCCTCTCTTCTTCCTTACTGGAATTTTGCAGTTGATAAAGATCTTCACAATAGTGACCACTTCCCTATCATGCTCTCTAACAGTCAATTCAGATCGACTATAAAACCATCTCAGTACATATTTTCAAAAGCTGATTGGGCGAAGTTTACTTCCCTAGCCCTGATCACTGATGAAGCTATTCAAAGCATTGACATTGATACAGCTGTAGAAAATGTTACAGATATCCTTATAGAGGCTGCGGATGCTGCAATTCCAAAACGTGCAGGTAATATATCTAAGCATCGTTTCCCTTGGTGGAGTGACGAATGTCGTGAGGCTTATAAAAAGCAAAAGAAAGCTTGGTCAATTTTCAGGAGGTCTCCTACCACTGAAAACCTAACTGCATTTAAACATGCAAAAGCGTTTGCTCGCAGGATACGCAGAAGAAGGCAGAAAGAGTCATGGGAAAAATATGTTAGTGAAATAACATCTTCCACTTCTAGTAAAATTCTATGGGAGAAAGTCAAAAAGTGTACAGGGAATTATAGTAATCATACCATACATAGCCATTCTAAATCATAATAGCACAACTATAAGTTCGCCATATGACATTGCAAATGAAATTGCCAAAGAATTTGCAAATATTTCAAATGCATCAAATTACTCTGAACCGTTTTTAAAACACAAACTTCAGTCTGAAAATAAACCTATTGTTTTCCCAGAAGCTAGAAACTTACCTTATAACATGCACTTTACAATGTCAGAGTTGGTGACTGTTTTGTCCCAAACACACAGAACTTGCAGTGGACCTGATAAAATTAGCTATCTCATGCTTAAACACCTCTCCCATTACTCCTTATTGAACCTCTTATACCTGTTTAACAGAATTTGGCATGAACATAAATTCCCTAGGTCATGGCAAAGAGCCATCACAATTCCCATTTTAAAACCAGGTAAGGACCCTCAAAGCCCTTTAAGTTATCGGCCTATAGCTCTCACAAACTGTGTATGTAAACTTCTAGAAAAAATGGTTAATGCCAGGCTTGCACACTTTTTAGAGAGTAACAAGTTATTATCACCCCACCAAAGTGGCTTTCGTCGAGGTAGATCTACCATTGATAATCTTACCTCATTAGAATCGCAAATTAGGACTGCCTTTCTTAGGAGAAATCATTTAGTCTCAATTTTTTTTGATATTGACAAAGCCTATGATCGAACATGGCGCTACGGTATTATTAAGGACATTTATGATTTTAATCTAAAAGGTAATCTTCCTATTTTTATTCAAAACTTTTTATCACACAGGACATTCCAAGTGCGCATTGGTTCAACACTCTCACGCACACACGTACAAGAGGAGGGTGTGCCACAAGGAAGTGTCTTGAGTGTGACACTCTTTAAAATAAAAATAAATAGTCTTTTAAACAGTTTGCCAGTGTCTGTCCCCCTCAGGGGTTCACTTCTTTAGTGAATACGGGTGTTGCAATCCCGAGGCACCTTAGCAAGGCTTTTCTTTCCTTTTTTCTTACTCTCTCTTTCTTTTTCCTTCCTATTTTTTGTCTATTCTCCTTTCCCCTTCTTTTTGTTTTGTTCTCCTTTTGTGTTTTGTGTTTCTTGTCCCTCTCAGCTGCTGGTGTCATCAATGCCGAGCCCTTAGTAAACATCACATCTGCTCTATGGGCCCTAGTACCACTCTTCGGCCTCTGCCGTAAGGTACACCGTTTGGGCTCGGGAATGGGTTCATGTGGGTGTGATGCGAAAGGGGTAGAGCTGCGTGCATCAGTAGTGTTGCTTTTAAGAAACGTTTGCAGTAAACGGTTCCAGAGGTGAGTCCCTTGGTTGCGTTGGTTAGATGGTGGAGAGTGTTTCATATCCAGAAATCCCCCATGGATCTTTGTTGGTCCTTGGGCCCTGTGCACCAGGTGCACGTTATGACCCGCTCTCCATCATCTAGCTTTGCGAATGACTCCGGCGGTTACACTTGGCACGTTAGAAAAGTGTGGGGAGACGGAGCCTGGCGGGGGCTCCGATCGATCTGGAGGTAAACCGTGGTTTTTTTATAAGTGGTTACAAGCATGGAGAATTTGAGATTGCTTTCTGTCTCAGGTTCTTCATGCTCTTTTTCAGATGAGAACAATGCTGTTCTGCCAAATATATCACGCATGGATTGGGCTGAGAGGGTTGAGATTACTGAATCCTCAAAGCCAAAAGATGTGACTCCCAGAAGCATAGGACAAAGTTGTGTAACTACAGGTAATGCCTCAAAAGCTAGATATTTCATCATAAAGAAGTCTGAAGGAACTTTTGCAAATTGTTCACCTTTTTTGATCCAAAAAAGTATAGCTGCCTATGTAGGTGATGTAAAAAATGTTAAAAAACTAAGATCCGGTGACCTTTTGGTCCAAGTTACCACAAATGCTCAAGCAACAAACATAATGAAAATGACCCATATTGGAAGTTTCAAGATCACTGTAAACCTACATATGTCACTTAATTTTTCTAGAGGCGTAATTTCCGAATCAGATCTGATTTATGACAGTGAGGAAGAAATTTTGAACAATTTAATTGACCAAAATGTGTGCGCTGTAAGACGTATCAACATTCGTAGAGAAGGGAAAGTCTTACCAACTAAACACCTCATACTTACCTTTAACTCGCCAGATTTACCAAATACCATTAAAGCAGCCTATCTGATGTGCAAAGTCCGTCCTTTCGTTCCAAATCCATTAAGATGCTTTAAGTGCCAAAGATTTGGACATTCTAAAAATTCATGCAGAGGGAAATATGAAACATCTGCCCGGTGTGCTGAGCCCGGACATGAACCTGAAAATTGTTCAAAAAAATTTCAGTGTGTTAATTGTAATGGCGAACACCCATCATATGCTCGATCATGCCCTAAATGGAAGATTGAAAAGGAAATACAAACTGTTAAAATCAATAATAATATTTCTTTCCCTGAAGCACGTAAAATAGTAACAGCACGTACACCTGAAGGTGCATCCTATGCCACAGTAGCCACTAAATCCTCAACTTCAGTTGCCACGCAATGTGAGAAAAGATCTATTGCTACACAAACCGAACCTATCTCTGTGCCCGAAGACAGTCCAAATCCTACTAACCCATCAAGTACTCAATTTAAACCTAAATCTGCCATACCCTTAGCAACTTTTAGACCAGAGTTTTCACAGCCAAATAAACCAAGTACCAGTCGGGATACTGAAACATATACCACAATAAACAAAAAAAAATCCAACCAAAAATCTAAATTAAAAAATGAAAAAGACGAACTTGCACATAGAAAATCATTAAAAAGAGTAGATGCAAAAAATGATACCAGTATTGATGATGCAGTACAACTATGTGTTTCGGATGATGAAACAATGTTGACGGATGTGTTGCCACCTTTATCCAATAGGTCCAGGGTGAACAGTTCTCGTTCACCAAAAAAGAAAAAACCTACATAATGGGTTCTTTAGTTTCTTGGAACTGCCGTGGTTTGCAGACCAAGTTGTTTGAGGTTAAATCATTAATTAATACTTATCATCCCATTTGTGTCTGTCTTCAAGAAACATTTTTAAAATTTAACAATAATATAAATTTTAAACATTTTACTTGCATTCGCAAAGATTTTGATCAAAACAGTAGGGTTTCTGGGGGAGTAGCCTTGCTAATTTCCCATAACTATCCTACCTCCAATGTACAACTTACCACTAACTTACCAGCTGTTGCTGCTCGTATCCATATTAAGACATTGATTACAATATGCTGTATATATATTCCACCAAATGATAATATTGATAGCAAGGAACTTGATGATTTGATTGGTCAACTACCTCCGCCATTCGTAATATTGGGTGACTTTAATGGTCACAACCCTCTTTGGGGTAGTTGTGACATGAATCACAGAGGACAGCAAATTGAACAGTGTATTAGTGATCACAGCCTGTGTCTATTAAATAGCAATGAACATACCTACTTTCATCAACCAAGCAAGACATTCCACACTATCGATCTTGTTTTCTGTTCCCCGTCAGTCCTTCCATACTGGTCCTTTTTAGTCGACAAAGATCTACACAATAGCGACCATTTTCCCATTGTTCTCTTTAACAGTCAAATCAGATCACCTGTGAAACCATCGCGATATATCTTTTCGAAAGCTGATTGGTTAACATTTACTTCCCAAGCTGTGATAGCTGATGACGCAGTTCAGAGCTGTGACATTGATACAGCTGTAAACAATATTACAAATCTCTTGATTAAGGCTGCTGATAATACAATCCCTAAGAATTCTGGAAAAACATCTAAGTATCACTTTCCTTGGTGGAATGAAGAGTGTCGCGAGGCATACAAAAAACAAAAGAAAGCCTGGGCCAAATTTCGAAGGTATCCTACGACTGATAATCTTACTGCATTTAAATATACAAAAGCTGTTGCTCGTAGGATACGCAGACAAAGACAAAGAGAGTCATGGGTGGAGTATGTCAGTGGACTAACCTCTTCCATTTCCAGCAAGAAAGTATGGGAAAAGGTCAAAAAGTGTTCAGGTGTCTATAATGACCACCTTATATCTGTTATAAATAGTAATGGCTCAATTATTAGCTCTCCCGCAGAAATAGCAAATGAAATAGCCAAAGCCTTTGCAGATGTTTCAAACTCAGCAAGTTATTCAGAACCATTCCTGTCACATAAAATCAGATCAGAAAAGAAACCAATTGTCTTCTCACAAGCCAAACACTTGCCATACAATTCTCCGTTTACAAAGTTTGAACTTCTTACAGCATTGTCACAGACTCAGGGAACAAGCAGTGGGCCAGATGGTGTCCATTATACTATGCTGAAACACCTTTCTCACGAGTCTTTATTGAACCTTTTATATCTGTACAACAGAATTTATATGGAACATAAGTTTCCGACATCCTGGCAGAGAGCAATCACCATACCCATTATAAAACCAGGAAAAGACCCCAAAAGTCCTTCAAGTTACCGACCCATTGCCTTGACAAGCTGTATTTGCAAAATTATGGAAAAAATGGTAAATGCCCGACTTGTTTATTTCCTTGAAACAAATAAACTTTTATCTCCACATCAAAGTGGTTTTAGACGAGGAAGATCTACCTCTGACAATATTATTGCTGTGGAATCCCAGATCAGGACTGCCTACCTTAAGCGAAATCATTTAGTGTCAATATTTTTTGATATTGACAAAGCCTATGATCGCACATGGCGCTATGGTATTATTAAGGACCTTTTTGATTTTAATTTAAAAGGAAATCTTCCCATTTTTATACAAAACTTTTTAGCACATAGGACATTCAAAGTTCGTATTGGTACTGTTCTTTCAAATCCTCACGTACAAGAGGAGGGAGTGCCACAAGGAAGTGTATTAAGTGTAACTCTATTTTCCATAAAAATCAACAGTATTTTAAACCATCTACCACCATCAGTTCATAAAAGCCTCTATGTGGATGATTTGCAAGTTTCATACCAAGCACATGATATGCGCACTGTTGAAAGACAGTGTCAAACTGCAGTAAATGGCATTCTGCAATGGGCTAATCTAAATGGATTCAGGTTTTCAATCCAAAAGACTTGTTGCGTTCACTTCACCAGAAAACGAGGTCTACACTTACCTCCAGAGATTTTCATGGAAAATGCTAAAATTGCTGTTGTGGATGAAGTGAAATTTCTTGGAGTCTGGTTCGATAGAAAACTCACCTTCCTACCCCATGTTCAGAAATTGAGAAAGAAATGTGAGAGAGCCATTAACATTTTAAAAGTTCTGTCAAATACGAAATGGGGTGCAGATACAACTTCAATGCTACGTATATATAGGGCCATTATTCGTTCCAAGATTGATTATGGATGTAATGTTTATGGGAGTGCACGAACATCTGTTCTTCAGAAACTGGACACAATACATAATAAGGCATTACGTATATGTTCAGGTGCCTTTAGAACATCTCCTGTTCAAAGCTTATATGTGTACTGCAATGAGCCACCTCTAGAATTCAGGCGTGAACAGTTGATGCTGAATTATTACTATCGGGTCATGTCCTTACAGAACCACCCTCTGCAACGACTAATACTAGATGAGCATTATGATCGACTCTACGACCACAGACCCTCATGCATTCCTTCCTTTGGCAAGCGGATACGAAATATATTATCAATAACCCCACAAGTAGATGTAAATATAAGGAAAACAAAGTGTTTTGAAACACCTCCATGGCATGTTCCAGATTTTATATATCTCAACCCATTTAGTAATTTTACTAAGAGCAACACAGATCAGACTATTTATCTGCAACTGTTTGCTGAACATAGAAATCTCTACAACGAGTTTACTCCTATTTTCACAGATGGTTCAAAAGCTGGCAATTACGTAGGGTTGGCTTATGTATCTAAAAATACTATAAAGTCTTTTAAACTGCATGCATCTTGCTCTATTTTTACTGCTGAGATTATGGCAATATACCAGAGTCTTATATTCATATCGCATCAAATTTCCAAAAAGCACATCATTTATACCGATTCGTTGAGTTCGCTACAACTTTTATCATCTAGGACTGCCATGAATTACCCTATTGCCTCTGATATTCTTAAGTATGAACATCGTCTAAAGGTACAGGGATACCATACTGAATTTTGTTGGGTGCCAGGACATGTTGGTATCAGAGGAAATGAGTTGGCAGATATTGCTGCTAAATCAGCTACTCAAAATTTAAAACTGACAATCCCTTTAACTGACATCAAACCATTCATTTTGAAAAATATTTATGACAAATGGCAGTATTCCTGGAACCAGCAGTCTCGTAATAAGTTGTATGAAGTAAAGCCCGTAATACAAAAGTGGACTAGTTTCCAATGTAGGAAACTTGAGGTACTTTTAACACGCTTGCGAATTGGTCATACTCGTTTTACCCACAGACACTTACTTTTAGGAGAAGTTGAACCCTTTTGTAATAGTTGTCAGACCTCAGCAAGTATCAAACATATTTTAATTGAGTGTACTAAATATAAACAGTTTCGTTTCAAGCATTTTAAGACTTATACATTAAATTTGGCAGAATTGATTGGAGAAAATCCTCATTTGGAGCTTTTCCCATTTCTATTGGACATTCGTTTTTTCCATCATTTTTAACATCACCTTTTATGACCTTTTAGCAATTTTTCATATCATTTGCATTGTTGCACATGTTCCATAGTATTTTCACACATTATCACTATTTTAAATTATACACTTGTTATCAATACTATTTTATGTATCTCGGTACCATATGTCTGGCGCAGCATATCCTCTTTGGATCTTGTGCCATTAAGCCATAATCAACCTCAAAGCTTATATGTGTACTGCAATGAGCCACCTCTAGAATTCAGGCGTGAACAGTTGATGCTGAATTATTACTATCGGGTCATGTCCTTACAGAACCACCCTCTGCAACGACTAATACTAGATGAGCATTATGATCGACTCTACGACCACAGACCCTCATGCATTCCTTCTTTTGGCAAGCGGATACGAAATATATTATCAATAACCCCACAAGTAGATGTAAACATAAGGAAAACAAAATGTTTTGAAACACCTCCATGGCATGTTCCAGATTTTATATATCTCAACCCATTTTGTAATTTTACTAAGAGAAACACAGATCAGACTATTTATCTGCAACTTTTTGCTGAACATAGAGATCTCTACAACGAGTTTACTCCTATTTTCACAGATGGTTCAAAAGTTGGCAATTACGTGAGGTTGGCTTATGTATCTAAAAATACTATAAAGTCTTTTAAACTGCATGCATCTTGCTCTATTTTTACTGCTGAGATTATGGCAATATACCAGAGTCTTATATTCATATCGCATCAAATTTCCAAAAAGCACATCATTTATACCGATTCATTGAGTTCGCTACAACTTTTATCATCTAGGACTGCTATGAATTACCCTATTGCCTCTGATATTCTTAAGTATGAACATCGTCTAAAGGTACAGGGATACCATACTGAATTTTGTTGGGTGCCAGGACATGTTGGTATCAGAGGAAATGAGTTGGCAGATATTGCTGCTAAATCAGCTACTCAAAATTTAAACCTGACAATCCCTTTAACTGACATCAAACCATTCATTTTGAAAAATATTTATGACAAATGGCAGTATTCCTGGAACCAGCAGTCTCGTAATAAGTTGTATGAAGTAAAGCCCGTAATACAAAAGTGGACTAGTTTCCAATGTAGGAAACTTGAGGTACTTTTAACACGTTTGCGAATTGGTCATACTCGTTTTACCCACAGACACTTACTTTTAGGAGAAGTTGAACCCTTTTGTAATAGTTGTCAGACCTCGTCAAGTGTCAAACATATTTTAATTGAGTGTACTAAATATAAACAGTTTCGTTTCAAGCATTTTAAGACTTATACATTAAATTTGGCAGAATTGATGGGAGAAAATCCTCATTTGGAGCTTTTCCCATTCCTATTGGACATTGGTTTTTTCCATCATTTTTAACATCATCTTTTTTATCTTTTAGCCATTTTTCATATCATTTGCATTGTTGCACATGTCCCATAGTATTTTCACACATTATCACTATTTTAAATTATACACGTGTTATCATTACTATTTTATGTATCTCGGTACCATATGTCTGGCGCAGCATATCCTCTTTGGATCTTGTGCCATTAAATCATAATCAACCTCAACCTCAACCTCAGCCAGTGTCTGTCCATAAAAGTCTGTATGTGGATGATCTGCAAGTTGCCTACCAAGCTCACGATATGCGTACTGTGGAAAGACAATGTCAAGCCGCCGTAAATAACATCTTACGATGGGCAAATGTGAATGGGTACGGGTTTTCCACTCAAAAGACTTGTTGTGTTCATTTCACCAGAAAACGTGGTATCCACTCACCCCCAGAAATCTTTATGGGAGGTGTAAAGATTGCTGTAGTAGAGGAAATAAAATTTCTAGGGGTTTGGTTCGATAAAAAGCTTACTTTCTTGCCCCACATCCAGAAACTGCGAAATAAATGTGAGAAAGCTCTTAACATCTTAAAAGTCCTCTCAAATACTAAATGGGGTGCAGATTTTACTTCCATGCTTCGCATCTACAGAACTGTTATTCGGTCAAAACTAGATTATGGTTGTTCTGTGTATGGATCAGCACGAACATCAGTGCTAAAAAAGCTTGATCCAATTCACCATAAGGCATTACGTATATGCACAGGAGCCTTTAGGAAATCTCCAGTTCAAAGCATATATGCTGTCTCTAATGAGCCATGTTTACAATTAAGGCGTGAACAGCTGGCACTGAATTATTATTTTCGTATCATGTTCGTACATAACCATCCGTTACAACGTGCATTCCTTGATGATCATTATGATCGACTGTATGACCACATACCTTCATGCATTCCTATTTTTGGCAAGCGGATACGCATTATAGTAGAAACTACCCCTTTAGTAGAGCTTTATGTTCGAAAAACAAAGTTTTTTGAAACACCTCCATGGTATGTTAACAATTTCACCTTTCTCAACCCTTTTTGTAATTTTACGAAGACTAACACCATTCCGGCTATTTATGTGCAATTGTTTGCTGAACATAGGAATCTGTATAAGGAGTTTACTCCTGTTTTTACAGATGGTTCCAAAGCAGGAGATTACGTTGGTCTAGCTTATGTTTGCAACAATACTATAAAGTCTTATAAACTACATGCATCTTGCTCTATTTTTACAGCTGAGATTATGGCTATTTACCAGTCCCTAATCTTCATCTCTTATCAAAAGTCCAAAAAGCACATTATATATACTGACTCATTGAGTTCATTACAGCTTTTATCATCGAAGAGAGCTATGAATTACCACATTGCCTCTGATATCCTTAAGTATGAGCATCGTCTGAAGGAGCAAGGATACCATACTAAATTCTGTTGGGTCCCAGGACATGTTGGCATCAAAGGAAATGATTTAGCAGACATTGCTGCTAAATCAGCTACTCAAACTTTGAGTCTGACTATCCCTTTGACCGACATCAAACAATTTGTTCTAAAAAATATTCATGACAAATGGCAGTATTCCTGGAATCAGCAAGCTGATAATAAGTTGCTCGAGATAAAGCCCTTAGTACAAAAATGGAATAGTTTCCAATGTGGGAAACTGGATGTAATTTTAACTCGTTTGCGCATTGGTCACACTCGTTTTACTCACAGGCATTTACTTTTAGGAGAAATTGAACCCCTTTGTAATGTTTGTCAAACCGCAGCAAGTGTAAAACATATTCTAATTACTTGTCCTAAATATAAACAGTTTCGTTTTAAACATTTTAAAACGTATACTCTAACTTTGACGGAATTGATTGGAGAAAACCCTCATTCAGGGATTTTTCCATTCTTATTAGACATTGGGTTTTACCATCATATTTAAATTCACTTCCTATCACCTTTTAAACTTTTTTCATCTTGTTTCCATCATTAACCCTCTTGCATTGTCTTGTTTTAGTCATACAACTTTTTAGATTATACACTTGTTTTTATTCTTTACCTTTATCTGTATTTTAGTACCATATGTCCGGCGCAGCATATCCTCTTTGGATCTTGTGCCAAAAATCCTAAATCAACCAACCAACCAACCATTAGCTAAGCATGCGATGGAATTCTTGAGTAAAAAGTGGCATTTTTCTAATAATCCGTTGCTCATTGGTCGATATAAACTGCTGCGATGATGGGAAATGTTCATATCCTTCAGGAAGTCTGTGAATTCCTTAGCAGTAAACTGCGACCCGTTATCCGAGATCAAGACTTTAGGAGCCCCGAATCTACTGATATACTGGGAAAGTACATTGATAATGCTTTGTGCAGTAATGGATCTTACTGGGATTGCTTCCAGATATCTGCTTAGGTGGTCGACAGTGGTCACAATGCAATGGTGTTGACCAGATGATCTAACGAGCTTTCCAACCAGGTCTATAGCTATTTGCTCTCCTACTTGTATGTTTTTGTTCTGTAATTGAATTTCTTGTCTTTTGATTTGTTTAGATTTAAATTTAAGGCATCTCTCACAATTTAAGCAGAAATTTTTAGTGTCTGAGAACATTCCACTCCAGAAGTAAAGTCTTTTGATTTTGTTGTAAGTCTTACTTATGCCAAAGTGGGCAACGTGAGCAGCTTGTATGGTAATTCTTTGTAAGCTTCTTGGAATTACAATTTTTATTGCATTAGGTGCTTTGCTTTTAGCTTTAAGTATGAATTTTAATAGATTATCATTTGAGTCAATTTTATAATTCCCATATCTTGAGTTCAAATCTTTATCTTCCAATATTTTTCTTATTTTGCTTAATTTCTTATCCTTTAATTGTTCTCTTAATATATTTTCATGGTTTAATTTATTTTCAGTTTCAAATATATGGTTAATTAATTCATTTACTGTGTTTTGTTGAAATATTTCTCTGGACATATAATCAGCGGGGTTATCTTTTCCTTGGATGTACTTTACTTTGAATTTGAAGGATTGCAGAAAAAGCAACCATCTGCTCTCTATATCATTAGCTTTTTCCAATGCTAAATGATAAGATAATGCCTTTGCATCGCTTTGAATTTCAAATTCTGCACCAACCAAGTAATCCTGGAAATGTTTCACACCCTCATAAATTGCAAGCAGTTCTCTTTTTATGCTAGGATATCTCGATTCTGTATCTCTGAGTTTTCTGGAGAAAAATTTTACAGGGTGCATTTGTCCATTATATTCCTGAGATAGAATGGCAGATACGGCCTGTAATGAGGCATCACAAATTAGAACAAAAGGTTTTTTGAAGTTTGCATTCTTGACTATAGGCTCTTTTAAAATTATGTTTTGTAGATTTTCTAGTGCTTCCTAGCATTCTTGAGACCAAATAAATTTTTTACTTTTTTTTGTTAAATTAATTAAAGGTTGTACAATACCTGCATAATTATCAATCAGTGATCTAAAATAGTTAGTCATGCCTAAAAGAGTTTTGACTTGCTTAGCTGACTTTGGCACAGGAAAATTTTGAATCTTTTGAATATTTTTGTCAGAAGGTGAATATCCTCTATTATTAATTTTGAATCCTAAGTATTCTATCTCTGACTTGAAAAGCTGCACTTTCTTTGGATCGAGAGTCAAGTTGTAAGATATCAACCTGTCGAACACTAATTGTAGAGTTTCGAGTACTTGTTGAAAAGTATCGCCTGCGACAATTATGTCGTCCAAAAAATATCTTACTCCTTTATCTCTGATGTCACCCAGGCATTTATGTATTAATTTTGCAAAGTAGCTAGTGCTGTTAGCAGTACCGAAAGGAAGTCTTGTGGGTGAAAAATTACCCCACTCGGTGGTGAAGCTGAGGAGGCTTTTGTCAACATCTCTTAATTTGATTTGGAAAAAGGCACTTTTAAGGTCCAGAACACAGTACAACTTCTTGCCTGATACTTCTTGCAGTATATCATGTATTTGGTCTACTGCAAAGTGATATTTTACTAGGTAACTGTTTAGTAATCTGTAATCTATTGTCATTCTAAGCTTCTGATTCTCTGGTTTGTCAGATTTACTTGAATCTTTCTTTCTGATAAATAAGGCAGGGAATGCTACATTGCTGGTAGTCTCCTCAATTATGCCATTCTTAAGTAAATTTTGGATTTCTTTGTATGCTATGCTCTTTAGTAAATGTGGTACTTTATATGGCTTACATTGAATCGGATATTGATTTAGGACATGAAATTCAGGTACCACTTTTTCTGTACAGCCTAAAGTGTCATAATTTTTTGAAAAGGCGGCTGAATTTTGTTTCAGCATTCTCTGTACAATTGCTTTTTGCTTCTTGTCTAAATGATCCAAATTGAAGTCCTCTGTAGAAAATTGCTCCTCTCTTAATTTTAAAATTTGTTCATGGGTTAGCATTGACTGTTTCAATATTTGTCTTCATTTCATTATTTTGTGCATTATTGACAATTTCAAAATTTTTTGAAATCTTAGCTAATTTCGTTTCTTTACTAACAGTCACTGGTTTATTTGAGTTGTTAGTTATAAAAATAAATAGTTTGTTGTCATTATTGCTCTTAATTATACCTCTCTCTACTTCAATGTCTAAATAATTCACATAAGGTTCTATTAAAAATTCAGTGTTTGCTTTGATAGATATCTTGCTTTTGACTTCGACGATTTCTGTTGTAAAAGGTTCAAGTTTTGTTTTGCTCACCAAAGTAATCGAATTATCTGCCTTCTGTTTGCTTTTAATCTGTTTTCTTGAATTCTGTTGTTTATTTGCATTTTGAATTTGACTGTTACTATTTACATTTTCTCTATTCTCAAATTCTGTATTAGATTCTGCATTCTGGTTATTTGCAATATTTTGATTTTGACTATGTTTACAATATCTGATGTTGTCATCTACTTGGATCTTATTTACATTATTAATTTCTTCTGCTATTCCCAATTGGAATTCACAGTTTGGCATGATTAATTTATTGCTGGACATATCTAATATAATTTTGTTTATTTTCAAAAAGTCAAATCCTAAAATCATATCATATGTGGTGTACCAAGAGTCATTTGTGATAAAAAAAGTGTTTTTGAAATATTTCTTATTAATTTTGAATCCTAATTCTATGGCATGTCTG
Source organism: Amaurobius ferox (assembly GCA_951213105.1). Taxonomy (NCBI): domain Eukaryota; kingdom Metazoa; phylum Arthropoda; class Arachnida; order Araneae; family Amaurobiidae; genus Amaurobius; species Amaurobius ferox. The sequence continues at coordinate 65,044,163 of OX578150.1, read as the reverse complement.
AATGGAATTTTTGATCCGTTAATTGCATGTATAGATACACATTTAGAAAGATATTTGATTTTCATTCCTGATTCTTTGATTCTTTCAAAAAGGTTATTACTTATCAAACAGATTGTAGATCCTGAATCTATCATTGCATTTGCTTTAAAGTTATTAATTGAAATTTGCAGTAGAGGTAATTTGTTTACTTGCAGTAATGTTTCATTAGTTGCACATGAAGCTATTGTTTCTTCGATGTGACTCTGTGTCTGTGTATCTCTGTCCACATTAGCATTTTGAGTTTGTGTGTGTTTATTAACATTGCATTTTTCAGTTTGTACTGATTTATTTATTTTAGTATTTCGAATTTGAATAGATTTGTCACATTTTGTTTTAAAATTATGTTTGTTGTATCTTACATTTTGAATCTTTTTATTTCTCTGCATATTATGATATCTTACACCCATTTCACTGGAAGACAAACGGGACGTTGAGTTAAAGTGCTCATTTATCGCCTTCCCCTGGGAAAATCCTGTTGCTGATTGCTTTGTCTAAAAAAGTGTTGTTGGTTATTATAATTTTGTGCTCCTCTCCTTGAATTTTGCTGATAATTTGGATTAGATGTAAAATTTTGTTGTTGATAATTTTGGTTTCTATCATTACTCCTTTGAGAATAATTCATCTGATTGCTATTGTTCCCTCCATAGTAATTGTTTCCTCTATAATAATTGTTTCCTCTATAAAAATTGTTTCCTCTATATGGATGACTTCTAAATGTATTCTGACTGCCCCTCTGTTGACTGTTTTGCTCTCTTTTCATATTTTTATAATGGTGGCAATCAATGGTGATGTGATTCTGATTACACATTGAGCAAACAATGTTTTTATTTTCTGCAATACTGTTACCTTCTCCTAAATTCTCTTGTGTTTTGCTTTGATTCTGATTCACTGTTTTCAGAGCGTTAACCTCTGCTATTAGATTTTGAATTAAAAAATTTGTAGAGTCTTGCTGCTCTCTGATTTCATTTATCTGTGGCCTTTCTGAAGTATTTATATTATTTAATTTTTGCTCTTCCTCTAATACTTTCTCTATTGTTCTTGCAATATTTAATGCTTCTAAAAATGTGGAGGGTCCTCTTTTTTTTGTTTCTATTTTGACGTCATTTCTTAGTGCGTCCAAAAATTTTGTCATTTTAAGGTTATCTATGAATTTTGATATTTCTGAATCATTTTTGTTTAGTGATTTAGTGTACTTTGCGGTGGCATTCTCAACTGCTTCTGCTATTTCGTTAATAGATTGTCTAGATCCCTGAGATATTGCTTGAAATTCCTGCTGCAAATCTGCAAAATTTTGTGTCTTTTTGAATTTTAGAGTCAGTTTATTTTTAAATTCCTCATAATTACTAGTACTGGCTATTTCTTGATTATTGATAATAAATTGCAGTGCTTTGCCTCCTATTAAGGTTTTGATTATAATTAATTTGTTGCTGCTGTCCCATTGGGCAATTTGAGCAATCTCTTCAAACTGTTTGAAGAAGAAATCTATATCTTCCTCTGCCTCACCATTAAATTTCTTTAAAAGTTGCAAAAGTGACATGTTTGCAAAATTTTTGTTTCCTTGCATGGAATTTACTAATTTTTGGACTTGTTGTCTAAGTTTTTTGTTTTCACTGTCATTATTATCTTTATTTTTATCTTTAGCTTCCATTTTGTCACTATAAATTAGATCCAAAGTTATTTATTTGAAGCTTGTCTTATTCAGATATCCCCCAAAATGCATGTAAAACAGTATACACAGTATAAAATAAAATTTGCAAAGATGTAAAATATCAAATATCAAAATTTATACAATATCAAATATAAAATAAGTATCTACTGTAAGATATTTTTTGTACTATCATATAATACACTTCTGTTGAATTCCACATAGCAAAAACAATTCAATTACTGCATTTATTTGATATATTTCTATTTTCAATTTCACTATAATTATCGTTTATCATTTAAATCAGAGTACTCTGATTTGTCCAATTTACCATAATTTTTTGATCTAATATTTGCATTTATTATATACTTTTAAATGTATATTTAAGTGATTTTATGATTCATCCTTTTCTGCTATCACTGAGTGTTGCTTCACTCTTTCTTAACATTTTTTACCAACTTATTTTTTTTATTATTATTATCATTATTAATTGCAACAAAAAATTATTTAACTGGTTCACACTCTTATTGCCTTTTTAAATTATTAATTTTGACCTCATTATCATTCATTGCCTTCTTAGATTTAGTTTACAGTACAATTTCCTTTTAAACCAATTTTAAAATTCCAGTCTCGACTGGTCACGCGCACCAAAAATATCAGAAAATTTTGAGAGACCCAGTTCGACTGGTCACGCGCACCAAAAATATCAGAAAAAATTTATAAACAAAAGGGCCGTGGATTTTTCTGATATTAAAAAAAATGATATAGTGGTAAAGACTAATATTAAGCTCCTCATTCTCCAATGCTGAAATAAAATGTTAAATTAATAAATTCAAAAATACTATAGGCAACAAAGAAGAGATTTATATTTGGCCAAAAAATTCATTTATTATTTTTATATTTATATGTAATTAAAAGAACAAACAAATCATAATATACTAATGGATGTCAAATTAACAATCTAAATCATACCAATGCAATACAATATTAATATATAATGATGCAACAATTACTTTTAACATTCTTATTTGCTTTCTCAAATTTTAACATTTTTTTTATGTTCTTTCTCGTTTTAAGGAGGATTAATTCTACATTATGTTACATGATACAAGTTCTATTACAGTTCATTAAGGTCTTAATTTTTAATTTCAGAGTTCAATTATAGCAATATCTGATGTCGCCAAATGACTGGAGATCATCCATGATTAATAATAAAAGTTCATCTTTATCAAATTCTAAGCCTTCATTAGCGGTGCAGATGTTATAAAATAAGAAGAGTTTGACTTACATATATTTGAAGCAGTAGCAGGAAACATACCCCTTTTGGTGGTCCAATGGCAGGATTTTCATATATAATAATAGTGATGCTTTCTGTTGACATGTCTAGATCAATTGAGATCAATTGAAGTGAGGCAGGCACTCATCACAGGAGACAACATATTCTTGGTACTTTATTGGATCAAATCTTTAAGTTACAAATCATTCAAATATCGTAATTCATATTCGTTGGTATATTAGTAATCAGTCGTCCGAAGACGAGGCTTAATTAGTCGTCATCATAGCTATTAAATTCAAGGAGCAATTGCATGTTTTTCTTTAAACATTGGACACATAGTCCGAATGCTGAGTGCGTCTATAGGTCTCCATGGACCAAAACTAGGAAACAACCTTCATGGTTGAAGAGCAGGGCCAGAATCTCCTATGACAAAATCTGCTCAAAAAAAAAGGAAAAAGACCTCAGCGGTCCGACCCGCAGGCCGGCCGCGTCCAAGAGAGAATTTCTTCTTATTCTATTTATTTTACACTTGCCGTCATTTTCTCAGTGGTGCTGTACTGTACTTACTTATGATTGGCCACTCCTGTACATACAATACGTTCTTATTGGATGGTAGCCTTGTCCATGCTAAAAGCTTGGGGTGCAATGTTGCATACCCCTTTTCGTAGAATGTTTTGCCCATCTGTGAATTTTGCTGAAGTCTTTATTTTTGAGGGTGTAACTTTAGTCAGTAAATTCTTACTGTTGACAGGAATTATAGCTTCTTCTGAAAACTGCCCATGTCTATCCTGACGGGGCGTACAAACAAGTTTAATATTACCAGTGGGAAAAGGATCTCTGCAAGAAAGGAAAATTTGACCATTATGGTCCTGCTATGTACAAACTGCACGTGTTCTCTAAAAAAGGGGGGGGGGGGCAAGTATGCTTTCTGTCACCCAAACTCCTAAGTTGCAGCTGTGAGATTGTTTTTCTGCAGATGTGCAAAGAGCGTGAGAAAGTACTTTTTTTAAAATGGCTATTTTTGCCTAGCAACTGCCTTAAACTATATTCCAAAAGGTTTCAAGGCTAAAGTCAATTTTAAATCAATAAAAAGTTCTAATTCCCATTTTAATTTAAAAAAAGCATCATTAAAATTAGCGTGTGTAAGTCACATTTATTAAAAATGTCATGTTTCTCATGACAGATACTTATTAATTAATTTCTGAACACCACTAATGTGACCAGCCATTGTAGCACAACCGTCATACCCTTGGCCAACAAGTAGGTTTAAATCTAAATTGCAATTATTTAGAAACTGAATAATGGTTTCTGAAATGGATTCAGAATTTAGCTCTTGCAGCGGTACATATCCCAGGAATTCTTCACAAATTATCCACTTTTTGTTTCATTGATCACAACGCAGATACCGAACAGCAATTGATAACTGCTCTGTACCAGAAATATCGGCTGTCTCATCAGCCAACACCAAAAAAACAGATGCACGCTTCACCTCCTCAATTATTTTGCCTTTGAGTATATTACAAGTTTGAATTAATTGATTTTGGATTCTATGCGATATATACAAGGAGTTTTTTGCTCCCGATTGCAAATGATCCTTCAAAACATTATCCCCGGATTCAATTTTAAAACGTAGCAGATCTGTGAAAACAGACCCCTTAATCATTTTCCACGAAGTGGCAGATCATGCTGTGCGCAAAACAAAATTGTTGATAAAATTGATCTAAGTTTCTCTCTGTTTTCTTCAACTTCCTTCTGATACGCGGAATCTAAAGCTTCTTCAAAGCTTTTTTACTACTGAACCGATTTCAACATTATTCAATTGTAATTTTTTGGATGGACCCCCCTGTAAATAATTCTGGGGGCGCCCATGTACAAGATGGATGTGGAAAAGAACAAGTAATAAATTATTAAAGGTAGATGAGTCATATTTAGTAAGAATATATAATTGGAATAAATCGAAGCATTGTTTAATGACTGAAAATAAATCTTGTATGATGATATTGAAATCTAAAGTTTGGATTGAGTCAGTGGCAGTAAAGTATCTCAGTTTTTGAATAAGTTCATAGCTGTTTCTCATGATGCAATGTGGTTCTTTGGAAATTTCAAGAAATAGAGTGTTTAAGACTAACTTTTAGAGGTTTCTTTATTAGCTTTTGTTGCTTATGAGTTATGTCCACTGGTAACTGTTCTAAATTTTATTTAGTCGTTGTGAAATTGGGTATGATAACTAAATATGGAATATTTAAATTTTTATGAGTATTAAGAAATTGTTTGTCTTGTGTTTGAAAATGAATAGAGGAAAATATAATAATTAGTTTAAAGAAAATTAGTTTATTAAATAGAAACTTCAAATTACTTCAAGGAACAAATTACAAAGACTCTGCTCACAGGCAGGCAACTCAGGAAGAATTGACAAGTTTATTCTAAATTTATGATAGACTTTAGAATTTTATCAGCTTAGTTAGAATTAAAGTATCTGTATAAAAACTTTAGAAAAATTTATTTAAATTCCATCATAAAATATTATATTTAAAAAAATTAAGAATTTTCTCAGGCTCTAATAAATTTAGGAAGGTTTAGAAAATTGCTCTCAGAAATAAAGTTTTAGAATTTTAAATTCAAAGTATAAAATTTAAATCATACATTTCAAATATTGAGAATTCAAGAAATTAAGTGTTAAAAAAATAATCATATATATTCACCCAGCCGGGTGATCAGACAGGGGGGAAGTTCCATAAATTGGAGATGCACAGGAAGGAGACAGAAATTTCCCAAACTGGTTTTCTTTGGATCACCACAGCTTATTCCGGAGAAGATTCATCAAAATTGGCCTAACATCTACTACTGGAACTCTAGAATCACAGTTTTGATATATTAGGAAAAATTGTAATGTGCAGTTAAACGGGTCCCTCTCCTTAGTAACCAGAGTGATATAAATTGGAAAAATATTTGCAAACATGCATTTAACAAAAATAAAAAAAAAAATCTGCATAGACAAATGCTGAAAAAGTATACTGCAAACTTTTAACGTGTATGATGGCAAAATTAGATAATTAATAAAAAATTGTCAAAGTTAATTATTCACAATTTATAGGTCTATAATATGATAAAATAAGTATGCAATTTTGCATATAAAGCAGACAAAGTGAAGTGTTATATTTTATTAAAAAAGTGTCTGGATAATAAACTAATTTAGAAAATATCTGCAAAAAAAAGCTCCAATTTAGAAATTATCTACACACATATGTGCATCTACATTGTATGGCTTTACTAGTATGTAATTTACTAAGTTGGGCCACATTCTTATCTATGAGAAGCAATATAATGTAAAAAACAAAATAATATTGCCATTTAATGTGTTGCTGTAACAAAAGTATTTTGCCAGGGCACTGCTCCCTCATTGTTAAAATAGTTGCAGTACCATGTTCGCACTACAGCTGAATCATAACTATATGAATTTGCACCAAGGCGTGATGCATGACGCAAACATGAAGTGTAATTATCTCTCCATCTTCCCATCTGCAATATGTTGTTTTCATTTTCGGAATCTTCATATCCTGGAGGGCAATAACGTCTCTTCTCTGGCATTTTGATGTCATTGGATTTCAAGTAGTTATGAAGACAAACACTTGCTTTTATAATGTCTTCTACCGTCTCTACCTTGGCTACGATTGGTCTCCTGAATATGCGGAATCTAGATACCATAATTTCGAAAGTACTTTCCACACAACGCCTTGTTCTTGATAATCTAGAAAAAGAAAAGGATTAAAAAAAAATCTGAAAATAAAATATGCAATATGCCTATTGGTTTTTAAAAAACTTTATTTAGTGAATGAGAATTATGAATACTATATGAATCTTTAATTTTGAAGTTGTAGTAATATAAATATCTTCATTTTTATTAACTTTCTGGTATGTTAATTGTCTAATTTGTATGTGAAAGGAAATAATAAATTTATTTATATAATTTGTTCTACATATAAAAATAGAATCGTGCATAGGAGAGCTAACAAGTGATACAAGCCATTTGAATATATATTAAAATTTTGTTTGTAATTAAGATTCGATTTTCCAATATTTACTAATTGTAATATATAAAATGAGAAAAAAAAATAAAGTTTCTCACCGATAATTGAATATCCTTGTTTCGATACTCAAATTTCTACTTGGATAAGGTCTTAAAAGATTAGTTTTGAGTGGAAATGCCTCATCTGCTACAAATACATAAGGCACATCCATGCTGGAATTGGCTGGTCGGACTGGCAGTGGCAAATCTAGGGTGCTGTTTTGTAACTTCTTTCCAACGATTGAATTTTTGAATATTCCTCCATCACTCTGGCATCCAGCAGCACCTATATCAACTACAATAAATTTAGAGTCTGCATCAACCACTGCCATCGAGACCAGACTGTGTGTCCCTTTATAGCTGTAGTACAAAGATCCTGATAATTTTGGAGCCTGTAATGTAAAATAATCATAAATCAATGTATTTTTCATTATATTTTATTTTCTGATTATTGTTTAATACATTTGTGATTCTATCATTTATCTATAGAAATTTGACCATTTTATTACCTAGTACCTTTACAGATCATTGCCTAGCACCTTCACATATTTTTTCCAATATCCTTAGTAGTGAAATACTTTTTATTGAAATGTTCTTATTACATCTTTAACCTTTTAAGACACAGCATTCATTTAAAGCATATTTCTAAAGATCATTTTCAAATCAAAAACCACTTCTTGAATGTACTGTTAAATGGTGCCTATAAAATAATTTTAATTTTCACTTTCTCTTGATAAAAAAAAAGTAGAAATTGAAGAGAAAATATTTTTGAAATAGAGTTCACATTCATATTGCAGAAAAAAACATCTATTTATCAGTTTCTTATTTATGTGCTAGTCAGTATAATATAGATTATAAGTGAAATGGTAAAAAAAAAAATTGCTGAACGCCATAATTTTATTAAACTCTTATAGAAACTAAATCCAAATCAGCCATGCAGACAATTTCAAATTTTAAAAAAATTGAGCAGACTGCAATAGCAAAATTCATAATCACCGAACTTGCTTTTACATCCTCAAAGTTAAGATCACACTTCTATTGTATATAACAGCATCCATGGACCAGTTTTATTAATTTTATGCACTCATCAATATGGAATAGTAGATACCTGCAATGGTCTCGGGTCTTCTGTAACTAAAATATTTTGAAAAAATATATAACAGATTCAAAATTTCAAATTAATTCCAAAATAATTTTCTTAGATAAATTATTCACAAAAGAAACCCTATGGATATATAGATACAGACATGCTGATAGAAGATGCAGTTTACTATTAGTCATTGTTTAAAGTCTGGGTTTTTGCTCAATAAAAAATATAATCCTGCCATAAATGTGAAATTTGTTGAATATTGTTTTGAGACCTTGATTTACTTGGACGGTAAATGAAATTAATTATAAAGAAACAAATGTTGTGATGGAATTTGATATTACATCAACCTACATAGACAGAAAATATATTTTAAGGGATTAAAAGTAAATATGATTATCAACCATCTTTGTGGGAAATTTTATATATTTAACATTGTTCAAATTTAAGCTTCTTATATCTAATTGATTACATAACATGAAATTTTACCTGCATTACTACTTGCTTTCAATTGCTCCAACACACTTGGGGAACTGCCACTTGTCTTTAAATCCATCTGCTGTTTTCTGCCATACGTTCTTGGTTGGTCTAGGAAGATAAAGTGGGTGTAATTCATCCCACAAAGCTTTCAGAACTTGTGGGATAATCATAGACACAGTACTGCATCCAATCCTAAAAGCATAACTTAGACTGACCATAGAGTCTCCATTTGCTAAGTACCTAAAATAGAAATAATGTTCATACAGAGCAGAATACAGAGCATGTTCATACAGAGCACAAGAGGATGCACTTGCACCCCCTGGCTTATGAAAGAAAGGGGTTTAACATTTGTTATGTAATGAAGACTTGAGTCGTCTTGGTTGCTGTCCAAATTCATTCGTCACGTTGCCAATGAATTCAGTAGTGTTTTGCACTCTTTTCTCATGAACTCTGAGCATACATAGTCCACTTGGTATACGATGGGGGACGAAAGACTAATTCTAAGTCTTGACGCACCGTAATGTACTGAATGAGCATTCAATACTACATGTTGTCGCTAGAAGAGTCAGGCCAATTTTTATTGCCTCAGCTACAGCCGGGTAGAACGGTGTTGTTTGATCAATGAAATCTGCATACTCAAGAGATTCATTTGGGGTTGCTTCATTTTTCAACTACTCATACTATGTTACAGCCTCGGTGATAAAGTTAGGTAAAATATCTCAATAAATACTATTTATATCTCCTGCAACAGCCAAAAATGACGCATTATCCAAAATTTTTAAAGCATGTGGGTGGAGCTGCATAAGCGAAAATGCTTTCTCATACATAGAAGAGAAACGATCACCCAGAGAAGAAAGGAGTCCAAATACGGGATGGAGATAGATTTTCTGAAAAAATCCTTTACATTTGCAGAAGGTGGATTTAATCTATGAGTATGTCTTGCACTTGCAGCCACTCGAGGACATTTGAATTCAATATCTAGCTCTTCGCAAATTTGTTTAGCTTTCTCAAAGATGGCAGTGAACTCTGTTAAGGCATTGTTGCGGTGAGATTGAAACACATTTCTTAATTTAGCTACGTGATCGTTTATTGATCTTATGTTCATGTTTATTTGCTGGAGTTGGTTGCATACAGGTTCAAGTTTGGCGGAATAAATAGCAATCACTAGGAACGTTACATTGTAAGTAGGAGTTGTTGCAGTCGTGTAAAGTTGATGGGCTTTGATCTTCGTTTGCGAGTTTGGTGAGTTCTCTGAAAGTTCCTTCAAAGATTGTACGATAGTCAGATAGTTCTCAGAAAATATTCTGCTACTCTTATACTTTGACGACCAGCGGGTTTCACAAAAGAGAGGGATATTGGGAATCCTGTTCCGTCATAAAGGGCTCCCGCTAAAAAATGTATGATGTCCTTTGTCATCCCAGCAGTATTTCTCACTTCATTGACATCGTTCTGGTCATTGATTCCATATATGGCTGGCACAGTGGAAGAATAGCGCCTTTGGATACTTATTAATTAATTTCTTAACACCACTAATGTGACCAGCCATTGTAGCACAGCCGTCATACCCTTGGCCAACAAGTAGGTTTAAATCTAAATTGCAATTATTTAGGAACTGAATAATGGTTTCTGAAATGGATTCAGAATTTAGCTCTTGCAGCGGTACATATCCCAGGAATTCTTCACAAATTATCCACTTTTTGTTTCATTGATCACAACGCAGATACCGAACACCAATTGATAACTGCTCTGTACCAGAAATATCGGCTGTCTCATCAGCCAACACCAAAAAAACAGATGCACGCTTCACCTCCTCAATTATTTTGCCTTTGAGTATATTACAAGTTTGAATTAATTGATTTTGGATTCTATGCGATATATACAAGGAGTTTTTTGCTCCCGATTGCAAATGATCCTTCAAAACATTATCCCCGGATTCAATTTTAAAACGTAGCAGATCTGTGAAAACAGACCCCTCATCCATTTTCCACGAAGTGGAAGATCATGCTGTGCGCAAAACAAAATTGTTGATAAAATTGATCTAAGTTTCTCTCTGTTTTCTTCAACTTCCTTGTGTTACGCGGAATCTAAAGATTCTTCAAAGCTTTTTTACTACTGAACCGATTTCAACATTATTCAATTGGAATTTTTTGGATGCACCCCCCTGTAAATAATTCTGGGGGCACCCATGTACAAGATGGATGTGGAAAAGAACAAGTAATAAATTATTATAGGTAGATGAGTCATATTTAGTAAGAATATGTAATTGGAATAAATCGAAGCATTGTTTAATGACCGAAAATAAATCTTGGATGATGATATTGAAATCTAAAGCTTGGATTGAGTCAATGGCAGTAAAGTATTTCAGTTTTTGAATAAGTTCATAGCTGTTTCTGATGATGCAATGTGGTTCTTTGGAAATTTCATGAAATAGAGTGTTTTAGACTAACTTTTAAAAGTTTCTTTATTAGCTTTTGTTGCTTAGGAGTTATGTCCACTGGTAACTGTTCTAAATTTTATTTAGTCGTTGTGAAATTGGGTATGATAACTAAATATGGAATATTTAAATTTTTATGAGTATTAAGAAATTGTTTGTGTTGTGTTTGAAAATGAATAGAGGAAAATATAATAATTAGTTTAAAGAAAATTAGTTTATTAAATAGAAACTTCAAATTACTTCAAGGAACAAATTACAAAAACTCTGCTCACAGGCAGGCAACTCAGGAAGAATTAACAAGTTTATTCTAAATTTATGACAGACTTTAGAATTTTAGAATTTTATCAGCTTAGTTAGAATTAAAGTATCTGTACAAAAACTTTAGAAAAATTTATTTAAATTCCATCATAAAATATTAAATTTAATAAAATTAAGAATTTTCCCAGGCTCTAATAAATTTAGGAAGGTTTAGAAAATTGCTCTCAGAAATAAAATTTTAGAATTTTAAATTCAAAGAATAAAATTTAAATCATACATTTCAAATATTGAGAATTTAAGAAATTAAGTGTTAAAAAAAACAATAATCATAAATATTCACCCAGCGGGGTGATCAGACAGGGGGGAAGTTCCATAAATTGGAGATGCACAGGAAGGAGACAGAAATTTCCCAAACTGGTTTTCTTTGGATCACCACAGCTTATTCCGGAGAAGATGCATCAAAATTGGCCTAACATCTACTACTGGAACTCTAGAATCACAGTTTTGATATATTAGGAAAAATTGTAATGTGCAGTAAAACGGGTCCCTCTCCCTAGTAACCAGAGTAATATAAATTGAAAAATATCTGCAAACATGCATTTAACAAAAATAAAAAAAAATATCTGCATAGACAAATGCTGAAAAAGTATACTGCAAACTTTTAACGTGTATAATGGCAAAATTAGATAATTAATCAAAAATTGTCAAAGTTAATTATTCACAATTTATAGGTCTAAAATATGATAAAATAAGTATGCAATTTTGCATATAAAGCAGACAAAGTGAAGTGTTATATTTTATTAAAAAAGTGTCTGGATAATAAACTGTAATTTAGAAGATATCTGCAAAAAAAAGCTCCAATTTAGAAATTATCTACACACATGTGCATCTACATTGTATGGCTTTACTAGTATGTAATTTACTAAGTTGGGCCACATTCTTATCTATGAAGCAATATAATGTAAAAAACAAAATAATATTGCCATTTATGTGTTGCTGTAACAATATTATTTTGCCAGGACACTGCTCCCTCATTGTTAAAATAGTTGCAGTACCATGTTCGCCCTGCAGCTGAATCATAACTATATGAATTTGCACCAAGGCGTGATGCATGATGCAGACATGAAGTGTAATTATCTCTCCATCTTCCCATCTGCAATATGTTGTTTTCATTTTCGGAATCTTCATATCCTGGAGGGCAATAGCGTCTCTTCTGGCATAGTCATTGGATTTCAAGTAGTTATGAAAACAAGCACTTGCTTTTATAATGTCTTCTACCGTCTCTACCTTGGCTACGATTGGTCTCCTGAATATGCGGAATCTAGAAGCCATAATTCCGAAAGCACTTTCCACACAACGCCTTGCTCTTGATAATCTAGAAAAAGAAAAGGATTAAAAAAAAATCTGAAAATAAAATATGCTATATGCCTATTGGTTTTTAAAGAACTTTTTTAGTGAATGAAAATTATGAATACTATATGAATCTTTAATTTTGAAGTTGTAGTAATATAAATATCTTCCTTTTTATTAACTTTCTGGTATGTTAATTGTCTAATTTGTATGTGAAAGGAAATAATAAGTTAATGTATATAATTTGTACTACATATAAAAATAAAATGGTGCATATAGAGAGGAGAGCTAACAAGTGTAACAAGCCATTTGAATTTATATTAAAATTTTGTTTGTAATTAAGATTCGATTTTCCAATATTTACTAATTGTAATATATAAAATGAGAAAAAAAATTAAAGTTTCTCACCGATAATTGAATATCCTTGTTTCGATACTCAAATTTCTACTTGGATAAGGTCTCAAAAGATTAGTTTTGAGTGGAAATGCCTCTTCTGCTACAAAGACATAAGGCACACCCATGCTGGAATTGAATTGGCAGGTCGGACTGGCAGTGGCAAATCCAGGGTGCTGTTCTGTAACTTCTTTCCAATGACTGAATTTTGGAATATTCCTCCATCACTCTGGCATCCAGCTGCACCTATATCAACTACAATAAATTTAGAGTCTGCATCAGCCACTGCCATCAAGACCAGACTCTGTGTCCCTTTATAGCTGTAGTACAAAGATCCTGATAATTTTTGAGCCTGTAATGTAAAATAATCATAAAATCACTGTATTTTTCATTATATTTTATTTTCTGATTATTGTTTAATACATTTTTGATTCTATCATTTATATATAGAAATTTGACCATGCTATTACCTAGCACCTTCACATATTTTTTCCAATATCCTTAGTAGTGAAATACTTTTTATTGAAATGTTCTTATTACATCTTTAACCCTCTAAGTCACAGCATTCATTTAAATGCATATTTCTAAAGATCATTTTCAAGTCAAAAACCACTTCTTGAATGTAATGTTAAATGGTGCCTATAAAATAATTTTAATTTTCACTTTCTCTTGATTAAAAAAAAAAAAAAAGTAGAAATTGAAGAGAAAATATTTTTGAAATTGGATCACATTCATATTGCAGAAAAAAACATCTATTTAACAGTTTCTCATTTATGTGCTAGTCAGCATAAAATAGATTATAAGTGAATGGTAAAAAAAAAAAAATTGCTGAACGCCATAATTTTATTAAACTCTTTTAGAAACTAAACATTCCAATCCAGCCATGCAGACAATCTCAAATTTTTTAAAAATTGAGCACAGACTGCAATAGCAAAATTCATAATCGTCGAACTTGCTTTTACATCCTCAAAGTTAAGATCACACTTCTATTGTATATAACAGCATCCATGGACCAGTTTTATTAATTTTATGCACTCATCAATATGGAATAGTAGATACCTGCAATGGTTTCGGGTCTTCTGTAACTAAAATAGTTTGAAAAAATATATAACAGATTCAAAATTTCAAATTAATTCCAAAATCATTTTCTTAGATAAATTATTCACAAAAGAAACCCCATGGATATATAGATACAGACATGCTGATAGAAGATGAAGTTTACTATTAGTCATTGTTTAAAGTCTGGGTTTTTGCTCAATAAAAAATATAATCCTATATCTGCCATAAATGTGAAATTTGTTGAATATTGTTTTGAGACCTTGATTTACTTGGATGGTAAATGAAATTAATTATAAAGAAACAAATGTTGTGATGGAATTTGGTATTACATCAACCTACATAGACAGAAAATATATTTTAAGGGATTAAAAGTAAATGATTATCAACCATCTTTGTGGGAAATTTTATATATTTAACATTGTTCAAATTTAAGCTTCTTATATCTAATTGATTACGTAACATGAAATTTTACCTGCATTACTACTTGCTTTCAATTGCTCCAACACACTGGGGGAACTGCCTCTTGTCTTTAAATCCATCTGCTGTTTTCTGCCATACGTTCTTGGTTGGTCTAGGAAGATAAAGTGGGTGTAATTCATCCCACAAAGCTTTCAGAACTTGTGGGATAATCATAGACACAGTACTGCATCCAATCCTAAAAGCATAACTTAGACTGACCATAGAGTCTCCACTTGCTAAGTACCTAAAATAGAAATAATGTTCATACAGAGCAGAATATAATGCAAAAAAGTAAAAAGCACTTACTGAAAAGGATAAAGAAAACTTCAGCAATATAATTATGTTATGAATTTTTCTTTTAATTAGGTTGCTGAAGTTTTCCTTGTACTTAGCATACCTTTTCTTGCATAAGTTTGTATAAACTGTTCAAAGAAAGCTATTGGTAAACAGAATAAAAAAAATGTTCAGTGGCAGATAGAGGTGAAAAATATATAAATTTTCCTTGGTATATCATATATTATAATGAATGTTTTTTTGTCTGAGGTAGGACAAACTATTAAAGAATACTTTCATTTTGATCCCATTTGTAAATTGTATAATAAAATATAAAATGTATTTTGCAAATATATATATAGAAAATCTTTTTTTAAAAGTTGTCTGTAAAAAAATATATGTGCTGATTTCATGTGATTATTTTTATACAAATTTCCTATCTATATAATAGAATTGGAAATATACAGATGCAGTCATTGATAAACACTTATGATATTCTGTTATGTCAGCAAAAATGTCTATAGGCATTTGATCTTTTGTTTATATCTTCATCTCAATCCATTTATAAAAATTAAATACTATTTCTTAAATTATCATTGGTATTAATTTATATTTTCAGTAATGCAGCAAATTTTAGTACATGGAGGGGTACCCAATACGAACCATAAAATATACAGTTCTTATTAAATGTAATGAAATCAATTTATTTAATCTATCCAAAACCTATTAAAGATGATTATCATACAAATTTTAACAAATCCTATAATAGTTGCATATTCTTTCAATACGTTTGATCTAATATTTTATATTTATTCATCATTCATACACTGGCATATTTATAAAAAAATGGAATGAACAGTTGGTTTCTTCATTTTTCTAGTATTAAATATATGTAATATAAATACCAGGAGTGTTAAAAGTTAAAGTAGTAATCGGGATTGTGCGATATTTTCAGAGAGCTTATGATAATAAAAAAACAAGGGTATTTTTTTTACATTACTGACAACAGAGATTGATGATGTAAATTTAAAAATGACATTTACCTTAAAGTCAGAGCTAGTCTTTGGTCAGCAGATATGCTTGATCTGAAGTTTGTATTTTTTCTCGATATCCTCGGTCTTACTAATTTTTGAATGTCGTCAAATTGTTCTGGTGTCATTCTAAAATAGTTGACAAAACTATCTACGTCGCTGATCCTCACCCCCTGAATGAGATTGTAAAAATCACCCTTTTCTCGTCTTTTTTGAAAAATTGGATGAACCCATCATCTTCTTACAGTTTGCCTCTTGCGGGCATAAATTGCCAGCAATGCTATAAGCTTTCTTTTCCGAAGCGAAGCCATAATTACACGAAATATTTATTAATGGAGAATATACAAAAGAATGGATGTTACGAATTTCCCGTGAAATGATCTCCCGCTCAAAAAGTAACATCCGGCCCTTTATTCCTCCAATCATAGCAATACTATGAAGAATGCCCCTTTTCCCACATAATTTATGCAATATTCGCCTCATATAACGTGGAAAATCGTTAATAGTGAGTTGCTCTTTTCTAATTTGAGTACGTTCCATCTATCAGGGTCATTCACCTCTGCCAGAGCGTTAACTACCATAACCGGTTGTTTATTTTCATCAGTTTGCTCTTCTATTTGTTGGGGAATTAATTCAAAGATCGTACTAATGGTTCCTAGTTTTGTGTTTTTATTTACATGCAATATTTTTTTTGAATTATTTTCTATCACTGTTATTATTTCACCTTTCTTTACTGTATGGAGTGAGGTTTCTGCTTGCATCTGCACTTTGTCTTTTTCACAGTTTAATATTACTTCCTCATCATCTAAATTATATGTATTTAGTTTTAGTCTGACTGTTTTGGCTTGTTGTGGCAAGATTTTGATTTTTGTTGCTAATTTTGCAGTTATTCCATTTACTTTTGTTTCTAGTCTGTTGAATTTCTGTTTCAAGCTATTGTTTTGGGTTTCTTTGTTTTCATTGTAATTTAATTTTACCTCTCCTTTTGGGAGTATTAACAAATTCCTCTCTGTGTTTAAAATTGCTTTGACATTTCTCATGAAATCAAATCCTAATATTTCGTATTTTTTGCCAAAATTTTGTTTTGTCACGTAAAATTGATGTTTAGTTCTAATGCTTCCTATTTTTATCGAAATTTCTATACATTTACTGAATTGAATTGCTTCTTTTGTTAAAGTTTGAATCTTTACGTTTCTCGAGATGTAATTTATTTTAGTATTGCTTTTAATTTTGAGGAATGCCTCATCTGTAATTAAGGAGACTGATACCCCGCTGTCTAACATTGCCTGTAAATTAACACTTCCAATATTTATTTGTACCGTGTGTAGGGGAGTAGAGCTCGTACCTGTACTAAATATTTTTTCTGTTCCTGGTTTCTCTGTTGTGTAATTTGTTTTTCTTTGCTCCTTCGCATATATTTGTTTTTCGGACCTAACCTTTATTGTGTGTCTATTGCTGTGGGTTGATCCTTTGCTTAGTTTAAAGCCCTCTTATTTGTTTGCCTTGCCGCCCTATTGTACGTTTGTTTTTGTGCGGTGTATCCTGGCTCATAATTTTGTGTATCTCTTGCTCTAAAATTTTGTGTCCTGGGTTTATTTTCTTCCCATTGTTTCCGCCACTGACTGTTTGGAACTTGCTCTCTTCTCCTTCTCGCATTCTGATTATTATTTTGGTAATTCGCTCTATTTGGTTCATTTCTGCTTTTGACGTTGTCCTTTATTTGCTTTACCGTCCAACAATCTGCTAGCCAGTGTCCCTTTTGTTCACAGGCCAAGATTAATATTTGTGTAGTTTCTTCTTTGTTTACCATGCAAATTGTTTTTTGTTTCCTCCATATGATTCATGTCCTCCGTTACCTCTTCCAACGCATTTTCGAGTACGCAGGCCCCCTCTACTGCCTGTTGAAATGAGCTCGTGTCTGACTTTTTTAGTTCAATTCTGATATCCATTCTTACAGTCTCTATTAATTTTGCTAATTTTACTTTGTCTTCAATTGCTTGGATTTCTTTGTTGTTAATTTTTGTAATGCCCAGGTACCCTCTAGCATGTTTTTCTATTTCGTAAGCTAGATCTCTTACTTTCATGTTCGGTAAATGCTTTTCTTCTTGGAAATCCTTATGTTTCTGTACGAGGTTTTGATGTCTCTCGAATTTCTCTCTTAAAGTTTTTTCTATCTGATCATATCCAATTTCATTTTGTAAGGCAATGTTTTGTGCCAGAAACTATTTCGCTTTGCCTTTGAGTCGGCTTTTTAACAAAATTCCTCTTTGCTTTTCATCGACATTAGCTAGCGAGCAAACTTGTTCGAATTGCAAGAGAAACAATTTTACATCGCTATCCTTCTCACCTTCGAAAGTCGGCAGCATGTTTAGGATAGGTATTGCTGTGTTAAAATTTATTTGCTGTTCTCTTATTTCATTTTTTATACTTTTACTCGTACCCTGCATTTGTCGCGGTGGCATTTCTTGAGAGATATCGTGCTCCCCTACGCTATTCTCTTCCGTTCCGGAGTTCTCACTATCTAGTTTTTTTATTTATCCTTTGCGTTTGCGTCATTTTTACATTTACTTTTTTTGGTTTTGTTCTACCAGTCCTGGATTTGGTGTTACTACTTTTTGCGTCCTTTTTTGTTTTTGTCGTACTCTGTCTCGTTCCATCCTGGACTGCTTTGTTTTGCCTTGTCGCTACCATTTTTCCCCCACACTATAGTTTACACAATACACAATATACAATACACAATATACAATACATATACAATAAATATACAATAAATAACAATACTGATCATATACTTTTGCTGCCCTATGTTTTACATATTTTGCGGCACTATGTTATTTGTAACACACTTGGGCTGTATATTTTCTTATTTCTCACTTAATTTTAATTGTTGCTCTATCTACATAAATTTTCTATTATTATAATTATTTTTATTTACTTTATATTAACACAAAATTATATATTGTAGACTACCAAAATTATTTCAAAATGCTTTCCAAATTAATTTCAAAATTATTGCAGGATACTAAAATATTTCATAATACCATCTAAATTAATTTTAAAATTATTGTAGAATGCTACAAATATTGTAGAATACCTTCTGATTAATTTTAACTTTATTGTAGAATCGTAAAAATATTGCAGAATGCTTCTCAAATATTCTACAACTATTGTAGAATACTAAAATTTTTTTTTGCAGAATATCATCTGAATTAACTTTTACATTATAGTAGAATATTACACATATTGTAGAACCCTTCCCCAAATTTTTTTTTAAACATTTATTTGCTCTACACCTTGTGCTGCATTAACTTGCATACACTTACTATTTATTTTTGCTCTTTAATTTTCCCACTTACTTTAGCAGACTATTTTAATTTTTACTTTTTATATTATTTTATTTCACTTAACTAATCACTGAACTTGCTAGTCCAAATTCTATACATAATAAATCACTAAGTTAAATACTTATCTTCTGTTGATCTTAATTTTGTAATTTTAAAATATTACAGTTACAGACCTTACGCTTTTCACAACATAATTTAAATTTGCACACACACAATATACTTTTTATACACAATACTTCCAAAGACGAAACACACTCTTTACCACAGTTATTCATATACTTTGTACATCCTATCTCTGTATATATTTTTATACAGCATTTCTTTTACTTAACTTTTTTTTTTTGATTACTTGCAATGATATTTTATTAAAGTACACCCCGTCTGTCCTTTACACACTAACAATATATATTTAAACACTCAACTTCTGTATCTTCAGTAGTGGCCCGCAATTTTGGCTAAGCCCCTCACACTACAGTTTATCTCTAACAAAAGCCTGTGGTTCGTTTCCGAACGACACGACACCAAGTACGCCTTCGATGGGCTATGTGGTGAGGTGAATTTTACACATAAACACAAAAAATAGAACACATAAATACACTAATGTTACTCACCAATAGTTCCACCCAACTCAACCGCGTTATGTATAGTGGGGTCCGATTGGACCTAATACATTGTGTACCCTAATTAAAGAATCACTTCCCTTTTGTGTGCGTGTGTGTGTGTGGTCACTTAACAATTTATTTACAGAACACATGACATCTCAATTAAAACACTAATAACAAATATACACCATTACAATCACTTCCCAATTACCTAAGCTTGACCTCGCGGTGCACAGTTAATTTTGCATTAATTTGTATGTTTTTTTTTAATTATCTAAAGCTTGTATTTAATTATATTTTAAGGAAAACAAAATATAAATTTCATTGGGCAAATATGCCATGAAGCGTAAAGTTATCCTTAACACTGTAGATCACATCAAAATATTGTCAGACATTACATATAAAACATTTAAAATCAAATATAATTTTCATACCTTCATTACATAAGAATGACTCTCAATGAGTGCTGGTAGCTATCCCGCTGCACATTGAAATGGGTGGCAAGATTAATTGAAGGTTAGTTCATTATTGGACGGTTCATGAAAAATCACTGTCAGTCTGAGCAGCTCGATTGAGGATAAGCAGGTGCTAAAGTTCAGACACGGATTAATCCGGAGATGGGCTATCGTCAGCAGGATCAGACCGGCTAAGGCTTAGGCAGGGAATTCTCCACCTCCTAACGTAGGTTTACGCCCAGCGGCTTATAAAAGCTTGCATACAGGCGCTACCACATGTCAGGAGCAATTACGTTTCCGTAGAGATTATCTGCTACGGACCTCACTGCATCCATTCGATGACACCCAGTTGACGTTCGTCTGCTGCTTAGGAGCCATGAATAGATGCCCCTACAAGACTCCGTCCACGTACCTTCGTAGTGAAAGATTAGTCTAAAATAGTCGAAACCGTTCTAATAGCTATGACTAAGCACTGCCACAGCTGCAGCAAAAAGAAAGCTGTTTCTGGAAAATATGCATTACCCTAGAGTCTGTTACCCCTGGTTAGGTAAAATGCGCCGGTTCAGTGAAACTTGCATACACTGCCGTCCAACAAGTGCCGTCTAGTGCCACCTAACTTCGTTGCACGGATGCGTTCTTTACACAAGTGCTCAAGGGAACCCAGGACACCTTTCTCCATGAAAATCAGATTGCGTCTGAACTTTTTACATTTTTCTAAAATTTCCAGAATTTTTAAGATGAGGGGAACGACAAAAATAAGGAGGAAATCCCCCAATTCCCATTCGCTGTTTCCCAAGCGCAATAAAAAAGACGGTCCAAAAATGCTTCGCACCATTGGTTTTCGAAGCGACGCTCATTTTTTATGCGCTCCACTAAAACACAAGAACCAGAGGGCTTTCTTCAAACCAGGTGGTCCAAGGACTGGACCCCGACATGAACCACACCTGACAGGGCTATAAATTTTCAGAGATTTGTAGCTCAACTTAGACATTTTGCTGCAATTAATTATCTGAATATTTATAATCCATGTCAGTGCGCATACAACCTAACGGCGCCAAAAAATTCCAATTTCGTCTGTGCAGAGGCATAGCTATATACATAATACAAACTATCGTATACATTTTAATTACATTACATTGCCCATTTTTTTCCTAGGGTTACGTATAAAAAATGGGATATGTCGTGCCCTTCTTGACACGCATAGATTTTAAGTTAAATTTTCCCATCTAAATTTGAAAGACGTGATCGTATAATCAAAAACTTAGATTAATTGTTTAAGTTACCTGGTCCTGTCTTCTGAGAACCAAACTAAAGAAATTACTGGAAGGAAAAGTTGGAATGAAGGGGACTAAAATAAACACAACAGTATTAGAGGGAAATAAAACTAGGAACTTTATTGAATACTTTAAATACAGTTGACAATTACATAATCGGGCAATTCAAGCCTGAATATAAATCCTTGCCTCATGGCAGAAAAAAGGGAATTAAAATTAACATTAGATGTCTGTGTGACCAAAGATTACCCAGGGAATTTACACAAATTAGAAAAAAAACTAAATAAAAGGATCCTCTGAGCTCTACCTCTAATAAAGGCATGTTAAAATAATGACTGGGGAATTCCCCAAAGGACAGACAAATCTCTGATACTATGACAGCCAGTCTTAGTCATGTTGGGTGATGGCCAAAGTCCGTGAAAAATTTTCTTTAAGTGAAAACTCAGCAATCTTCGGCCGCAAAAAGGGGCCTTGCCTCATCCTTCTACGTGCTGGAGTCTGGGCTTCGCATCTCGGAGAGGCGACGTCGGCCTGGTCGTGGGCACAGGCGGAGACATGGGTGTCATCTGGATCGGTGACTTCGATGGGGAGTCCAGGAGGATGGTGAGGACTGTCCGGTCCGGGTGCACCTAGTGCATTAGGTCGACGGGGCCACAGGTGAAAGCCGGCCGAGGGTGATGGTGATACTTCGCCGTCATCTATAGCTCCGCCCGTCGAGAGAGCGGCGCCACAACGGGCAGGTCAGCGACCCCAGCTAGGTGGTCCCTTTGAAGTTCTAGGAGAAGCGCGGCGCGCAAGCCGTCAATAGTGGCCTCCGATGATGCCTCTCAGCAGAGATGGGTGATGAAGATCTCGAAAGAGTGACGAGAGCATGTCTCCATAAGGGTGTGACGGAAAAATGTCGAGCCGATATGTGTAGTTTCGATGCGGGGGTGGAATATATAAACAAAATTGGCGTGCATTACGCTCGCCACTACATAATATTTTTGTGCATGAGACCCTAGCAGCAGGGTTGCCGTAAAGACGATGTCTTCCATGATTCCAGTATCCCTGGATGCCAATCTCGCAAATCACATCCCCCAGTTCGAAGAAAACATAACTGTCTTCCTGGATTAAAGGAGATTAGTGGTCCTGGCGTCATGACGCTTAGATAACACCTAGAAAATCGCAAAATCGACGCCATTTTGGCCTGGTAGGATATTTTGCATTCAAAGAGGGTTTTGATCCACAAAATAAAGATTCTAAATTAAATTCTTTTTCAAGTACATAAAAAGAAACATTATACCATCAAAAATATTTAAATTTAACCAATTAATATTCCCAGGGCAACAGTGGTCACTTACAAAGGCTAGGTTCAACACTTTAATATATTAGTTGACAAATTACCAAATTATGATTTACAAAAATAAATTCTTGTTAATAAAATAATTGTTTCTTTATACAGTAGTATGGCAATTACGCACGTATTCCGTTAGTTTGCACCATTCAGGGTTCCTTACTTACACTGTAAAAATTACTCTTAATTATTAAATCCTTGCTTAATCTTCCTCATTTATCATTCCTCCTTACCAACTCCCTTACTAAATAATAAAAGTTTAGCTTTAACATAAGTTAGTTATTTTCCTATAATTAAGCATAATTAGTCTTTATGAGATTACCTGCATTCTAAATAAATTACTACCTCTTTCTAGTTACTCCTTAACTTAAGAACCAATTAGCTTCTAAAAATGTAGAAAACAATTAAAGCTTCTGAATGTATATTTTAACCCTAAATATTTATGATTTAAAACTTGAAAATACAGTTTAATCTTCTTTTCATAAAGTTTAAAATAAGTTAAGTTAAACTCTTGTAGTTCCCAGTATATTATTTTTAACATTAAGTGTTTATGATGTCTCTTTGCATCACAACTTTACTTTTAAATAATTGTAACTCTTTAATTATAAGCAAATAAAGTTATTTTTAAAACTTTAAACATTGGAATTATATCTCTACAAAAGAAATAAAAGCATTAAAAAAAGAAAATTCTAAACTATTAGAATTTCGACACCACAGATATCTCTATCACATCACTTACCCCCAGAAATCTTTATGGGAGACGTTAAGATCACAGTAGCAGATGAAGTAAAATTTCTCGGGGTCTGGTTTGATAAGAAACTCACTTTCTTGCCCCACATCCAAATACTGCGAACGAAATGTGAGAAAGCTCTGAATGAACACCTTAAAAGTTCTTTCAAATACAAAATGGGGGCCAGATCGGACTTTCATGCTTCGAATCTATAGAGCTGCATTCGGTCAAAACTTGACTATGGATGTTCTGTGTATGGATCAGCACGAGCATCTGTGCTTAAAAAGCTAGATCCAATTCATAATAATGCTCTTCGTATTTGTTCTGGTGCCTTTAAAACTTCTCCTATTAAAAGCATATACTTTGACTGTAATGAGACATTACTCGAACTCAGGCGAGAACAGCTTTCACTGAATTATCACTTTAGAGTCATGTCCATAAACTACCATCCTTTGCAAAAGATCATCCTGGATGTGCAGTACGATCGGCTGTATTCAGCCCGACCCTCCTGTATTCCTTCCTTTGGCATGCGAATGCGCAATAGTGTATCATCAACTCCACTAGAAAATCTCAATGTTAGTAAGAGAAAGGCTTGTGAAATACCTCCATGGCAAGTCCTAAATTTCATTTTTCTCAATCCTTTTGATAATTTTGTAAAGAGTAATACACCTGATTCCATTTTGTTCAACTTTTTGCAGAACATAGAGATTTATTTAAGGAGTTCACTCCTATATTTACAGATGGCTCCAAAACAGCAGCACATGTCGGATTCGCTTATGTATATAATGATATAGTTAAGTCTTTTAAGCTTCATAGTTCATGTTCCATTTTTACTGCTAAAATCACAGCAATTCATCAGTCATTAATTTTCATCACCTGTCAAAGGGTAAAAAAATACATCATATATACAGATTCGTTAAGTCCTTTGTAATTACTTTCATCCAGAATGCCCATGCTTCATCCCATTGCCTCAGATATCCTCCAACTTGTGCATCGTTTGAAGGCACGAGGACACCATATTCAAACTGTTGGATTCCGGGACATGTTGGTATAAAGGGAAATGAATTGATTGATACCGCTGCAAAAACTGCTAATCGTATTCTGAATCATACCATTCCTTTGACAGATATAAAAAAAACTATTAGTAAAATATTATATGATAAATGGCAACATTCATGGAATCAGCAAACTCAAAATAAATTGTATGAGATAAAGCCTTTAATACAAAAGTGGACTAGTTTTCAGTGAGGGAAACTTGATGTTATATTAACTCGTTTGCGCATTGGTCATACTCGTTTTACTCATAGACACTTACTTTTAGGAGAAATTGAACCCTTTTGTAAATGTTGTCAGACCTCAGGAAGTATCAAACATATTTTAATTGAGTGTTCGAAATATAAACAGTATCGTTTTAAGCATTTCAAGACGTATACTATACATTTGGCAGAATTGATTGGAGAAAAACCTCATTTGGAGCTTTTCTCATTCCTATTGGACATTGGTTTTTTTCTATCATTTTTAACTTCACCTTTTATAACCTTTTTGCCTTTTTTCATCTCGTTTTCAGAACCAGACCTCATTTTTGACTCTAAAGAAGAAATTTTGACAAACCTAAGACAACAGAAAGTATGTGGCGTCTGCCACATAAATATACGAAGAGAGGGAAAAATTATCCCAACAAAACATCTGATATTAACTTTCGAGACACCAATTCTGCCCCAAACATTAAATGTAGTATATCTAAAATGTTCAGTAAGACCATACATTCCGAACCCCCTAAGATGATTCACTTGTCAAAGATTTGGAACTCAAAGTTGGCATGTCGAGGAAAAGTGACTTGTGGTAATTGTGCAGTGGTTGGACACGATAGCAGCACTTGTTCTGAAACAGCAAAATGTAAAAATTGTGATGGTGAATACCCATCTTACTCACGATCATGTCCTATGTTTAAGCTGGAAAAAGAAATATTGACCTTTAAAGTAAACAGTAATTTTTTATATCCAGAAGCAAGAAAAATAGTATGTTCCCGTACACTTAAAGCTGGTATCTTATATGCTGCTTCCATGAGAAATAGTAAACAAATGATTTCTATGGGTATTCAAACAGAATCAGATGATCAAGCATTAACATTTTCTGTAACAAAAACATCGACCGCACTTAAAAAAACAGCGCATTCTAACACAAATATAAAACATGCAAAACCTTTAATTAATACTAAACCTAACTTCCATGGAACCACTGAAAACAAATCAATACATGATAAGACAAGCAAAATTAAATATACTAATACTGAATATGTAAAAGCAAAATATAAATCTCCAAAGTTGAAAATATCTAAAGAGGGTCCTACTACTACTACTACTAAAAGACCCCAAATCAGGCATCTGATTATGATGATGCTGTACATGGATATGTTTCTGAAGATGAAGGAATGGCGACAGATGAGGTCT
This sequence comes from Amaurobius ferox, assembly GCA_951213105.1. Lineage (NCBI taxonomy): Eukaryota > Metazoa > Arthropoda > Arachnida > Araneae > Amaurobiidae > Amaurobius > Amaurobius ferox. The sequence goes on along the minus strand of OX578150.1, from coordinate 65,018,122 downwards.
TCCAAGAGCAGTGTCATAAGGTAAAGTTGTCCTTATAAAAAATTACTATACTAGGACTTACCTTTGATGCCTTCACTAAGGGTGGAGCATGTAAACTCCCGGTTCTCGAGCCGGAGAGACAAATACACAAGATATAAATAAACACGCTTATCTAAATTGACCAATTTATTTAATATTTAAGTTCATAGATATCCATTTATGTCTTGATTATTAATACTATTCCTAAATCCGTTATTATAATACATCTAGCGCTACCAATATTTCATTAATAAACATATTTACACTTATATTTAGACACTTTCTTTAAATCTAGAGAAACTCAAAATAGTTCTTTTACTTTAAAATACAAGAACTCGTTATTACAACATAGATTCGTACGAACTAATTGTTTATTATTAGATAACCATTAAATACTGTTAAATGTGCCTTCCGTGATAATTAGTGACAAGTGAAATACATAAATACCTATGCTCTCTTGCATTTCAACACTTATTCGCGCAATCACTATGCTGTTAGATTCTATGCTGTTAGATTCTATTCCACCTAATAACCACATTAATCAAAATGAACTCAATAGCTTGATTAGGCAAATTCCTACTCCATATCTGATCTTGTGTGACTTCAATTGTCATAATCCTCTTTGGGGAAGCAGAGACATAAATTGCAAAGGACAGCAAATTGAGCAGTGTATCAGTGCTAATAATCTGTGCCTCTTCAATAATAAAGAATACACTTACTTTCATGAACCTAGCATGACGTATCACAGTATCAACCTTGCTATTTGTACACCAGCCATATTTCCATTATGGAACTTCACAGTTGATAATGATCTCCATAATAGTGATCACTTTCCTATCATCCTTTCTAGCAGTCATGTCAGGTCATCGGCTAAAAAACCATCTCGATACATTTTTGCAAAAGCGAATTGGACACAATATACTCACCTTGCTGAGATTACTACTGGTATTATCCGAAGCGGAGATATTGACACTTTGGTTGATAGTTACTCAACTGCTGATCAATGCATCAGATGATGCTATTCCAAATAGCTCTTTAAAAACAACAAAGCTTCACTTTCCTTGGTGGACTGAATGTATGGTGACCATTAACCCGTTCAGGACCGGCGAAAGGAGAAAGAAGCGCTTCCCCAGGCCTGCACGCTCAAAGAGACTACGCACGCACGGGACCGGGCATTTTTCCCCGTTAAGCCTAATTTCATTTAAAAATTCATAAAAAATCATTACTGCAGTTAAATACGTTGAAATTTGCAGATTATTATCATTGATAGTATCTGAATAAACTGTAGTAAATTTTTCACGATATGTAAAAACACAATTGCGTAATTTAAAGAAAATATTTTCATTTTGCTAAAAAAAAGTTACATAAAATAACAAAAATATAAATAACAAAAAATTATAAACTTACGAGTATTCAAAATATAGATAAAATATTATAAAACTGAATATAAGAAAATATAAGATAAATGTAAGAAAATTACTCAATAATATTTAAAACTTTTGTAACTTATGATACATTTCAAAACACTCTCCAGGACAAAGCCCTACGTTGCAAGTTTTGCATTCATAATAAGTCAACTTGCGTTTTTTTTCTTTTACTGAACTTTTTTTGCATACAATGCATTCTCTTCGTGCCTTTTTACCTTTTGCGTCTACATATATGTTAGGAAAATGTCGCCCAGTCAATCGCAAGGGGTTTGCAACTTTTGCAGTTTGTAGTTTCGAGGGCTTATTTTCTTTATGTCTTTGGACAATTTGCTCAACAACATTTGTTCGGAATTCCAAAGATGAAATTTTTCTGCCTTTTTGCTTGCAGAACAGTATGTTTGCATTTAATAACGCCATGTCAAGAAAACCGAAAAATAATTTCCTATACCATTTTACAGTTTTTCGGAAAGCTGGGTAATGATGCATGATGGAGTCCCCTGTATCTACTCCTCCCATATACTTATTGTAATCAATAACGCAATGTGGCTTTCTTATGTCCTCTCCTGTTTTTCGATGTTTTTTTCCTGTAGGAATTAGTTCCTTACCGTGAAAAGTGGTCAACATGGTGACATCTTTCTTTTTGTCTTTGAACCCTATGACATTCATACCCTGCTTTTGAAACGCAACAATACGATCATTTTGGAAATAAGTCGGTAAATCTTTTGGCATGCCTTTCCTGTTTTTTTGCACAGTGCCACACATATTTGTTTTTTTCTGCAAAAGATGAGTGGCTAGTTCAGGAGAAACAAAAAATCTATCAAGGTATAGATTATAGCCTTTATTTTCTAAATCTGCCAACAGAGTCTTCACAACACGTTCTCCATAAAGTGCACCTGGCTCCGATAGTTCAGTGTCTTTGCCAGTATAGACAAGACAATTCCAAATGTATCCAGAATTGGAATCACATAATTTGTAGATTTTTATGCCATACCGTGATCGTTTGGAAGGAATATACTGACGGAAGCCGAGTCTCCCTTTCCACGGAAAAAGACTTTCATCGATAGAAATTTCTCTTCCGGGAATATAAAGAGTTCTGAAATTGTGTACCAGTTTTTCCAGAACTGGGTTTACCTTTTCAAGTTTTTTTGCATCCTGTTTTGATGTCTTCATTTTACATCTCAAAATTTCCAAAAACCTATTTCTCGACATGACAGAACCAAAAAAAGGATTGCAAAGCATTGGATTTGTAGAAAAATACATTTTGATTGTGGGTTTCTTGATTATACTCATTAGTATAATCAAAGATATAAACACCCTAATTTCATTTCCTGTCACGTCTACAATGCATCGAGGATCTGGAGATTTCGATGAACTTTCTTCTGTTTTGGATTTTTCAAAAATAAATTTTGAAAAATTATTTGTTTCATTTACTATAATTTCAATAATTCCATCCGTGAAAAACAAATTAAAAAAATCTAATTCCTCATCAACTGGTTCTGCACTGTTTATGTAGATACAGTACAACCTCGAAAATCCGGACTCGTCCGGACTTTGCCGATTCCGGATTTTCGATTTTTCCGGATTATAGAATTTGAATAAAATTCAGATTTGATATTAACTAAATACACTATAAAGCACTATTTTTAGTAAAAATAATGGCAAAAGTTAAGTTAATCAATTAAAACATATTATTTAATCTAAAAAATAGGGCAAAAGAAATTTCTAAGAAAAAATATACACATTAATAATTTAGAATGTGTGAATGAAACGAAATGATAAAATTCCATTTTATCATTTCATTTAAATATTTGAATTAACATTTGTTATTTCATTAATTTTGGTTTATGGGAAAGCAGTTTTCTTTATCCTGTAGATGGACATTACTTCTGCTCGGTTATAATGCTTCTTTGTTCAAGACCTTTAATTGCATGATCGATTTTTTGCATAAGATTATCAATGGGTATTTTTTCTTCTCCACATTTATCGTCACTACTTCGTTCTTTTCTATTTAATATCATATCGCGAATTTCGCCATCATTCAATTTATTTACGATTGGCGCATCATCATCATCAAAGTACAGAACTAGCGTTATATCGGCTTTGTCGAGATTTAATGAAGCGCCGGAAGATTTAATGCAGTGCTGAGATTTAATAAAGATAGAGGATTAGCACTTTTAACGATATATTTAAAGGTGTAAATGTGTTTAAATCGTTTTCACTATTAATGAACGAAAAACAAAAATAATAACTTAAAAGTTTTATTTATTATCTAGCATCTATATAATGTTACCCCTCAGGGGTTCACTTCTTTAGTGAATACGGGTGTTGCAATCCCGAGGCACCTTAGCAAGGCTTTTCTTTCCTTTTTTCTTACTCTCTCTTTCTTTTTCCTTCTTATTTTTTGTCTATCCTCCTTTCCCCTTCTTTTTGTTTTGTTCTCCTTTTGTGTTTTGTGTTTCTTGTCCCTCTCAGCTGCTGGTGTCATCAATGCCGAGCTCTTAGTAAACATCACATCTGCTCTATGGGCCCTAGTACCACTCTTCGGCCTCTGCCGTAAGGTACACCGTTTGGGCTCGGGAATGGGTTCATGTGGGTGTGATGCGAAAGGGGTAGAGCTGCGTGCATCAGTAGTTTTGCTTTTAAGAAACGTTTGCAGTAAACGGTTCCAGAGGTGAGTCCCTTGGTTGCGTTGGTTAGATGGTGGAGAGTGTTTCATATCGAGAAATCCCCCTTGGATCTTTGTTGGTCCTTGGGCCCTGTGCACCAGGTGCACGTTATGGCCCGCTCTCCATCATCTAGCTTTGCGAATGACTCCGGCGGTTACACTTGGCACGTTAGAAAAGTGTGGGGAGACGGAGCCTGGCGGGGGCTCCGATCGATCTGGAAGTAAACCGCGGTTTTTTTTATAAGTGGTTACAAGCATGGAGAATTTGAGATTGCTTTCTGTCTCAGGTTCTTCATGCTCTTTTTCAGATGAGAACAATGCTGTTCTGCCTAATATATCACGCATGGATTGGGCTGAGAGGGTTGAGATTACTGAATCCTCAAAGCCAAAAGTTGTGACTCCCAGAGGATTGGGACAAAGCTGTGTAACATCAGGTAATGCCTCAAAAGCTAGATATTTCATCATAAAGAAGTCTGAAGGAACTTTTGCAAATTGTTCACCTTTTTTGATTCAAAAAAGTATAGCTGCCTATGTAGGTGATGTAAAAAATGTTAAAAAACTAAGATCCGGTGACCTTTTGGTCGAAGTTACCACAAATGCTCAAGCAACAAACATAATGAAAATGACCCATATTGGAAATTTCAAGATCACAGTAAACTTACATATGTCACTTAATTATTCTAGAGGCGTAATTTCCGAATCAGATCTGATTTATGACAGTGAGGAAGAAATTTTGAACAATTTAATTGACCAGAATGTGTGCGCTGTAAGACGTATCAACATTCGTAGAGAAGGGAAAGTCTTACCAACTAAACACCTCATACTTACCTTTAACTCGCCAGATTTACCAAAAACCATTAAAGCAGCCTATCTGATGTGCAAAGTCCGTCCTTTCGTTCCAAATCCATTAAGGTGCTTTAAGTGCCAAAGATTTGGACACTCTAAAAATGCATGCAGAGGGAAATGTGAAACATGTGCCCGGTGTGCTGAGCCCGGACATGAATCTGAAAATTGTTCCAAAAAATTTCAGTGTGTTAATTGTAATGGTGAACACCCATCATATGCTCGATCATGCCCTAAATGGAAGATTGAAAAAGAAATACAAACTGTTAAAATCAATAATAATATTTCTTTCCCTGAAGCACGTAAAATAGTAACAGCACGTACACCTGAAGGTGTATCCTATGCCACAGTAGCCACTAAATCCTCAACTTCAGTTGCCACGCAATGTGACAAAAGATCAATTGCTACACAAACCGAACCTATCTCTGTGGCCGAAGACAGTCCAAATCCTACTAACCCATCAAGTACTCAATGTAAACCTAAATCTGCCATACCCTTAGCAACTTTTAGACCAGAGTTTTCACAGCCAAATAAACCAAGTACCAGTCGGGATACTGAAACATATGCTACAATAAACAAAAAAAAATCCAACCAAAAATCTAAATTAAAAAATGAAAAAGACGAACTTGCACCTAGAAAATCATTAAAAAGAGTAGATGCAAAAAATGATGCCAATATTGATGATGCAGTACAACTATGTGTTTCGGATGACGAAACAATGTTGACGGATGTGTTGCCACCTTCATCCAATAGGTCCAGGGTGAACAGTTCTCGTTCACCAAAAAAGAAAAAACCTACATAATGGGTTCTTTAGTTTCTTGGAACTGCCGTGGTTTGCAGACCAAGTTGTTTGAGGTTAAATCATTAATTAATACTTATCACCCCATTTGTGTCTGTCTTCAAGAAACATTTTTAAAAGTTAACAATAGTATAAATGTTAAACATTTTACTTGCATTCGCAAAGATTTTGATCAAAACAGTAGGGTTTCTGGGGGAGTAGCTTTGCTAATTTCCCATAACTATCCTACCTCCAATGTACAACTTACCACTAACTTACAAGCTGTTGCTGCTCGTATCCATATTAAGACATTGATTACAATATGCTGTATATATATTCCACCAAATGATAATATTGATCGCAAGGAACTTGATGATTTGATTGGTCAACTACCTCCGCCATTCGTAATATTGGGCGACTTTAATGGTCACAACCCTCTTTGGGGTAGTTGTGACATGAATCACAGAGGACAGCAAGTTGAACAGTGTATTAGTGATCACAGCCTGTGCCTATTAAATAGCAATGAACATACCTACTTTCATCAACCAAGCAAGACATTCCACACTATCGATCTTGCTTTCTGTTCCCCGTCAGTCCTTCCATACTGGTCCTTTTTAGTCGACAAAGATCTACACAGTAGCGACCATTTTCCCATTGTTCTCTTTAACAGTCAAATCAGATCACCTGTGAAACCATCGCGATATATCTTTTCGAAAGCTGATTGGTTAACATTTACTTCCCAAGCTGTGATAGCTGATGACGCAGTTCAGAGCTGTGACATTGATACAGCTGTAAACAATATTACAAATCTCTTGATTAAGGCTGCTGATAATACAATCCCTAAGAATTCTGGAAAAACATCCAAATATCACTTTCCTTGGTGGAATGAAGAATGTCGTGAGGCATACAAAAAACAAAAGAAAGCCTGGGCCAATTTTCGAAGGTATCCTACGACTGATAATCTTACTGTATTTAAATATACAAAAGCGGTTGCTCGTAGGATACGCAGACAAAGACAAAGAGAGTCATGGGAGGAGTATGTCAGTGGACTAAACTGTTCCATTTCCAGCAAGAAAGTATGGGAAAAGGTCAAAAAGTGTTCAGGTGTCTATAATGACCACCTTATATCTGCTATACATAGTAATGGCTCAATTATTAGCTCTCCCGCAGAAATAGCAAATGAAATAGCCAAAGCCTTTGCAGATGTTTCAAACTCAGCAAGTTATTCAGAACCATTCCTGTCACATAAAATCAGATCAGAAAAGAAACCAATTGTCTTCTCACAAGCCAAACACTTGCCATACAATTCTCCGTTTACAAAGTTTGAACTTCTTACAGCATTGTCACAGACTCAGGGAACCAGCAGTGGGCCAGATGGTGTCCATTATACTATGCTGAAACACCTTTCTGACGAGTCTTTATTGAACCTTTTATATCTGTACAACAGGATTTATATGGAACTTAAGTTTCCGACATCCTGGCAAAGAGCAATCACCATACCCATTATAAAACCAGGAAAAGACCCCAAAAGTCTTTCAAGTTACCGACCCATTGCCTTGACAAGCTGTATGTGCAAAATTATGGAAAAAATGGTAAATGCCCGACTTGTTTATTTCCTTGAAACAAATAAACTTTTGTCTCCACATCAAAGTGGTTTTAGACGAGGAAGATCTACCTCTGACAATATTATTGCTCTGGAATCCCAGATCAGGACTGCCTACCTTAGGCGAAATCATTTAGTGTCAATATTTTTTGATATTGACAAAGCCTATGATCGCACATGGCGCTATGGTATTATTAAGGACCTTTTTGATTTTAATTTAAAAGGAAATCTTCCCATTTTTATACAAAACTTTTTAGCACATAGGACATTCAAAGTTCGTATTGGTACTGTTCTTTCAAATCCTCACGTACAAGAGGAGGGAGTGCCACAAGGAAGTGTATTGAGTGTGACTCTATTTTCCATAAAAATCAATAGTATTTTAAACCATCTACCACCATCAGTTCATAAAAGCCTCTATGTGGATGATTTGCAAGTTTCATACCAAGCACATGATATGCGCACTGTTGAAAGACAGTGTCAAACTGCAGTAAATGGCATTCTGCAATGGGCTAATCTAAATGGATTCAGGTTTTCAATCCAAAAGACTTGTTGCGTTCACTTCACCAGAAAACGAGGTCTACACTTACCTCCAGAGATTTTCATGGAGAATACTAAAATTTCTGTTGTTGATGAAGTGAAATTTCTTGGAGTCTGGTTCGATAGAAAACTCACCTTCCTACCCCATGTTCAGAAATTGAGAAAGAAATGTGAGAGAGCCATTAACATTTTAAAAGTTCTGTCAAATACGAAATGGGGTGCAGATACAACTTCAATGCTACGTATATATAGGGCCATTATTTGTTCCAAGATCGATTATGGATGCAATGTTTATGGGAGTGCACGAACATCTGTTCTTCAGAAACTGGACACAATACATAATAAGGCATTACGTATATGTTCAGGTGCCTTTAGAACATCTCCTGTTCAAAGCTTATATGTGTACTGCAATGAGCCGCCTCTAGAATTCAGGCGTGAACAGTTGATGCTGAATTATTACTATCGGGTCATGTCCTTACAGAACCACCCTCTGCAACGACTAATTCTAGATGAGCATTATGATCGACTCTACGACCACAGACCCTCATGCATTCCTTCATTTGGCAAGCGGATACGAAATATATTATCAATAACCCCACAAGTAGATGTAAATATAAGGAAAACAAAGTGTTTTGAAACACCTCCATGGCATGTTCCAGATTTTATATATCTCAACCCATTTAGTAATTTTACTAAGAGAAACACAGATCAGACTATTTATCTGCAACTGTTTGCTGAACATAGAAATCTCTACAACGAGTTTACTCCTATTTTCACAGATGGTTCAAAAGCTGGCAATTACGTAGGGTTGGCTTATGTATCTAAAAATACTATAAAATCTTTTAAACTGCATGCATCTTGCTCTATTTTTACTGCTGAGATTATGGCAATATACCAGAGTCTTATATTCATATCGCATCAAATTTCCAAAAAGCACATCATTTATACCGATTCATTGAGTTCGCTACAACTTTTATCATCTAGGACTGCTATGAATTACCCTATTGCCTCTGATATTCTTAAGTATGAACATCGTCTAAAGGTACAGGGATACCATACTGAATTTTGTTGGGTGCCAGGACATGTTGGTATCAGAGGAAATGAGTTGGCAGATATTGCTGCTAAATCAGCTACTCAAAATTTAAATCTGACAATCCCTTTAACTGACATCAAACCATTCATTTTGAAAAATATTTATGACAAATGGCAGTATTCCTGGAACCAGCAGTCTCGTAATAAGTTGTATGAAGTAAAGCCCGTAATACAAAAGTGGACTAGTTTCCAATGTAGGAAACTTGAGGTACTTTTAACACGTTTGCGAATTGGTCATACTCGTTTTACCCACAGACACTTACTTTTAGGAGAAGTTGAACCCTTTTGTAATAGTTGTCAGACCTCAGCAAGTATCAAACATATTTTAATTGAGTGTACTAAATATAAACAGTTTCGTTTCAAGCATTTTAAGACTTATACATTAAATTTGGCAGAATTGATTGGAGAAAATCCTCATTTGGAGCTTTTCCCATTCCTATTGGACATTGGTTTTTTCCATCATTTTTAACATCACCTTTTATAATCTTTTAGCCATTTTTCATATCATTTGCATTGTTGCACATGTTCCATAGTATTTTCACACATTATCACTATTTTAAATTATACACGTGTTATCAATACTATTTTATGTATCTCAGTACCATATGTCTGGCGCAGCATATCCTCTTTGGATCTTGTGCCATTAAACCATAATCAACCAACCAACCAACTATATAATGTTATGTTTAAAAAGACTGATGACTCTGAAAGAAATAAAAACTTTATTAGTAATAGTCAAATCTGTAAAAAATATCGCAGTAGATAAAATAAATATCTTTTCCAAAAAAGAAAAATATCTCTCCTCTCAATGATTATTCTAAATTACGATGAGTCATTACTAGGTTACAGCAGCACCCGGACGTGGTGGGGCAGGGAAAGCGAAGAAAGGAATTTGCTTAGTTCCTAATCGTAAACACAGCCGACTGTCACCGGAGGCAAGCCGACCCCTTTGAGAGGTCTGTGTGTTAATGACCTTGTTGCTCGGTTCTGTGCGATACGATATTATTTAGTTATCTATTTGCTATTTATAGTATGTAAATATGGCTTTCTAAACAAAAAAGGCAAAATATACAGTCGATTTCAAGCTGACACTTTCGACGAGAACGAAAAAATCGTCAGATATCGGGAGGGGGAGGAGATTCCAAAGACAAAACAGAATACATTGAAGAATGGAAATCGTACTACGAAGTGAATAAAATAAATTTCCGTGAGCGTTAATATGAATTCTCGGGATTTTTAGATTTAATTGAACATCTGTGATAAAATGTTACGATAACGTTTTAAAGTGTTTAATATTAAAAATTACATTGTTTCAGAAAAATGTCTTTTTCAATAATGAGAAAAGGAAATTTTGATAATAAAAATTCCGTATTTAAATAACGATGTATATTTTACGCGAAATAATTCATCAGGAGTTGTGACTTGAATAAGGGGGAGGAGGGATTAACGCTAACAACTCAATTCACGCTCCAACCACGAGCCTATCTATCTACTGCCGTCCATCTAAACTTTCGTTTCATTTCCGAGTTCAGAAAGTCGACCGGAAAATACGGTAAAATAAATAATCTTATGTATAAAATAAATAATCTTACCTTATTATATCTTTTTTAAATCCGCGACTTCGTCAGTTCGGGGAAAAAAAAAAAAAAACGAAAATTTGGAAAACGTCCGGATTTTGGATGTCCGGATTTTCGAGGTTGTACTGTACCACTATTTGCAGAAAACTCCATACTTGGCAATTCTTTGATATCCGTTTGCCAGTCACTCGCACTTAAATTGTCCGCACTATTATCGGCATAATCAACTATTTCAGTGTCATCTGAATAGTCAGATTCACTGCTGCTAATATTCGAAAAATCACTTTCCTCCGTTTCACTATCAGATTCGTTCATCAATTTAAAAATCTCGCTCTCACTTAAATATTTTACTCTTTTCGCCATGATGGCTAAGATAAAACTGACCCAAATCGTACAAAATACTATCTTGCTAACTACTCCCAACCCTAAGCAATAAACATTTCATCCTTTCCCCCAATCCGCGAAGAAAAAAAACAAAACAGCGCTCTGTAAATCACAGCCCTTCAAATGCTCAAACCTTCGGAAAAGAGCGAACACGTGCAGTTGTTTACATTTTCGAATCCCCCTCATACAACAACAAACAAAAAAAAAAAGCTCGGAACCGAAAGTGCAAATTGAAGGTCAAAGCTCTCTGGAATGATATTTGAAAATGTAACGGACTTCAACCGCCATCTAGTGCCGTTTAAAAATTCAAATAAAACGTTCGAATCTGAAATCACGTCTGTGCGATGATGGGCCGGCTGGCACGGAAACACTGATCACAAATACGATATCGCGGGCCGTGAGGGGAGAATCGTCTGATCACATATACGCGATCACGGTCCTGAACAGGTTAAGCAACAACGTAAGGCTTAGGGTATTTTTTGTCGTTATCCTACAATGACCAATTACATAGCTTTCAAGCAGCAAAAGCAATTGCTAGAAGAGTTCGTCGAAAGTGTCAACGAGAGTCAAGGGCAAAAGTATGTATCCGAAATAACTTTCTCAACTCCAAGCACAATCGTATGGGAAAGATGAAAAAGTGTTCTGGATTATATAGAGAACATCCTATTTCCATTCTAAATTGTAACGGTTCAACTATTAGTTCCTCGTTAGACATTGCTAATAAAATTGCCAAAGAGTTTCTAAATGTCTCTAAAGCAACAAACTACCCTGAACTATTTCTAACTCACAAACTCAGGTCGGAAAGTAAACCTATTGTTTTCCCAGTAGCAAATAACCAACAGTACAGTTCAGGAGTTTACCATGACAGAGTTGATGACAGCTTTATTAAAAATACACAAAACTTGTAGTGGGCCAACGGCCGTACCGTGCTGAAAACACCGGTTCTCGTTAGATCACCGAAGTGAAGCAGCATCGGGCGCGGTTAGTACTTGGTGGGTGACCACCTCGGAACGCCGCGTGCTGTTGGCCATCTCGGGTGCGGTATCCCCGTGGTTTGCGCGCTAGATTTGCACGCTGCCACAAATGCCGCCGTGTTCATGCGGAGTACGATCACGTTAAACATGTGGGTCCGTAAGTCCTTCCGAGAGGTTGGTGGTAGGGGAAGGAGGGTACGGTCCCTGTGGATGCCTCCCCCACTGGGTTCCGGTCTAAATTGGGTGGCACTTCCCGGCCGTCCATACAGTTACCTTACACCTTTCTGGTAGGTCGGACGGTCTGGGTCTCAACAACAACAAAACTTGTAGTGGACCAGACGAAATTAATTACCTCATGCTAAAATACCTTTCTCATGTCTCCTTGTTGAACCTCCTGCATCTGTTTAACAGAATCAGGTTCGAACGTAAATTTCCTAAATCATGGCAAAGAGCCATCACCATTCCCATCATGAAACCAGGTAAGGACCCATTAAGTCCTTTAAGTTATCGACCTATAGCACTTACAAGCTGTGTATGTAAACTGCTTGAAAAAATGATAAACTTTTTGCTTGTATTTCTTCAGAAGACAATAAAAAATTATCGCCACATCAAAGTGGCTTTCGACAAGGTAGATCTACCACCGGCAATCTAATTTCCTTAGAATCACAAATTAGGACTGCCTTTCTTAGGCGAAACCATTTAGTTTCTATATTTTTTGATATAGACAAAATCTATGATCGAACATGGCACTATGGTATTTTTAAGGATCTATTTGATTTTAATTTAAAAGGTAATCTTCCCATTTTTATCCAAAACTTTTTAGATTACAGGACATTCCAAGTTCGCATTGGTTCAGTTCTCTCTCACACATATGTACAAGAAGGAGTGCCTCAAGGAAGTGTACTGAGTGTGACACTTTTTAATATCAAAGTCAACAGTATTTTAAACCAATTACCATTGTCAGTTCATGAAACCATGTATGTTGATGATCTGCAAGTTTCCTGTCAAGCACATGATATGCGTTCAGTTGAGCGACAATGTCAAGCTGCTGTTAATTGTATCTTGCGATGGGCAAACGTAAATGAATTCAGTTTTTCTACTCAAAAGACATGTTGTATTCACTTCACAAGAAAACGTGGCATTCACTTACCCCCAGAAATCTTTATGGAAGACGTTAAGATCACAGTAGCAGATGAATTAAAATTTCTCGGGATCTGGTTTGATAAGAAACTCACTTTCATGCCCCACATCAAAAGACTGTGAACGAAATGTTGTTGTTGAGACCCAGACCGTCCAACCTACCAGAAAGGTGTAAAGTATCTGTTTGGACGGCCGGGAAGTTCCACCCAATGTAGACTGGAACCCAGTGGGGGAGGCATCCACAGGGACCATACCCTCCTTCGTCAGTAGCAGATGAAGTAAAATTTCTCGGGTTCTGGTTTGATAAGATACTCACTATCTTGCCCCACATTCAAAGACGGCGAACGAAATGTGAGAAAGCTCTGAATATCCTAAAGGTTCTCTCAAATACAAAATAGGGTGCAGATCGAATTTCCATGCATCGAATCTATAGAGCTGTTATTCGGTCAAAGCTTGGCTATGGATGTTCTGTATACAGATCAGCACGTGCATCTGTGCTTAAGAAGCTTGATCCAATTCATAATAATGCCTTCGTATTAGTTCTGGTGCCTTCAAAACTTCTCCCGGCCTCTGCCGTAAGGTACACCGTTTGGGCTCGGGAATGGGTTCATGTGGGTGTGATGCGAAAGGGGTAGAGCTGCGTGCATCAGTAGTTTTGCTTTTAAGAAACGTTTGCAGTAAACGGTTCCAGAGGTGAGTCCCTTGGTTGCGTTGGTTAGATGGTGGAGAGTGTTTCATATCGAGAAATCCCCCATGGATCTTTGTTGGTCCTTGGGCCCTGTGCACCAGGTGCACGTTATGGCCCGCTCTCCATCATCTAGCTTTGCGAATGACTCCGGCGGTTACACTTGGCACGTTAGAAAAGTGTGGGGAGACGGAGCCTAGCGGGGGCTCCGATCGATCTGGAAGTAAACCGTGGTTTTTTTATAAGTGGTTACAAGCATGGAGAATTTGAGATTGCTTTCTGTCTCAGGTTCTTCATGCTCTTTTTCAGATGAGAACAATGCTGTTCTGCCTAATATATCACGCATGGATTGGGCTGAGAGGGTTGAGATTACTGAATCCTCAAAGCCAAAAGATGTGACTCCCAGAGGATTGGGACAAAGCTGTGTAACATCAGGTAATGCCTCAAAAGCTAGATATTTCATCATAAAGAAGTCTGAAGGAACTTTTGCAAATTGTTCACCTTTTTTGATTCAAAAAAGTATAGCTGCCTATGTAGGTGATGTAAAAAATGTTAAAAAACTAAGATCCGGTGACCTTTTGGTCGAAGTTACCACAAATGCTCAAGCAACAAACATAATGAAAATGACCCATATTGGAAATTTCAAGATCACAGTAAACTTACATATGTCACTTAATTATTCTAGAGGCGTAATTTCCGAATCAGATCTGATTTATGACAGTGAGGAAGAAATTTTGAACAATTTAATTGACCAGAATGTGTGCGCTGTAAGACGTATCAACATTCGTAGAGAAGGGAAAGTCTTACCAACTAAACACCTCATACTTACCTTTAACTCGCCAGATTTACCAAAAACCATTAAAGCAGCCTATCTGATGTGCAAAGTCCGTCCTTTCGTTCCAAATCCATTAAGGTGCTTTAAGTGCCAAAGATTTGGACACTCTAAAAATGCATGCAGAGGGAAATGTGAAACATGTGCCCGGTGTGCTGAGCCCGGACATGAATCTGAAAATTGTTCCAAAAAATTTCAGTGTGTTAATTGTAATGGTGAACACCCATCATATGCTCGATCATGCCCTAAATGGAAGATTGAAAAAGAAATACAAACTGTTAAAATCAATAATAATATTTCTTTCCCTGAAGCACGTAAAATAGTAACAGCACGTACACCTGAAGGTGTATCCTATGCCACAGTAGCCACTAAATCCTCAACTTCAGTTGCCACGCAATGTGACAAAAGATCAATTGCTACACAAACCGAACCTATCTCTGTGGCCGAAGACAGTCCAAATCCTACTAACCCATCAAGTACTCAATGTAAACCTAAATCTGCCATACCCTTAGCAACTTTTAGACCAGAGTTTTCACAGCCAAATAAACCAAGTACCAGTCGGGATACTGAAACATATGCTACAATAAACAAAAAAAAATCCAACCAAAAATCTAAATTAAAAAATGAAAAAGACGAACTTGCACCTAGAAAATCATTAAAAAGAGTAGATGCAAAAAATGATGCCAATATTGATGATGCAGTACAACTATGTGTTTCGGATGACGAAACAATGTTGACGGATTTGTTGCCACCTTCATCCAATAGGTCCAGGGTGAACAGTTCTCGTTCACCAAAAAAGAAAAAACCTACATAATGGGTTCTTTAGTTTCTTGGAACTGCCGTGGTTTGCAGACCAAGTTGTTTGAGGTTAAATCATTAATTAATACTTATCACCCCATTTGTGTCTGTCTTCAAGAAACATTTTTAAAAGTTAACAATAGTATAAATGTTAAACATTTTACTTGCATTCGCAAAGATTTTGATCAAAACAGTAGGGTTTCTGGGGGAGTAGCCTTGCTAATTTCCCATAACTATCCTACCTCCAATGTACAACTTACCACTAACTTACAAGCTGTTGCTGCTCGTATCCATATTAAGACATTGATTACAATATGCTGTATATATATTCCACCAAATGATAATATTGATCGCAAGGAACTTGATGATTTGATTGGTCAACTACCTCCGCCATTCGTAATATTGGGCGACTTTAATGGTCACAACCCTCTTTGGGGTAGTTGTGACATGAATCACAGAGGACAGCAAGTTGAACAGTGTATTAGTGATCACAGCCTGTGCCTATTAAATAGCAATGAACATACCTACTTTCATCAACCAAGCAAGACATTCCACACTATCGATCTTGCTTTCTGTTCCCCGTCAGTCCTTCCATACTGGTCCTTTTTAGTCGACAAAGATCTACACAGTAGCGACCATTTTCCCATTGTTCTCTTTAACAGTCAAATCAGATCACCTGTGAAACCATCGCGATATATCTTTTCGAAAGCTGATTGGTTAACATTTACTTCCCAAGCTGTGATAGCTGATGACGCAGTTCAGAGCTGTGACATTGATACAGCTGTAAACAATATTACAAATCTCTTGATTAAGGCTGCTGATAATACAATCCCTAAGAATTCTGGAAAAACATCCAAATATCACTTTCCTTGGTGGAATGAAGAATGTCGTGAGGCATACAAAAAACAAAAGAAAGCCTGGGCCAATTTTCGAAGGTATCCTACGACTGATAATCTTACTGTATTTAAATATACAAAAGCGGTTGCTCGTAGGATACGCAGACAAAGACAAAGAGAGTCATGGGAGGAGTATGTCAGTGGACTAAACTGTTCCATTTCCAGCAAGAAAGTATGGGAAAAGGTCAAAAAGTGTTCAGGTGTCTATAATGACCACCTTATATCTGCTATACATAGTAATGGCTCAATTATTAGCTCTCCCGCAGAAATAGCAAATGAAATAGCCAAAGCCTTTGCAGATGTTTCAAACTCAGCAAGTTATTCAGAACCATTCCTGTCACATAAAATCAGATCAGAAAAGAAACCAATTGTCTTCTCACAAGCCAAACACTTGCCATACAATTCTCCGTTTACAAAGTTTGAACTTCTTACAGCATTGTCACAGACTCAGGGAACCAGCAGTGGGCCAGATGGTGTCCATTATACTATGCTGAAACACCTTTCTGACGAGTCTTTATTGAACCTTTTATATCTGTACAACAGGATTTATATGGAACTTAAGTTTCCGACATCCTGGCAAAGAGCAATCACCATACCCATTATAAAACCAGGAAAAGACCCCAAAAGTCCTTCAAGTTACCGACCCATTGCCTTGACAAGCTGTATGTGCAAAATTATGGAAAAAATGGTAAATGCCCGACTTGTTTATTTCCTTGAAACAAATAAACTTTTGTCTCCACATCAAAGTGGTTTTAGACGAGGAAGATCTACCTCTGACAATATTATTGCTCTGGAATCCCAGATCAGGACTGCCTACCTTAGGCGAAATCATTTAGTGTCAATATTTTTTGATATTGACAAAGCCTATGATCGCACATGGCGCTATGGTATTATTAAGGACCTTTTTGATTTTAATTTAAAAGGAAATCTTCCCATTTTTATACAAAACTTTTTAGCACATAGGACATTCAAAGTTCGTATTGGTACTGTTCTTTCAAATCCTCACGTACAAGAGGAGGGAGTGCCACAAGGAAGTGTATTGAGTGTGACTCTATTTTCCATAAAAATCAATAGTATTTTAAACCATCTACCACCATCAGTTCATAAAAGCCTCTATGTGGATGATTTGCAAGTTTCATACCAAGCACATGATATGCGCACTGTTGAAAGACAGTGTCAAACTGCAGTAAATGGCATTCTGCAATGGGCTAATCTAAATGGATTCAGGTTTTCAATCCAAAAGACTTGTTGCGTTCACTTCACCAGAAAACGAGGTCTACACTTACCTCCAGAGATTTTCATGGAGAATACTAAAATTTCTGTTGTTGATGAAGTGAAATTTCTTGGAGTCTGGTTCGATAGAAAACTCACCTTCCTACCCCATGTTCAGAAATTGAGAAAGAAATGTGAGAGAGCCATTAACATTTTAAAAGTTCTGTCAAATACGAAATGGGGTGCAGATACAACTTCAATGCTACGTATATATAGGGCCATTATTCGTTCCAAGATCGATTATGGATGCAATGTTTATGGGAGTGCACGAACATCTGTTCTTCAGAAACTGGACACAGTACATAATAAGGCATTACGTATATGTTCAGGTGCCTTTAGAACATCTCCTGTTCAAAGCTTATATGTGTACTGCAATGAGCCGCCTCTAGAATTCAGGCGTGAACAGTTGATGCTGAATTATTACTATCGGGTCATGTCCTTACAGAACCACCCTCTGCAACGACTAATTCTAGATGAGCATTATGATCGACTCTACGACCACAGACCCTCATGCATTCCTTCATTTGGCAAGCGGATACGAAATATATTATCAATAACCCCACAAGTAGATGTAAATATAAGGAAAACAAAGTGTTTTGAAACACCTCCATGGCATGTTCCAGATTTTATATATCTCAACCCATTTAGTAATTTTACTAAGAGAAACACAGATCAGACTATTTATCTGCAACTGTTTGCTGAACATAGAAATCTCTACAACGAGTTTACTCCTATTTTCACAGATGGTTCAAAAGCTGGCAATTACGTAGGGTTGGCTTATGTATCTAAAAATACTATAAAATCTTTTAAACTGCATGCATCTTGCTCTATTTTTACTGCTGAGATTATGGCAATATACCAGAGTGTTATATTCATATCGCATCAAATTTCCAAAAAGCACATCATTTATACCGATTCATTGAGTTCGCTACAACTTTTATCATCTAGGACTGCTATGAATTACCCTATTGCCTCTGATATTCTTAAGTATGAACATCGTCTAAAGGTACAGGGATACCATACTGAATTTTGTTGGGTGCCAGGACATGTTGGTATCAGAGGAAATGAGTTGGCAGATATTGCTGCTAAATCAGCTACTCAAAATTTAAACCTGACAATCCCTTTAACTGACATCAAACCATTCATTTTGAAAAATATATATGACAAATGGCAGTATTCCTGGAACCAGCAGTCTCGTAATAAGTTGTATGAAGTAAAGCCCGTAATACAAAAGTGGACTAGTTTCCAATGTAGGAAACTTGAGGTACTTTTAACACGTTTGCGAATTGGTCATACTCGTTTTACCCACAGACACTTACTTTTAGGAGAAGTTGAACCCTTTTGTAATAGTTGTCAGACCTCAGCAAGTATCAAACATATTTTAATTGAGTGTACTAAATATAAACAGTTTCGTTTCAAGCATTTTAAGACTTATATATTAAATTTGGCAGAATTGATTGGAGAAAATCCTCATTTGGAGCTTTTCCCATTCCTATTGGACATTGGTTTTTTCCATCATTTTTAACATCACCTTTTATAATCTTTTAGCCATTTTTCATATCATTTGCATTGTTGCACATGTTCCATAGTATTTTCACTCATTATCACTATTTTAAATTATACACGTGTTATCAATACTATTTTATGTATCTCGGTACCATATGTCTGGCGCAGCATATCCTCTTTGGATCTTGTGCCATTAAACCATAATCAACCAACCAACCAATCAAAACTTCTCCTATTCAAAGTATATACGTTGACTGTAATGAGACATGACTCGAATCAGGCGAGGACAGCTTTGACTGAATTATCACTTTAGAGTCATGTCGATGAACTACCATCCTTTGCAGCGGATCATCCTGGATGTGCAGTACGATCGGCTGTATTCAGCCCGACCCTCCTGTATTCCTTCCTTTGGCATGCGAATGCGCAATAGTGTTTCATCAACTCCAATAGAAAATCTCAATGTTAGAAAGAGAAAGGCTTGTGAAATACCTCCATGGCAAGTCCCAAACCTCATTTTTCTCAATCCTTTTGATAATTTTTAAAAGAGTAGTACACCTGATTACATTTATGTTCAACTTTTTGCAGAACATAGAGATTTATTTAAGGAGTTCACTCCTATTTTTACATATGGCTCCAAAACAGCAGCTCATGTTGGATTTGCTTATGTATGTAATGATATAGTGAAGTCTTTTAAGCTTCATACCTCATGTTCCATTTTTACTGCTGAAATCACAGCAATTCACCAATCATTAATTTTCATCTCCCATCAAAGGGTAAAAAAATATATTATATATACAGATTCGTTAAGTTCTTTGCAATTACTTTCATGCAGAATGGCTATGCTTCATCCCATTGCCTCAGATATCCTCCAACTTGTGCATCGTCTGAAGGCACGAGGACACCATATTCAATTTTGTTAGGTTCCGAGTCATGTTGGTATAAAGGGAAACGAATTATCTGATACCGCTGCAAAAACAGCTGATCATATATTATGAATCATCCCATTCCTTTGACAGATATTAAAAAAACTATTAGTAAAATATTGTATGATAAGTGGCAACATTCATGGAATCAGCAAACTCAAAATAAATTGTATGAGATAAAGCCTTTAATACAAAAGTGAACTAGTTTTCAGTGTAGGAAACTTGATGTTATATTAACTCGTTTGCGCATTGGTCATACTCGTTTTACCCATAGACACTTACTTTTAGGAGAAATTGAACCCTTTTGTAATAGTTGTCAGACCTCAGGAAGTATCAAACATATTTTAATTGAGTGTTCGAAATATAAACAGTATCGTTTTAAGCATTTCAAGACGTATACTATACATTTGGCAGAATTGATTGGAGAAAATCCTCACTTGGAGCTTTTCTCATTCCTATTGGACATTGGTTTTTTTCTATCATTTTTAACTTCACCTTTTATAACCTTTTTGCCTTTTTTCATCTAGCTTTCATTGTTGTACATGTTGCCTAGTCATGGTTTTTTCACACATTATCACTCTTAATTTATACACATGTTTTAATCCATACTAATTCATGTATCTTGGTACCATATGTCTGGCGCAGCATATCCTCTTAGGATCTTGTACAATAAAACCTTAATCAACCAACCAACCAACCTACAATGACCAATTACATAGTTTTCAAGCAAGCAAAAGAAATTGCTAGAAGAGTTCGTCTAAAGTGTCAACGGGAGTCATGGCAAAAGTATGTATCCGAAATAACTTTCTCTTCTCCAAGCAAAATCGTATGGGAAAGGTTGAAAAACTTTTCTGGATTATATAGAGAACATCCCATTTCCATTCTAAATTGCAACAGTTCAACTATTAGGTCCTCGTTAGACATTGCTAATGAAATTGCCAAAGAGTTTCCAAATGTCTGTAATGCAACAAACTACCCTGAGCCGTATCTAACTTACAAACTTAGGTCGGAAAGTAAACCTATTGTTTTCCTAGAAGCATATATCCAACAGTACAATTCACAGTTTATCATGATAGAGTTGATGACAGCTTTATCAAAAACACACAAAACTTGTAGTGGACCAGACGAAATTAATTTTCTCATGCTAAAATACCTTTCTCATGACTCCTTGTTGAACCTCCTGCATCTGTTCAACAGAATCTGGTGTGAACATAAATTTCCTAAATCAAGGCAAAGAGCCATCACTATTCCCTTCATGAAACCAGGTAAGGACCCATTAAGTCCTTTAAGTTATCGACCTATAGCACTTACAAGCTGTGTATGTAAACTGCTTGAAAAAATGGCTTTCGACAAGGTACATGACTCCTTGTGGCTACCGCCAACAATTTAGTTTTCTTAGAATTACAAATTAGGACTGCCTTTCTTAGGCGAAACCATTTTGTTCCCATATTTTTTGATATAGACAAAGACTATGATCGAATATGACACTATGGTGTTATTAAGCACCTATTTGATTTTAATTTAAAGGGCATTCTTCCCAGAAATTGTTGAGGACATCGAGGACGGCTCAAACATATTTTCAGATTGCTGGCATGGCTACAAAACTGAAGAATTAGACGATGCCGACTTCCAACATTTGAAACTAAACCATCAGTATAACTTTGTGGATGAGCTCATACTCAAAGAGAGACTCTAGGGATCCGTGAAATGGCATAACAAAAAGCATAGAGGCACTGCGAGACAGCACTTGGACTCATATTTCGCAGAATTTATGTGGCGAAGCATTACCGGTAGTGATAAATTTTATGAAATTTTATAGGCAATAGCTGAGTTCGGGCAGCCACAAATTTCAATGTAATAAAATATTTTTTTGATTGGCTAGTACGTTTTGTATAAGGACTTCACTCTTTCTATTAAGAAGACCGTTTCTAAACCACATCTTGTTAGGGTTAATATGCGGGAAACGCTTTTGGTTTCTGTATTTGAACCAGTTTTTCTTGTTATTTTCTCTTTCTTTGTTGAAAAAGATTTTTATAATATCCTCTCCCGCTATACCAGGTATAGTGTTATGAAGATATGCCTGTTTTGCCGCCGCATCTGCTTGTTCGTTGATGCCTTTATGACCAGGTGTCCATATGAAGATTATATTGTCTTCGTTTGCTTTTTCTATAAGGGCCTTGTGGATGTGTAGTATGATGCATGGAGAGTCTTTCCCAATATTTTTGAGGCTTTTGAGAGAGCTTAAACTATCAGTGCAGATAATGCACTTCTTCCCCTTATTGGTCCATTCCTCTATCACTTTTAAAATGGCCAGTGCCTCTATTGTAAAGATAGAATTGTGTTGTGACGTCGAATAACTTCTGCTGATATGAAGGCTGGGGATAACTATTCCTATCGGACTTCCTTGGTCAGTTTTAGACCCAGTTCGTTTTTATCAGTGAAGTTTTTAAAATGAGCTTGTATCAATGGTTCTGGAAGGTTTTTGTTCTGGAAAGCCAGTTCATTTGTTAATATCTTGTAGTTGATATTACCAATAGGAGGAATCCAAGTCAGAAGGTCTGTTTTGTATATCCCCAAATCTTCAAAAATGTTTTTCATATTAGTTGTAATAGGTGCCTTTTCTGTCTTCCAGTTATCATAAATTTAAGGCGGGGGATTCCAAATAATCTCTTTCAAAGGGGACCAGCTTCCCAAATATACATTTCTTATAAAAAACTTTTTTGCTAGTGTCGCATGCCGCTCATGAAGAGGAGCAGAATTGGTCTCTGCAAAAAGGATACTGAGAGGGGTGCATTTCGGAAGTCCCGTTGCAATGCGTAGCATGCTATTAAAAATAGGATTTATTTTTTTATAGTGAGTCTTACTTGCTGCGCTGAAAACCGGGGATCCATATTCACTTTGACTTCTAATAGTTGCATTTCCAATCCTCAGTAGATGAGTTGTACTTGCGCCCCATTTTTTAGAGGAGATGTATTTAAATCCATTTAAGGCTTTGGCACTTTTGTGTTTTAAATATTCGAAGTGATCCTTCCAGGTTAGGTTTTTATCAAATATAATTCCTAAGATTTTTATTTTGTTTACTTCCGGTACTATGACATTATTTATTTTTATCTCACATTGTATCTTTTTCCTTTTAGTGGTGAATATAATTGTTTGGCATTTTACCGGATTGATAGACAGTTTCCATTTTTTGTACCAGTTGTTGCATATATTTACAGCATTTTGAAGGTTTCTTCTTGCTTCTTTTTCATCATTATGGTCGCTGTACATAATGTCATCTGCATAAACTAGGCATGTTACTTCTTCTGTTATGTGTTGAAAGAGATCGTTCATATATAGCATGAATAAAAACGGGCAAGTAATACAAGCTTGAGGAAGCCCCTGGTTACTAGTTGCCAAATTTGAGAAGGTGTTTCTCCATTTAATCTGATTAGTCCTTTGATTTAGGAAGTTATGAATCCACAGGCCTATTTTTCCTTAGATGCCCTTAGTCGCTGCTTTTTTAAGCAACCCGTCAATCCAAATAGAATCGCACGCTGTCTTAAGGTCAATTGATACGCAAAAAATGTGATTTTTTTTCCTTGCCAAGAGGATATCATTTTGTGCTTTTACTAGCAACGTGATGCAACTCTTGTGGGGCAAAAATCCATAATTATTTTTGTGAAAAAGCTTTTTTTATAAAATGTATCATTTATTAATCTCTGAAGAATCATTCTTTCCATAATTTTGGCTATTGTAGGCGTAAAGGCAATAGGTCGATATGCCTTTTTGTCGCTAGGATTTTTATGTGGTTTCAGGATCGGAATAATGATCGTATGTGTCCAATCAGTGGGAATTCTACCCGTTCTAAAACTAATATTAGCAGTATTCCAGATTGAAGTAAGAACTGCTTCCGGAAGACATTTTATCATTTTTATCGTAATTCCATCATGCCCTGGCGTTGATTGACGGATTCGATTTATTGCAGTTTTGAATTCTGACCATGTAAAATCTTTGTTTGGCGGAGAAAGCAAGGTGTCAACAAAGCTTATCGGTAACTTCGGATATTCCTGGTTTTTATTGTATAGTTGACTGAAAAGGTTGTCCTGATCTTTTGCCGAAGTCACTATTCTATTGTTACTACTGATTTGATTAATGCTTTGGTAGGAAGAGCTGGTGCATGTATTAATTTGTCTGATGATTTTGTAGATGTTGTTGTTTTTGGCCGTTCTTTTGCATGTACTTGCCCAATAGTTTCTTTTTAGGGTTTTTAGAAGGTTTTTGAGTTTGTTTTTGTATTTCTTATATTCATTCCAATTTTCACAGCTAGCGTGCTTCTTTGCTTTGTTGAGATGTTTCCTCATTTTTGCCCGAATAATACTGCATTTCATATTCCACCAAGGGACCCTCGGTTTTGGTAGTTCCTGAAGAGATTTACTGTAGTTAATTGTTCTTTTCATAATCTTACAGAACTTTTCGGGGTCTTTTAAATCATTCTCATATTTTTTGGTTTCTTCATAAAATATTCCCCAATTAAAAATTACTCTGCAGTAAGTTTCATTTCCAACAGATCGGTTAAATGTAACTTTGATTGGAAAGTGATCACTTCCCAGATTGTCCAGAAATACATTCCAAGAAAAGTCCGCAGCAATATCTGGCGAGCATAAAGTCAGGTCCAGGGCCGACAAAGCACCCCTCCCATCTATTCTAGTCCCAGTCTTATGATTTAGAAGAAGGAGTTGTTGATCTTGAATCCAATTAAAAAGTCTTTCCCCACTATAGTTAGTGGAGAACCCCCAGTTTTTGTGTGAAGCATTGAAGTCACCTGCTATAATGTATTTCGTATTATTATCAATTTTGATCTCCTTAAGAATGTTGTTGTTCCGTATGCCTTTCCTGCAGTATATGTTTATAATATTAAATTTGTGGTTTTGATTATAGATTTCCATTTCCTGAAGTTCTATTTCCGGAAGCATCTTTTTATTAATAATCTTTGCACTCATGCTTTTTTTTATGGCAATAAGGAGCCCTCCTCCTCTGTAATGGTTAGGACGGTCAAATCTAAAAATAATTTTATCCTTGAGCGAAAACGAGTGATTGGGTTTAAGGAAAGTTTCTTGCAAAATTAAAATATCTGCCTGGCTGAACGACAGGGAAAAATTAAGATCAGGGCCCCGAATGTTCCATTGGATGATAGACAAAGCAGAGAAAGCGACCAAAAAGAACCTACACACAAACCAACCAACAGCAGAAACGACACACAATTACAAAACCATTTCTTCAATCTGATATCTATCATTTTCCTCTTGGTCATTGTTTTCATATATTTTTTTTTGTTATTGTTAATCTTTATAGGAGATTCCTCATTCACACGTTTATTATTTTGCTGACTTCTTTCTTTTACCTTTTTGTCATTCCCTTCAGTCCTTAATTCTGGTTTTTGTTCCTTTCTATTATTTTTCTGTTCTGTATGGTCTTCTTCTTGACTGTAGCTTATTTTTTCCTTTTCCTTGGTTTTTGGATTCATATTTTGACTTTCTATTACTTGTTTTAACATCCTAATTTGATTTTCCATGTTTTGATTCATTTTTTCTATTAAAGGTTGTACCACGCTTGAAACTATTTTACTTATATATTCTATCTGATTTTCAGGGTGGGTTACGACATTAGGTGTCATGTTTTCTACTTGTCTTGAGTTACTTTTAACTTTTTCTGCATAGGATGAGTTTATTTTGTCTTTTGCTTCCTTGTATGTCATTTTACCTTCTCTTTTTAGTTTTAGAATATTAATTTCCTTCTGTTTAGCTTCACATGTTTCACTATCAGCTGTATGATCCAATTTGCAGTTTCTGCATTTTAAGTCTGTTGGGTTGGGACATTCTCTTTCATCATGATTTCCCGCACATTTTTTACATATGACTTGTGATCTACAATTGTTATTCCCGTGCCCAAACATCCAGCATTTCTTGCATTGTCTTGGTTTTACTTTAAGGGTTTGATGTAATATATTTGTATTCCTATATGTATTTTTTCCTCCATATTCTGCTTTAAAGTTGGAGTACGGAATTTTATTGTTTTTAGTAATCTAATTTCATTCTCTACTTTTTTTTTAAATCTCATATATTACAATGTTTTGATCGCTCAGGTCATTCATTATATCCTCCAGTGTGATATCTGTGTCGATGTTGTTAATTACATAGTCTGATAGAATATTATCAAGGTTTAATTTCACAGTTATTGGAATGTCTTGAATTGTTTTTATCTCTATGATTTCCAGGGCTGCTTTGTAAGGAAATGAAACCTAAGTGGTTAGAGCAATTACTAAGAATCTGTTTTCTAAGCTCAAAAGGGTTGCCCGCCCGCAAGGGGGACGAGGGAATAAAAAAAAAACATAAAGTCATTACATCCCATGTCATGTACATAATCAGTCAGTTCGGGTAAATCCAAGCCAAAGAGGGAGTCACTCCACCCCGAAGGGGGGAGAAACCCGCCATACTCAACCCGGACCAAGCACCAACGTAAGCCGACCCAGAGCACCGTCAAAAAGAAATAACGAAAACCAACTTACCACCGAGAAAACAGAGACCCAACCCAAACGGAAAGAATTCACCTGAACTTCACCAAACAGCAAGAAGACCAAACCAATACAGCGAAGAAAAAATTTCCCCAAGGTAACAGCGCACCAGTGCCACCCAACCTCTCCGAACGAAAAGGGTGAACTTCAAACTAAAACGTTCGTGTTTACTTTCTGAGCTAAGGTTGCCGTTCTACTGGTTTTAAGCCAATTTTGACATGCATTGGCTGCAATAATGGCCGGCTATTGGAAATCTGATGAACATATGTGAGAGTTAATTAAGGTATAAAATGTTAAAAAGTTTGGTGTGAATGATAAAACTTTGGTATTTTAATCTTTTGGCAGAGGAAAATTCAAAATAACTAGAATAGGAAACCAGTAAACAGTTATCAAAGCATTTTTGTGAATTCATTTAAGATGCTCAATAGTTTGTTAATTCCTGTGAGCTTGGGTGTGTTGGAGGTTTTTGCAGTCTCAGCAGTAATTTTTTTGAGCATTGGAACTGGATTGATTGTTTTTTTCACTTACAATTTGTGGACTGTTTGCGTTATGAGTAGCGGGGGAGGAGGGGGCAATGTTTAGGCTTGATTTGGGCAGGGTATTACAAGGAGGTCTGGGGGGAGCATTAATTATCTCAGAAGATGAATTTACAGAGGATACCGGAGCAACAATTACTGAAGGGATGGCGGGTGATTGACTGCTACAGGAAGGGAGGGATGGTCATGTCGAACTGGGCTCGGCAGAGGAAGGGGGGAGCATAGTTTTTTAAGTTTCACTTTTGTTCTAGCCAAAGCGGCGTCATTTTCGAGGGATGCTTTTATTGACGGGAAGTTCCTGCATGAACCAGTCCATGCATTAACAGGGGGGGGAGGTTCTGCGCGAGGGGGAATTCTTTGCCGGGTATTCTGACTATTATGAATGGGAGAGGTTGCACGGGATCCAGGGTAAGAATTGTATGGATCCAGGATAGTAGCTTTCATTGGGGGTCTTCTTTTATTGGCTGGGTTTGCGGGGCAGGCTCTGAAATTCGCAGGATGGGGACCGTTGCAATTAGCACAAGTTGCAGGAGTGGTTCTTGGTTTAGTACAAGGATGGGTGGGATGAGGGCCGGCACATTTCGTGCATTTATGGTCATGTCTACAATTGTTTGAGGAATGTTGCCACCCCTGACAACGGTAGCATTGTTGGAATCCTTTTGATATAAATGGAGCAATCTCGGTGAATATGTAGTTTACATGTCGAATTTTGTAGATTTGTTCTAGGTCCGTTGTCGGTGGGAGGTGCATGAGGATGGGAAGGGGAGCTTGGTCCGAAGACTACGCATATTGTGGATTTTGATTGGCTGAATCCCAATTCCTTCAAAATATTCCTTAATTTCTTCCGTAGGGTAGGAGGGCGGAAGGCCTTTGATGACTAACTTTTTCGGTCTGTCTACTTTGAGATCTATGGAATGGAACTTGTAGTTGTTATTCAGGAGGAATTTTTGTACAGCTCTGTAATGGTCGCTAGTTCTGGTGAAAACCCGTAGAATTTCCCCAGTGAATTTGGCTCTTATCTGATTCTCGGTTATAAGGCTGAGTTCATTCATTAAATTTTTAGGATTCTCCATGATTTCAATAAAGAAAGGATCAGGGTGCTGTTCTCTGGTGATTGAGGGGGGGGAAGGGGGGACTCCGTTTTGAAATTTTGATGGCGGGCTGAGTTTTCTTCATTGTTTTGATTGGAGCAAGTTGGATTTTCAGTTAGTGAAGAAGCTGAGATACTGTTTTGATTTGAGTTTCTAATTTCATTTGTTATAGGAATATTACGTGCTGGGAAGTTTTGGCTTTTTTCTTTTATATTTTGATTTTTGGAGGGAAAGTCATTTGTGTTCAAGTGGAGATTTTCAGTATTTTGACTACCTTCAGGAATTCCAGTTGATTCTTCGATTTGTTTTGAGATGTTTTCCTCAGAGTTATTGATGTTAGCAGGTTTGTTTGGGATTTCGTTTAATTCATCTGTGGGAGTGATGTCATTCGCCGCAGCTTTGGATAAGAGGAGATTTGAACCGT
This sequence comes from Amaurobius ferox, assembly GCA_951213105.1. Classification (NCBI taxonomy): domain Eukaryota; kingdom Metazoa; phylum Arthropoda; class Arachnida; order Araneae; family Amaurobiidae; genus Amaurobius; species Amaurobius ferox. The sequence goes on along the minus strand of OX578150.1, from coordinate 64,989,568 downwards.
TCTCGGATTTAGAGCAGGGGGGTGTTTAAGTTCAGTGGAAGCACATTGATTGCTAGAAGTTTTTTTTGCTTTGTGATCTAGTGGTCACCTGCGACGCAGGGATAGAAAAGTCGTTGGTACAGTTCTCGTTATTCGAGAAAAAGCTCCTAAACCTCGCTACGTTTCTGACTAGAAAAATAGAGAAGATTTTTGACAATACTTTTGAGTCTGGGAGGGGGGGAGCATTCCAAGATAGCTAAGTCAGAGCACATACCTCTTATCATGTTGACTTGTCTCATCCTTCCATCAGAGTCCATCTTGTTAGTATCCATGTATGTGACTCCTGCTTGAGCCAGAAATAGCAGTACTTTAGCCAGGGTTAATGATTTGATCTGTTCATTATCAAGTTCTACACCCGGGAAGTCAAAGTTGAAATTCTTTGAGATGAGTTTCAGGAGTTCAGACAATCCAAGATCGTGATTTTTACTCATCTTGTACAAGGGATGTCAATGCAGCTGCTAGGGCAGCAATTTCAAACACAAAATATAATTCCGAAGAACGAAAGCCCATTAGCAGAAACTAACAATACATCGTCACTCAATCAGATCAAGATCAGATCAGATCATGAAGATCATGAAGATCCAACAACAGTTGTACTGCTGATGGCTTTAAGTGAAATGGGCCATCACCGGATTTGTAGAGCTGCTGCATGTGACATTGACCATCTGTGTTTAGAACAAGGAGTTGGTTGTTCGCCACAAAGCCACTACTCGTGTAAACATCGTTAAGGTTGAATATTTTTGTTATCAACTCGCTCGACGTTGCGGATGTCATGACAACACCATGTCTCGTTGGGACAAGTTCTGCACGTACGTCTGTGTATTTGCGGATATGCAAACGCACAGAATAATTCCAAATGTAAATATTGATGAAATAGAGGAACCCCAACGAGAACGTATGGAGTGGCTCGACATCAGCGAGTAGAGTGGTCGGAACATGAGCAAGTAAGGTGGCAGGAGCAGGCATGGTGGCAGGAGCAGGCAAGGTGGCAGGAGCAGGCAAAATGGTAGGAGTAGGCATGGTGGCAGGAGCAGGAATGTTAACATGCTTGTTAGTACCAGGCCGAAGTATATGCACCGAAAAAGAAACTCATAAAAAGCACTTACTTTGCCACAATAAAATGCTGCAGTATTTTTATTAAAAACATATATAGAATCATCAATATTTTGCATTACTTCCACCACCAAAATTTATATATCATCATTTACTTTTAGTAGAGTATTATATCTCATTGCTGCACTCAAGGAAAGGTGCGGCACCAAATTGTCAAAGTGACAACAGCTTCAAAAAAATGTCAAGCAAGAAAAGGACGACTCAGTGCCAATTGACAATACACTAAAATTCAGATTGGCACAGGCCCCTCAGGGGTTCACTTCTTTAGTGAATACGGGTGTTGCAATCCCGAGGTACCTTAGCAAGGCTTTTCTTTCCTTTTTTCTTACTCTCTCTTTCTTTTTCCTTCCTATTTTTTGTCTATCCTCCTTTCCCCTTCTTTTTGTTTTGTTCTCCTTTTGTGTTTTGTGTTTCTTGTCCCTCTGAGCTGCTGGTGTCATCAATGCCGAGCCCTTAGTAAACATCACATCTGCTCTATGGGCCCTACTACCACTCTTCGGCCTCTGCCGTAAGGTACACCGTTTGGGCTCGGGAATGGGTTCATGTGGGTGTGATGCGAAAGGGGTAGAGCTGCGTGCATTAGTAGTTTTGCTTTTAAGAAACGTTTGCAGTAAACGGTTCCAGAGGTGAGTCGGTTCCAGAGGCGCCAGAGCGAATGACTCCGGCGGTTACACTTGGCACGTTAGAAAAGTGTGGGGAGACGGAGCCTGGCGGGGGCTCCGATCGATCTGGAAGTAAACCGTGGTTTTTTTATAAGTGGTTACAAGCATGGAGAATTTGAGATTGCTTTCTGTCTCAGATTCTTCATGCTCTTTTTCAGATGAGAACAATGCTGTTCTGCCTAATATATCACGCATGGATTGGGCTGAGAGGGTTGAGATTACTGAATCCTCAAAGCCAAAAGATGTGACTCCCAGAGGCATGGGACAAAGTGGTGTAACATCAGGTAATGCCTCAAAAGCTAGATATTTTATCATAAAGAAGTCTGAAGGAACTTTTGAAAATTGTTCACCTTTTTTGATTCAAAAAAGTATAGCTGCGTATGTAGGTGATGTAAAAAATGTTAAAAAACTAAGATCCGGTGACCTTTTGGTCCAAGTTACCACAAATGCTCAAGCTACAAACATAATGAAAATGACCCATATTGGAAGTTTCAAGATCACAGTAAACTTACATATGTCACTTAATTATTCTAGAGGCGTAATTTCCGAATCAGATCTAATTTATGACAGTGAGGAAGAAATTTTGAACAATTTAATTGACCAAAATGTGTGCGCTGTAAGACGTATCAACATTCGTAGAGAAGGGAAAGTCTTACCAACTAAACACCTCATACTTACCTTTAACTCGCCAGATTTACCAAAAACCATTAAAGCAGCCTATCTGATGTGCAAAGTCCGTCCTTTTGTACCAAATCCATTAAGGTGCTTTAAGTGCCAAAGATTTGGACATTCCAAAAATTCATGCAAAGGGAAATATGAAACATGTGCCCGGTGTGCTGAGCCCGGACATGAATCTGAAAATTGTTCCAAAAAATTTCTGTGTGTTAATTGTAATGGCGAACACCCATCATATGCTCGATCATGCCCGAAATGGAAGATCGAAAAGGAAATACAAACTGTTAAAATCAATAATAATATTTCTTTCCCTGAAGCACGTAAAATAGTAACAGCACGTACACCTGAAGGTGTATCCTATGCCACAGTAGCCACTAAATCCTCAACTTCAGTTGCCACGCAATGTGAGAAAAGATCCATTGCTACACAAACCGAACCTATCTCTGTGCCCGAAGACAGTCCAAATCCTACTAGCCCATCAAGTACTCAATGTAAACCTAAATCTGCCATACCCTTAGCAACTTTTAGACCAGAGTTTTCACAGCCAAATAAACCAAGTACCAGTCGGGATACTGAAACATATACCACAATAAACAAAAAAAAATCCAACCAAAAATCTAAATTAAAAAATGAAAAAGACGAACTTGCACATAGAAAATCATTAAAAAGAGTAGATTCAAAAAATGATACAGTACAACCTCGAAAATCCGGACATCCAAAATCCGGAAACCTCCAAAATCCGGACGTTTTCCAAATTTTCGGGTTTTTTTTTTTTTCCCCGGACTGACGAAGTCGCGGATTTAAAAAAGATATAATAAGGTAAGATTATTTATTTTATACATAAGATTATTTATTTTACCGTATTTTCCGGTCGACTTTCTGAACCCGGAAATGAAACGAAAGTTTAGATGGACGGCAGTAGATAGATAGGCTCGTGGTTGGAGCGTGAATTGAGTTGTTAGCGTTAATCCCTCCTCCCCCTTATTCAAGTCACAACTCCTGATGAATTATTTCGCGTAAAATATACATCGTTATTTAAATATGGAATTTTTATTATCAAAATTTCCTTTTCTCATTATTGAAAAAGACATTTTTCTGAAACAATGTAATTTTTAATATTAAACACTTTAAAACGTTATCGTAACATTTTATCACAGATGTTCAATTAAATCTAAAAATCCCGAGAATTCATATTAACGCTCATGGAAATTTATTTTATTCACTTCGTAGTACGATTACCATTCTTCAATGTATTCTGTTTTGTCTTTAGAATCTCCTCCCCCTCCCGATATCTGACGATTTTTTCGTTCTCGTCGAACGTGTCAACTTGAAATCGACTGTATATTTTGCCTTTTTTGTTTAGAAAGCCATATTTACATACTATAAATAGCAAATAAATAACTAAATAATATCGTATGGCACAGAACTGAGCAACAAGGTCATTAACACACAGACCTCTCAAAGGGGTCGGCTTGCCACCGGTGACAGTCGGCTGTGTTTACGATTAGGAACTAAGCAAATTCCTTTCTTCGCTTTCCCTGCCCCACCACGTCCGGGTGCTGCTGTAACCCTGTAACCTAGTAATGACTCATCGTAATTTAGAATAATCATTGAGAGGAGAGATATTTTTCTTTTTTGGAAAAGATATTTATTTTATCTACTGCGATATTTTTTATACATTTGACTATTACTAATAAAGTTTTTACTTTTTTCAGAGTCATCAGTCTTTTTAAACATAACATTATATAGATGCTAGATAATAAATAAAACTTTTAAGTTATTATTTTTTGTTTTTCGTTCATTAATAGCGAAAATGGCTTAAACACATTTACACCTTTAAATATATCGTTAAAAGTGCTAATCCTCGATCTTTATTAAATCTCAGCACTGCATTAAATCTTCCAGCGCTTCATTAAATCTCGACAAAGCCGATATAACGGAAGTTCTGCACTTTGGTGATGATGCGCCAATTGTAAATAAAGTGAATGATGGCGAAATTCGCGATATGATATTAAATAAAAAAGATCGAAGTAGTGACGATAAATGTGGAGAAGAAAAAATACCCATTGATAATCTTATGCAAAAAATCGATCATGCAATTAAAGGTCTTGAACAAAGAAGCATTATAACCGAGCAGAAGTAATGTCCATCTACAGGATAAAGAAAACTGCTTTTCCATAAACCAAAATTAATGAAATAACAAATGTTAATTCAAATATTTAAATGAAATGATAAAATGGAATTTTATCATTTCGTTTCATTCACACATTCTAAATTATTAATGTGTATATTTTTTCTTAGAAATTTCTTTTGCCCTATTTTTTAGATTAAATAATATGTTTTAATTGATTAACTTAACTTTTGCCATTATTTTTACTAAAAATAGTGCTTTATAGTGTATTTAGTTAATATCAAATCTGAATTTTATTCAAATTCTATAATCCGGAAAAATCGAAAATCCGGAATCGGCAAAGTCCGGACGAGTCCGGATTTTCGAGGTTGTACTGTACCAATATTGATGATGCAGTACAACTATGTGTTTCGGATGACGAAACAATGTTGACGGATGTGTTGCCACCTTCATCCAATAGGTCCAGGGTGAACAGTTCTCGTTCACCAAAAAAGAAAAAACCTACATAATGGGTTCTTTAGTTTCTTGGAACTGCCGTGGTTTGCAGACCAAGTTGTTTGAGGTTAAATCATTAATTAATACTTATCATCCCATTTGTGTCTGTCTTCAAGAAACATTTTTAAAAGTTAACAATAGTATAAATTTTAAACATTTTACTTGCATTCGCAAAGATTTTGATCAAAACAGTAGGGTTTCTGGGGGAGTAGCTTTGCTAATTTCCCATAACTATCCTACCTCCAATGTACAACTTACCACTAACTTACAAGCTGTTGCTGCTCGTATCCATATTAAGACATTGATTACAATATGCTGTATATATATTCCACCAAATGATAAGATTGATCGCAAGGAACTTGATGATTTGATTGGTCAACTACCTCCGCCATTCGTAATATTGGGTGACTTTAATGGTCACAACCCTCTTTGGGGTAGTTGTGACATGAATCACAGAGGACAGCAAATTGAACAGTGTATTAGTGATCACAGCCTGTGCCTATTAAATAGCAATGAACATACCTACTTTCATCAACCAAGCAAGACATTCCACACTATCGATCTTGCTTTCTGTTCCCCGTCAGTCCTTCCATACTGGTCCTTTTTAGTCGACAAAGATCTACACAATAGCGACCATTTTCCCATTGTTCTCTTTAACAGTCAAATCAGATCACCTGTGAAACCATCGCGATATATCTTTTCGAAAGCTGATTGGTTAACATTTACTACCCTAGCTGTGATAGCTGATGACGCAGTTCAGAGCTGTGACATTGATACAGCTGTAAACAATATTACAAATCTCTTGATTAACGCTGCTGATAATACAATCCCTAAGAATTCTGGAAAAACATCTAAGTATCACTTTCCTTGGTGGAATGAAGAATGTCGCGAGGCATACAAAAAACAAAAGAAAGCCTGGGCCAAATTTCGAAGGTATCCTACGACTGATAATCTTACTGCATTTAAATATACAAAAGCTGTTGCTCGTAGGGTACGCAGACAAAGACAAAGAGAGTCATGGGAGGAGTATGTCAGTGGACTAAACTGTTCCATTTCCAGCAAGAAAGTATGGGAAAAGGTCAAAAAGTGTTCAGGTGTCTATAATGACCACCTTATATCTGTTATAAATAGTAATGGCTCAATTATTAGCTCTCCCGCAGAAATAGCAAATGAAATAGCCAAAGCCTTTGCAGATGTTTCAAACTCAGCAAGTTATTCAGAACCATTCCTGTCACATAAAATCAGATCAGAAAAGAAACCAATTGTCTTCTCACAAGCCAAACACTTGCCATACAATTCTCCGTTTACAAAGTTTGAACTTCTTACAGCATTGTCACAGACTCAACCAGGCAGTGAAAACCAGCAGTGGGCCAGATGTGGGCCAGATGAGCAGTGAACCCAGCAGTGGGCCAGATGGTGTCCATTATACTATGCTGAAACACCTTTCTGACGAGTCTCTATTGAACCTTTTATATCTGTACAACAGGATTTATATGGAACATAAGTTTCCGACATCCTGGCAAAGAGCAATCACCATACCCATTTTAAAACCAGGAAAAGACCCCAAAAGTCCTTCAAGTTACCGACCCATTGCTTTGACAAGCTGTATTTGCAAAATTATGGAAAAAATGGTAAATGCCCGACTTGTTTATTTCCTTGAAACAAATAAACTTTTATCTCCACATCAAAGTGGTTTTAGACGAGGAAGATCTACCTCTGACAATATTATTGCTCTGGAATCCCAGATCAGGACTGCCTACCTTAGGCGAAATCATTTAGTGTCAATATTTTTTGATATTGACAAAGCCTATGATCGCACATGGCGCTATGGTATTATTAAGGACCTTTTTGATTTTAATTTAAAAGGAAATCTTCCCATTTTTATACAAAACTTTTTAGCACATAGGACATTCAAAGTTCGTATTGGTACTGTTCTTTCAAATCCTCACGTACAAGAGGAGGGAGTGCCACAAGGAAGTGTATTGAGTGTGACTCTATTTTCCATAAAAATCAACAGTATTTTAAATCATCTACCACCATCAGTTCATAAAAGCCTATATGTGGATGATTTGCAAGTTTCATACCAAGCACATGATATGCGCACTGTTGAAAGACAGTGTCAAACTGCAGTAAATGGCATTCTGCAATGGGCTAATCTAAATGGATTCAGGTTTTCAATCCAAAAGACTTGTTGCGTTCACTTCACCAGAAAACGAGGTCTACACTTACCTCCAGAGATTTTCATGGAGAATGCTAAAATTGCTGTTGTGGATGAAGTGAAATTACTTGGAGTCTGGTTCGATAGAAAACTCACCTTCCTACCCCATGTTCAGAAATTGAGAATGAAATGTGAGTGAGCCATGAACATTTTAAAAGTTCTGTCAAATACGAAATGGGGTGCAGATACAACTTTAATGCTACGTATATATAGAGCCATTATTCGTTCCAAGATTGATTATGGATGCAATGTTTATGGGAGTGCACGAACATCTGTTCTTCAGAAACTGGACACAATACATAATAAGGCATTACGTGTATGTTCAGGTGCCTTTAGAACATCTCCTGTTCAAAGCTTATATGTGTACTGCAATGAGCCACCACTAGAATTCAGGCGTGAACAGTTGATGCTGAATTATTACTATCGGGTCATGTCCTTACAGAACCACCCTCTGCAACGACTAATACTAGATGAGCATTATGATCGACTCTACGACCACAGACCCTCATGCATTCCTTCTTTTGGCAAGCGGATACGAAATATATTATCAATAACCCCACAAGTAGATGTAAATATAAGGAAAACAAAGTGTTTTGAAACACCTCCATGGCATGTTCCAGATTTTAAATATCTGAACCCATTTAGTAATTTTACTAAGGGAAACACAGTTCAGACTATTTATCTGCAACTGTTTGCTGAACATAGAAATCTCTACAACGGGTTTACTCCTATTTTCACAGATGGTTCAAAAGCTGGCAATTACGTAGGGTTGGCTTATGTATCTAAAAATACTATAGAGTCTTTTAAACTGCATGCATCTTGCTCTATTTTTACTGCTGAGATTATGGCAATATACCAGAGTCTTATATTCATATCGCATCAAATTTCCAAAAAGCACATCATTTATACCGATTCATTGAGTTCGCTACAACTTTTATCATCTAGGACTGCTATGAATTACCCTATTGCCTCTGATATTCTCAAGTATGAACATCGTCTAAAGGTACAGGGATACCATACTGAATTTTGTTGGGTGCCTGGACATGTTGGTATCAGAGGAAATGAGTTGGCAGATATTGCTGCTAAATCAGCTACTCAAAATTTAAATCTGACAATCCCTTTAACTGACATCAAACCATTCATTTTGAAAAATATTTATGACAAATGGCAGTATTCCTGGAACCAGCAGTCTCGTAATAAGTTGTATGAAGTAAAGCCCGTAATACAAAAGTGGACTAGTTTCCAATGTAGGAAACTTGAGGTACTTTTAACACGCTTGCGAATTGGTCATACTCGTTTTACCCACAGACACTTACTTTTAGGAGAAGTTGAACCCTTTTGTAATAGTTGTCAGACCTCAGTAAGTATCAAACATATTTTAATTGAGTGTACTAAATATAAACAGTTTCGTTTCAAGCATTTTAAGACTTATACATTAAATTTGGCAGAATTGATTGGAGAAAATCCTCATTTGGAGCTTTTCCCATTCCTATTGGACATTGGTTTTTTCCATCATTTTTAACATCACCTTTTATAACCTTTTAGCCATTTTTCATATCATTTGCATTGTTGCACATGTTCCATAGTATTTTCACTCATTATCACTATTTTAAATTATACACGTGTTATCAATACTATTTTATGTATCTCGGTACCATATGTCTGGCGCAGCATATCCTCTTTGGATCTTGTGCCATTAAACCATAATCAACCTCAACCTCAGATTGGCACAGGAAATGAAGGTAGCTCGATCTGCAAGAAAATAGTGGTTCCAAATGTACATTGCGATTTTTTGACCTGATGTGTGCAATAACCGTTTCCTTGTCTGGAAGAATTAGATTCCAGATGGTAGCAACGAAATAAATACACATGGGTGGAACACATGAAATAAATTCACTAATTTAAATCAACAAAAATTCTTTATTAAAGTTTATATTCTTATTTTAGGTCATTAATGCAACATAATTATCAAATCAAAATTCTCTTAATATTTCTTAACTCTTATAGTTATAAAAATCAAAATTACATTTTTATCACACATTTCTCTAATTCTTATAGAATGCTGTAAATAATCAATTTTAAAGAATACTCAATAATAAATTTTACTTAATGAATTCCATTCCGTGCCTGTGAGCATAATATATAAATTCCTTGTCTGGTATAGAATCTTGTATGAAAATGTCTAGAAAATGTCAAGATTTAAAAAGTTCCATTAAATTTTACCTCTTAATCCAAAATTTAGAATCACGGCAAAAGTTCTGTAAAAAATCACAGTTCAACAATAAGGGGATTCTTCCCAAGTCTCGAATCAATAGAACTGTATCCAAGGGGAGTTTTGATTCGGGCATTCAAGTTCAACATGGCACCGGGGACTACTAAACGGCAAGCGTCTCTAGGCTTGAAAAAGGAATCCTCCTAAAATAAAATAAAAGTATTTTAGAAAATGAAAAGATAAAATCTGCCGGTTTTGATACATCTTCCAGGATCTTCCGGGAATAATTCCCTAAGGAATACAATATTCCCATCGCTGAAAATAAGTCATTTTGGCTAAAGCCTTTGTCTTAACTTTTTAAGACAAATTTCCAACTCTTCCTTCCTCTCTGCAATCTCCGTCCAAGAAGAACGAAAAACAAAAGGCGCACTTAGAGCTTCTCCTCAACGCCGCTTCTGATTGGTGGAGAGAGGAGCAAACTTCCAAAGTTTCTCCACCCAGACATGACGTCAATCCATCAGGCGACAGCCACACAATGAACACAAGTTCGCTGCAAACAGAAATGAAAATTTAACGTTCAGTCAATTCTAACAAGGCTTAACACAGCTTTGGCACAGCCACGACGAAAGAGAGAGCTTTTCTCTCCAAAAACACAAAGTTCATGACACACGGAATGGCGACATGACAGTTTGTTGATTAGGGATTTTTGTCACAAGATCCAAAAAAGATATGCTGCACCAGTCATATGGTATTAAATTACAGATAATAACAAAGAATAAAAACAAGTGTGTACTCTAAAAGGGTGATAATGTGTGAATAAAACATAACAATGCAAGATGGATAATGATGGAAACAAGATGAAAAGTGTCTAAAAGTTTATAGAGAGTAAAGTTAAATATGATGGTAAAAACTGATGTCCAATAACAATGGAAAACTATTTTCTCAAGCAGTTTATATACACAGCTTGTGAGCGCTATAGGCCAATAACTTAAAAGGCTTTGAGGGTCCTTACCTTGTTTTAAAATGGGAATTGCGATGGCTCTTTGCCATGATCTGGAATTCATGTTCAAGCTAAAGTCTGTTAAACAGGTTTAAGATCTGGTTTCTTGTGCTGTAGCACAGAGTTTTACCCCCCACTATTGAACTTGTTTCGATTGAATCTACTTCCTCAGATTCTGTGCAATTTATCGGCAGCACTTAGGTTCTGGTGTGTATGTATATTTGAAACTTCGTCATGGGAATATGAAAGTGTATGTATGGAAACATTTCCTTAATGAACAAAATAAACTAGCGTCTACCAGTGAAGGTGTTACTTTGTGCCCTGCTACTTGGAATGAATTTCCTCAAAAATTGTGGTTGTTTAATGTTTTATATGCAGATACCTCTTCTGTTAGTTACAATGAGTTGTTCTGTTTCAATGACAATGGTAAACTCCATTTACAAAAAATATTCAAGTATATGATTCAAAATTTTGTCTAACACAGTGCTATTTTGTCTTAGATAAAAATCAAATAACACATTTAAAAAATTGTATTCACAACATTAGTAATAAACTTCGAGAAAGCATATTCATAGATTGGCTTCCTACTCAAATATTAAAAATAAAGGATACCAGGGTTAGAAATATCTAAATATTTTTACATGCCCTTCGGGCATGTTCAAAAAAATTGATACCCAAGCTATAATTTTACATGCCCAACATTTTTGTGGTGACATTTTTCATTGCTGATAGAATTGGGTTCCATGAAATTAAGTATATTAGATATCATTATATACATAGCCTATAATTTAATATTAAAAGTAGAAAATCAGTTATTTTTGATATATTTACTTTATTAAAAGTGAGAAATGAATTACTTCCAATATTATCAATCACTACATCCTTTGGCATCACACAACTGAAGAGCGTGTCCATTAATATTCCTTGTGCCTTTGGTAGCTGACTGCCAATGTTTGATAGCTAGTGATGCATCATAATTACAGCCGTCAGGGCCATCAATACTTATCCGCATCAAGTCATTCATGGTATCAGTCAAGAGGCTAGAACGAAGAGAGGTCTTTACACGGTTCATACAACTGAAGCCTCTTTCACATGCAGGGGTACTGGGTGAAAAGCAAAACATAATTTCTACCAATAAGAGGATGTTTGTCATGTCTTTTGGTTTAGTTTTAAGAAGGTATAAATACACAGTGAAGGGGCATGTTGATGCAGTTGTACTCATACTTCTTACATTTAACTTAAAAGTTGACCATTCTAGTTGAGCCAGCCTGACTTCCAGGTTGTCAAGAACTGCACTAAAATATTCACATAGCTGAACAATTTCTTCATTACCATAAGATGTTAATGACTGAATATTGTTAATTGGCCATAAATGAAAATCAAAAACTTGGAAGTGCGATGATGGTTTTTGATGCAGCATTTTAAATCTGCTGGAGACAGTATCCATCACATCGTTGATGAGATCAAAAGGTTCGGCATTATCTTTCCCACTCAGTTTTATGCCGTGAAAGAAGGAACCGTTAAATGCATCTTGGAAAACATTTCAAATACCTTCCGGTGGGGTACTTTAGGCTTTCCAACTTACGGCATGCATCCTTCAGAGCACTACTAATGTCTAACAAAGTAAATTCATCTGCTTGGAATTTCTTTGAAACAGCTGCTAAGATTTCAAGAATATCAAGCCAGTAGTGCAATGATTTAACAAATCCAACACTGCGAATTTCTTTCAAGTAACCCTTTGCCTTTGCACTATCTTTTTCTGCAGCAACATTTTCAAAATTCATGTATCATTGTCAAATTATTTTGCAAGGCTGATAAAGCACGTTGCTGGCTGGATAGCCACCTTACTTGAGATACGCTGCCCATCTGCACAGAAGCAACTTCCAAAAAATTACTTATGGCAGTAAGTTGTCTACGTTGCTTTGGGGATCTACTGTAAAACTTGATTACACCTTTGACGGTCGATTCAAAAACGCCTTTAATATATGTATTTTTCACAGCATCCATAACAGCAAACTCCAGATTGTGGGCAATGCAGTGAATAGCCACAACGTGTGGGATATCTTTCTTCAATAATGCAGCAACACCAGCATAACGCCCCATGTTTACGGATGCACCATCCAGATTAATCCCAACAAGTTTCTCCTGTCTTATGTCTTCATTTAAATGAACTTCATCCATAATTTTTGTTATAGCACTGAGATCTTCTGATGCATTAGCATGCTCTAACTCCACTAAATTTACAAATTTAGTAACAGGATTACCAGATAAAACATATCGAACATAAACTATGTCTTCTTCAGTAGTACTACAATCTGTGCTGCCATCTGCCAAAACACAAAAAAATTGTACTTTACCCAGTTCTTCAGTGAATTCACCTTTGAGTACTTGTGTAATATGATGAACAAACATACTCCCACCTTTGTCATTTAAATAGTTAGTACCACATACAATTCCTTTCTCAATTTGGAGCTTGCACAATTTCTCAAATTTGGTGAAAGCCAATTCCTCTTTAGCACAAAAATATGCTGTGTTAAAAAGAATGGTCATTTTCTTGCGCTGCTCCTCGGTAAGATTTAGTAAACATTTATTTATTGGACTATCTTTTGGATTGTCCATGGCCAGTTTAGCTTGCATGCACAAAACATGTTTTTTTGTTTTGTTGTGTGTCCTTACAGAAGTAATTTTTATGGCATCACCTACAACTCCATGCAGTGTAAAGTAGGAGCTTGAAACATCAGCAATTTTTGGAAAATTGCGGCATACTTTACACCACATTTCGGTCCGATCCTCATTGCAGCTAAGCCAAGTATATTCTCTTCTCCATTCATCCAAAACCAGATGTTTCCTATGTTTTTCATATTCACATTTCCATTTACTGCTCTCAGTTTCCAATGATTCCTTCCGTACACAATTGCTAGCTCTTTTGTTTTGGGAAGAGCCAGCACCTTTCCCAGAAAAAATTTTCGTATATCCATTTACAACAGTGAAAAATCCTGTGTAACACTGTTTCCTATATCGTGTGTAACACTGTTCCCTATATCGTTGTACTTCTCCCATGTTCCACTTGTTCAGTGGCAGCAAGCAATATAATGTCCAGGTTCATAAACTATAACAGCACCAATAAGAAACCGAGGATGCTCAATAGAATGAGCTCTGAGAATGTTCAACAGGAAAATTAGATAGCTTAATTAAATAACATGCTTGATTTAAAGTTATCTGTTACTGCAGACGACAATTACTAGGATCCAAGAAATCCATTTTAATGAATGAATGTTGACCGTATACACTTTTTACTGATTGTGGACCTCATAACAGTGTGGAATTCTACAAAGTTGATTGCTTGTAGCTTGCAAGTGCACTTCAATTGCCGATTCTATTGCTTTCCCACCTTCAACCATAATATTTTCCCTGTGTACTCGGAAAACTGGCAATAGGTGCATCTTTGTTGCACTGCACTCATTGCAATGTTTAGTGATTGTGACACTTGGTTCATCTTTGAATGTTTTCTCCAAGTAAAGTTATAAAATTATCTGTTGAATCAATTACAAAAAGGTCTGGGAACATAAATGATTGTCTTTAAATATATATTTGATAGATGCTTAGCTCTACATTTGTAAAAATTAGACATGTTTGTGTCATAATTTAAATGCTAACTGAACTGTAACATTCATAAACCTTTTAGCATAATTCATATAAGCTTCGAAGTCTCTTATTGCAGTACTTGGACTCTGAAGAATAGAATCAAATCGGGAGGTGTTTTTTTACAAAAATATATTCTTTTCAATTTTTATAGGCTTAAATAAATTTCCATTTTCTGCTAGTTTAATGGACGTTCCAGATTTTGATAAACCAAACGATACTAATGTCGTGCCCTTCTTGACACGCATAGATTTTAAGTTAAATTTTCCCATCTAAATTTGAAAGACGTGATCGTATAGTCAAAAACTTAAATTAAATGTTTAAGTTACCTGGTCCTGTCGTCTGAGAACCAAACTAAAGAAATTACTGGAAGGAAAAGTTGGAATGAAGGGGACTAAAATAAACACAACAGTATTAGGGGGAAACTAAACTAGGAACTTTATTGAATACTTTAAATACAGTTGACAGTTACATAATCGGGCAATTCAAGTCTAAATATAAATCCTTGCCTCATGGCAGAATAAAGGGAATTAAAATTAACATTAGATGTCTGTGTGACCAAAGCTTACCCAGGGAATTTACACAAATTAGAAAAAAAACTAAATAAAAGGATCCTCTGAGCTCTACCTGTAATAAAGGCATGTTAAAATAATGACTGGGGAATTCCCCAAAGGACAGACAAATCTCTGATACTATAACAGCCAGTCTTAGTCATGTTGGGAGATGGCCAAAGTCTGTGAAAGAGTTTCTTTAAGTGAAAACTCACCAATCTTCGGCCGCAAAAAGGGGCCTCACCTCATCCCTCTACGCGCCGGAGTCGAGGCTTCGCATCTCGGAAAGGCGACGCCGGCCCGGTCGTGAGCACAGGCGGAGACATGGGCATCATCTGGATCAGTGACTTAGATGGGGAGTCCAGGAGGATGGTGAGGACTGTCCGGTCCGGATGCACCTAGTGCATTACGTCGACGGGGCCACAGGTGAAAGCCGGCCGAGGGTGATGGTGATACTTCGCCGTCAACTATAGCTTCAACCGTCGAGAGAGCGGCGCCGCAACGGGCAGGTCAGCGACCCCAGCTAGGTGGTCCCTTTGAAGTTCTAGGAGAAGCGCGGCGCGCAAGCCGTCAATAGTGGCCTCCGATGATGCCTCTCAGCAGAGATGGGTGATGAAGATCTCGAAAGAGTGACGAGAGCATGTCTCCAAAAGGGTGTGACGGAAAAATGTCGAGCCGATGTGTGTAGTTTCAATGCGGGGGTGGAATATATAAACAAAATTGGCGTGCATTACGCTCGCCACTACATAATATTTTTGTGCATGAGACCCTAGCAGGAGGGTTGCCGTAAAGACGATGTCTTCCGAGATTCCAGTATCCCTGGATGCCAACCTCGCAAATCACATCCCCTAGTTGAAGAAAACATAACTGTCTTCCTGGATTAAAGGGGATTAGCGCTCCTGGCATCATGTCGCTTAGATAACACCTAGAAAATCGCAAAATCGACGCCATTTTGGCCTGGTAGGATATTTTGCATTCAAAGTGGGTTTTGATCCACAAAATAAAGATTCTAAATTAAATTATTTTTCAAGTACATAAAAAAAAACATTATACCATCAAAAATATTTAAATTTAACCAATTAATATTCCCAGGGCAACAGTGGTCACTTACAAAGGCTAGGTTCAACACTTTAATATATTAGTTGACAAATTACCAAATTATGATTTACAAAAATAAATTCTTGTTAATAAAATAATTGTTTCTTTATACAGTAGTACGGCAATTACGCACGTATTCCGTTAGTTTGCACCATTCAGGGTTCCTTACTTACACTGTAAAAATTACTCTCTTAATTATTAAATCCTTGCTTAACCTTCCTCATTTATCATTTTTACCAACTCCCTTACTAAATAATAAAACTTTAGCTTTAACATAAGTTAGTTATTTTCCTATAATTTAGCATAATTAGTCTTTATGAGATTACCTGCATTCTAAATATGTTAATCTTCAGTTTAATCTTCTTTTCATAAAGTTTAAAATAAGTTAAGTTAAACTCTTGTAGTTCCCAGTATAGTATTTTTAACATTAAGTGTTTATGATGTCTCTTTGCATCACAACTTTACTTTTAAATATTTGTAACTCTTTAATTATAAGCAAATAAAGTTATTTTTAAAACTTTAAACAT